>ML777857.1:424503-467207 GCA_009831015.1 Picea engelmannii
GGGGGGGGGGGGGCGGTGTGTGAATCAGTATGAGCAATTTTACCACTTTTAACCACAATATATATGTGTGTGTGTGTCAACTTTGTCAGCAATATATCATTAGTATACCATGACCATATAAACATAAGAAACATCACATCAAGTACACAGTACACCGGAATTTATGTGGAAACCCAAACAGGAGAAAACCACAAAATGTTTTCTTATATATATCAAGAATAAAATCATAGGAAGCACCAACTTCAAAATTTCCAACTGCAACTGGAAGGAGGATATGACCCCCTATTTACAGTCTCCAACCTGAAGGAATATACAACTTCCTGAATTCTATGGCTCCAACCAAAAGGAGGATACAACCCCCCGATTTTTTAGGCTCCAACATGAAGGAATCCCTAACTTTGTGAGTTCTCTAGCACCAAATGGAAGGAGGATACAACCCCCTTTCCTTGCCTTGTCCTTCCACCTTGAAATATAAATGTAGACCAATTGTCACTACCACTGTCACTGTCACTATCAATTTCATTATCATTGTCACTATCATTCTTACTTCCACTGTCACATCAACCTGTAACATGTCAACCTATCACTGTATCCAACCTGTCACTAGAATTCAACCTATCACATCAACCTGTCCAACCTACCACTGTCATAGAAACTCAACCAGATCCTCTCACATGGATAATATACCAAGGACACCTCTCAACTAGATGTCCAACATCACCAATACATGCCTCTACCAAGCATTTACGAAGATCACCAACATACCATCACAAGATGTGTGTCTCAACCATGTACCAAATCATGGACTGAACCATCAACCAGTACCATACCAAATATCAACCATGTACCAAAACCTATACCACACAAAGTGCATCAACCATGCACCAACACTTGTACCAAACTGTGTATCAACCATCTACCACAGTTGTACTAAACTATGCATCAACCATGCACCACAACTATACCAGACCTTGCATCAACCATGCACCAACAATTATACCAAACCATGCATCAACCATGCACCAACACCTATACCAAACCATGCATCAACCATTCACCATAACCTATACCATATGCCTCAACCATCAACCATGTACATCAACACCATACCAATTACCAATATTTTACCATACTATGTATCAACCAAGCAAATCAACACATGTACCATACCATGTACCAACAATGTATCTCAACCATATACCATATCACTCAAGCATGCCATACACCATATACCATATGATATACCAAGCAATTACTATCAATGGTGTATCTCAACCAAATACCAACATCACCAAGAGATGTATCACATACATGCGTTTTCATATACCAAGTGTAATCGTCAACAATGTATCAATATCAATGGAAACCATACACCATGTCCCAATGCTTCAACAGTGTACCAAGAATAAGCCTCAAACATGTACCATAGCATCATCACCATGTAACCAAATTAGATACCAAGATACCAATACAACCAAGATGTACTACTACTCAGTGTACCATACCAATATCACCAAGATGTACTAGGCATCAACAAGACATGTGTCTCAAGCATGTACCATACCATCACCAAGTATAATATATAACCATGTGAGCATACCTATGACATGTAGCTAACTTTTTTCACTGTAATACTAACCTGTAACTCTTCCACAACCTTCAACATCCTAATACCAAAAATTCCCTTACATTTTCCTTAGCGTCATGGGACTAAGACTTTTGTTCACATGGGGCGTTGCATGACATCACTTAGAAAACCCATGGGGGTGCCTTGCTTGACACCCTCAAGCTGATCCATGAGGGCCTACCAAATTAGGGCTACAGAACAAACCTTGCACTCTGCATCTTTGAAACTTTCACTCTTTCTGCACACTTTCTCTGCTACCTCAGACTTGTCATTAGATTCACCAATAGACCAAAAAACTAGACCATAACATTCTCACAAGATATATATTCGATGTAAGTGTGTGTCCTTATGAGAGACTCCTTGAGGTTTTTATATACTTTTTCATAGTAACCTCTTTCCTTAATCTTAGGGCTTCAAGTACTTTCTTGTCACAACTACTTTACCCTTTCAATAATGACTTGTAACCAATAGTGGATTTTTTACCATTATTCGGGGCTTCTAACATCACAAGGCCATATCTCCCTAATCATGAGGAGCCACATGGTGTACCACCTATCACTAGAAATGACACAAAAAGGACTACGCATCTATGAGTGTCTTAACTACATTTATACTATCCTTCATATCAATATTCCTCAACCAAATTTGGGTACCATAACCACACCTCCAGGGCTTCATGTAGACTTTATCAAATTCACCCATCACATCTGTTGGCATCAACCACACCATCAATGAAAACTAACTCACCATCAATGTCAACCATATCTTTAGGGATTTCGAACTTCTCCAAGGGTTGACATCAATGACAACCAACTGTCCAATAACACATATAATATCCCATATATAAGAAGGGAATTCTAGCTTAGTTCCTTCCAAAGTTGACTTTGATTTTCTTAGTGTTTCTTTCGGGGTATGTGTGAGGATAGCCACCCAATTGAAAATTGTTCCTTCATTAAGGATTATATACAATATTTAGACCCAAGCCTCTCTCAAGTGGGATGCATCTTTTTCTCCATATAGTTTTCTTACGATGATCACAACATTGCAAACTAGGCCTTTAAGATTGGTGGTGGGATACAATTTCATGTCTTTAGATCTTTGTTACTTGGATTTCTCCCACCATTCTTTCAGAATAACATAATAATTATACATGTTTGGATATTTCTTGAACCAACTATTAGTCAAGTATTCTCTGACTTTTGAAAATTTTTAATATACTTTGAGGTTGCTTGCTTTGGAAAATGTTATACACCTACCATTTTTGGACATTATTTTTGTCTTCCCTACACTCATGTAGTTAGCCAACCATTTTATCATGCTAAAAAAATGAAAGAATCTTGCTATACCAACTACATTGTGTAATTGGGATATTCTAATATTATAATTCTTGATGTTGTCCTCAACATCTTTTGTATTTGGGTAGGTAAATGATGGTTGTCTTATAGACTCTTTGTACATTATAAAAATCTCCCCACACTCCAAATTACAAGGGAGGAAATATTTTCAAGAGGTGTATTTATATGCCATTGCGGTGCCATTTTTTACCTTTGGTTCAGTGCTTGAACTCATTTCTTTTTATCTTTCCTTATTGGGAGAGTTTGGAAATAATATATCATTATACATTTAAAAGGAAATTGATTTTAATGAATTTCTTGAACAAAAAGGTTTGTATGCTCAAAATTATGCTTGATTGCTAATAAAATTACCCACTAAAGGCATAAAAGAATTGTCACTCATTGGTAAAATTTTCCATATGCTGATCATTTAGATAATAATATTTGAAAATGAGCCATGTGAAAACACCTTGCAAGAGAATTAGAAACTATAGTAGTTATCATTTCCTAACTACTAGCTATGGTGGATTCCAATAAATTCAGGATTGCTTGAGTAAATAGGGGATAAATTATATCTAAACTATGATTTATTCAGAACTATGGAGGTTTATAATGCTTCTATCTAGCACTAGAAGGTAGTTGTTTTATTCCACGTTCAAATCCAAACTACTTATAGATGTGTGGAAAATATACTAAGATTCACAATTCCCTTCCTTTTGATATTTAATCAGAGCATACAATGACCTCAAGTGATAGAGATAACACTTTGACATTCTTTCAAAAATATTTCAAATGGTAACATAAATAATTTTTCGTAACCCCTTACCCTAATAAATTTGAACACGTGATTTTAGGTTCATTCAAAATTGGCCATTAACTATGCTACCTTTTGGTGCCACAAGGTGATGCCCTAATTGACTAAGTCAATGGGCCTAAGTTCCTTTAGGTAATTTTGGCTCCTCACAACAATTGATGGAATTTATTTGAAAGCCCCCAATAGAGCATGCTTAAACCTTGAAAGAATGGTGAGAGCTACCTTTAGCTTAGGTAGTGGGCTTTGAAATAAAATTCATAGGGTCCGAGAGATTTACAGATCAAATAGTTTTTTAAAATCTCAAAATACCTTGAAAGGTTCTAATGATAAAATGTGGGGGCCGCCTTTTGTATTGTGGCATCGACCTACTTAAGATTACTAGGTGTCAAAAACATTTTGAAAAGGGCTATTTGAAAAGGCACATGCACTTATATATGTCAACATTTTACAAAGTTTTTTAAGGGAAACAAGAGGCCCGCCTTTGATATTAGGACATGATAGATAAAACGATGATAAAATGGTAAACAAAATAACTTTGAAAGGGAGCCCATGGGGCCTACTTCCTTCACATGAGATTCAATGAACTTAGTCTATAGGGGTTGCTTAAGAAAGTTGGAAAAACAAAATTTGAAAAGGTTTGACTCTTAGAATATATTCGAAGAAAAACAAGACTCATAGTGTAACTCAACCATTAGGCATCCTGAAGTTAGAGGCCACTAGTGTCTTTTAACAATAAGCTAAAAATAAGATTTTTAAGAATCTTGTAGATAGAGGGGCGTCCGCTAAGGAATCATAAAAATTCTAAGGGTAACTCTTTGTTATGAGAAAGAATTTGATAGAAAGATGATTGGAAAAATAATGTCTAAAGTTTAAAATTTCGAAGCAAAATTTAATCTCCATTTATAAACGCATTGTATTGATATATGAGCTTGTTGAGGGTAATATACATTTTATCCAATCTTATTTATAGAAACATGACAAGGATATGATAAGATAATAAACTTATTAGTATGAGAAATGAGAGGTTTACTACCGCTATTTCAAGCATTAATAAAAACCACTTAAGGTTTAAAAGACGGTAGACTAGATGTGCATTTCTTGGTTAAATCATTGGGAATAGTAGAAGAGGTTTTCCTTAAAGATATAAATACAATTAAAATGTTTCTCATATATAATGTTAAATAGAAAATAAAGAGGGACGCAAAGACCGATAATAAATAGAAAGTTGATATACTACAATGAACTCTTTAATCGCTAGTTAGACGATTAGAACTATCTTTCAATTTTTTTTTTTATGTTTGGAGGAATCAGCAACTAGTTGGGAACGTACTCGTGTTACATGTGATCGTGTTATCCAACTGCTACCGCTATAACCTCCAAGTGTGCCCATGATGCTCCTTATGCGACACACATGATAAGTCGAGGGGATTTGAACTCAAAACCTCATGGAACTTCATATCACTTCATATTCACGACACTTGCCAATTCATCTCCCCCCTTGGGGGATTTTAAATTTGGAGGACATGGGGGTGGGCTTTGATCCACTTATGTGTGAACCGTTCAGGATATTATTTAATATAATATCTCTAGGTGCAACCACAGGTTTGACCACTACCTCAAGGTTCCCCCATGGCTTCAGGTTAGGCCCTCATGGGAATTGAACCTTTCCCAACGGTGAAAAAATCCTCGCTTTTTACCATTGGATCCAACCCCTTTGGGATAGAACTATCTCTCTATGTTTTCTACCTCAAACAAGAAAATAAATATTGCAAAGATAATAACTAACTCTCATGAGCTTCATAGTGAAATAAGGTGGAGGAGAAGTGTTAGAATATAATGGATGTGCTCGTTTTACCATTGACAATATCTCTATTGTCACCCAACCATAGGCCGAAGCCACCCTTCGAGCACCTTAACCTTGACAGAGAATCACTCTGGAAGCAAACCCTAGGTGAGATAGCCAAACAAAGGGTAGCGCACCTTTCCCCAAGGATAAAGTACCAACAAGAGATAATCAGATAGTACAAACCCTAGCCAAGAGATATTCCGCGCCTAAATGTAATTGCTAGCTGCAGTAGCTGCACCGACAACTCTCCTTAAAGATGCGCACAAAACTGGGCACTGCAGTGTGCACAACTGTTGCTCTGCAATTATGAGTCTGCCTGCCAAAATGAAGACTGGACTCCTGTATTTATAGTAATTATGGCTAAATATCTAGGTCGACTTCTCATTTTGGGTAACTGTCTGTTCAGTATATTATTATTTCTTCTGGCCGAATTCTTCTCTTGGAGGATAATAACCTAATACATATTATCATCTTGAGCTAACAAGTCTTCTAGGGTTATTAGCCAACTCATTAGGGTTTCTTCTTGCTTCCTGAAGTATTCTATTCTCATCAGATTTACACATGGAGGTAAATACCTCCCATAGATACCATAATATCAAAACTCCCTCCTAGCTAGGGAGGTATTACAGGTAATGGTCTTGATCACAAAAACATACCATTCACCCAGTAGCATCAACATAGTCATCTAGACGATCTCATGACTAAATCATGAGCATCATCATTGACATCAATGTCATCAATTGCATCATCTCTCAAAACCATACTCCATCTGAGTAATCAGACATGATGTTGGATAATTCACTCACACCACAGAGTGATACAAGAGACATTCTTCTAATCTGGACATATGTCTTAGAAGAGTAGATGTTTTGAACCATTTTTCGTCTGGGAAATCTCTTTCCTTTAATCATTCATCTCGTTGATAATCATTTACCAAAATGTTGATTGTCTTCAAGATAATTAGAACAAAATAGAACACAATTGTGTCTATCCATAGTACTACATAACTACAATCAAGTGGTACACTACCACACCAAGTAGAAAACAAGTACTTGATAAGTAAGGTATAGTCACGAATAGTGGAACATATCCACCACAGTAGTATACATATACTGTCATACAGTCTTCATAAAAATCAGCTGATATCAACCTGCACAGAAACAATGTTATGATATAAACTAAATCATCTAGGCCAATCTTTCACTCACATCTGTGAGATCCGAAAGAATATCTGCCCTCAGAGTAGAACATCAGCGATGGGTTATCTGCCTTATTCTTCTCAAACAAGGAAGGATGATTGTTCTGATTTCTGAACTTGGACCATTCCTCACCCTGGGCCATTCCTTTGAAACTAAACAAAGTGTAACCTGGAGAGAATGAATCTGCCCTAAGGAATGTCTATCCTTGATTGCTGAGCCTGGACCATTCCCCACCCTGGGCCATTCCTCCGGCACTAAACAAAGTGAAACCTGGAGAGAATGAATACACCCTAAGGACTGATTGTCTGGACCATTTCCTCTGTTAACCACAAGAGGAAAAGAATCTCCTGTACCAACCTCCAAAATGGACCATTCCTTATGTTAACCACAATGAGAAATCATTGTCCGGTGAGGCGGGTCAGTCTTCTTGAGTAACCCTAAAGAAGAGAGGCTGCCCTAGACCACTCCCCATGTTAACCACAATGGGAAGTCATTTTCTATGGTACATCAACAATATGGACCACTTCCCATGTTAACCACAATGGGAAATCATTGTCCGTCAGAAATCTCAATCCACTTTCCGAACATGAAAGAATCTGCTCATCCTGGACCATTCTTCAAACTGAAAAATGACTATCCATCAATCAATAATACATCAGTGATCTCTCCCAACCTGGGAGTCATCTCTTCCTTTTTCAATAAGGAAGTCATCTCCATGAGCTCCATCTTGAGTATGGAAACTCTTTCATTTTGAACATAATCTTTTACCAAAATGTATGCTTATTTGTTCATCTATGGAGATATGTATTGGAGAACCACTTTCTCCTTTCTCGACTTCATCATGGATAATATAATCCTTGATTTCAAATTTATATAGGTCTGGAACGTTGATTTTCTTTTGAAGTCTTCATGTATCTCTAGTTAATAAGGTATATCATTGTTGGATTCCTCTTTCTAGCTCACAATATCGTGGCAAGAGTCAAACTGGAACATATCCATGTGGCACTTCTTCTGTCATCATGATATATTTGTCATGGATTGGCAATCCATCGTCCTGATCTTCTGAGTAATCATTCTGATATAATATATCTGTTATAGAGGATCTTCACCACGCTTTTGCTATGCACTGGAGGTTCTCTACCAAGTTATCATATTCCATCTACATACAAGGGTATATGCCTCAAATTATTGAGGTTTCTCTTCATACGCTCTTTATTCAATTTTTCCGGAGAACATTATTTACATTGATCTGATGTAGAACTCCAGCCCATGGATATTGTGGATGATATAATGACTCATGTAGAGGCATGTCTGATTTACTGGAACAAGTAATCATCATAGTCTTCTCCCTCCATCTGGGAGAACCCTTAGTTTTGGATCTTGCAATACTTGCATATATACATTGTTGTTCACCACAAATTTCAGTTGATTTCTTTTAGTGAGTTCATATCGGGATGGTACTCTTGTGATTCTTAATACAATGACTGGTTGTTCTTGCTTCTCTTTCTTTCTTGGAATCTTCATGTTCTTCCTGATGTGTTTCTTTAGTTCTCGGGTCCATGGAGTTTCTTATAGATTCCATGCCCTAAAGATTCCACTTCTTTATTTCATCATACGATCATGGATCTGGATGGACAACCTGGGATACTTTAATGCTTCTCTTCAAAGAAGACTTCTTCTAAGGTTGAACTGAACACGTACTATCTTTCATGGATGATACCATGGATATATGATTCATCATCTTCAATGGATCATAGGATTATATCCCTCCTAATCCTTGCTTCATGTATGAGTGCATATAGTTGGCTCCCTCCACGCTTCTGTATGCATCCTTATTCCCTTCTGCAAAGTGTTATACGTCTTTCTCCAATTTCTTTTTGTCTTTGCTTCTTCTAAGTCTCTTCAGGATTGATCCTGATTTCAGCTTATCTTGTAATAGCTTCCACATGATTTATTTGACATATTTCATCCTTTCATGTGTATTATCTAATGATATCAATCATTATCTTGTTGTTCTTCCATAGGTATATTTCTTCTTGGAACACATTATCTTCCAAGAGATAGATATACAAGATATGTACAAAGACGATGCAAACAAGATATGTACAATAAATACAAAGAGTATTGTTACCTTTAGAAAAAGAAGTCTCTTTCATCCTGCTTAGTGTTCTTTGTAAGTTCCTTTTCTTCGACAATTCATGCTTTGTGTTTCTCCTTAATTTTCTTTAGCTCGGGACAATGATTCTTGTAGTGACCATACTTTCGACAGTTGAAGCATTGTATTTCTGAAATATCTTTCTCTTGATTTGTCTTCCTCTTTGAACCAAACTTCCTTTTGTTCCTGAAGTTCTTGAATCTTGTTGTGAAGGCTTGATCATTGTACTTCTTTTGGGGTTTCTCTTTTGCACTAATCCTTGATTCTTCTTGAGCACATCAATTCCAAAGTTCTTCAAATGTCGGATACTCCTTTCTTGTGTTCATGCTTCCGACAAATGCATCCCACGTCTTGGGAAGACCATTGAGTACTATGTTTACCAATTCCTTCTCTGAGATGATCTCTTCAATAGTTTGTAGTTGATCTCTTAACTGAGATATTCTCACAAAATACAATGTTATGTTGTCCTCATCATTCATCTTCATGTCACAGAGATCATTCTTTAGACTCATAACTTGTCGAATGTTTCTGACTGAGAAGAGATTTGTTAGGGCATCATACATATTCTTCAATGAGTCAAGATGGGAGATGTAGGGTATCAAGTGGTATTTTATATATTCCACTATGATACTCATAGAATTGATGTCACCTTCTTTTAACTTCTCCATAACTGCAACATTTTGTGGTTCCTTCTCTTTTCCTTCTTCAAACAATGGTTCCACGATCTTTCCTTTCACGATATTCAACACTTTATTCTTGGAAAAGATGAGTTCTATCCTTATGTTCCATGCTCCGAAGTTAGAAGCTCTATCTAACTTGTTCTCTGACTTCATAGAGTAAGTCATGGCTTCTTTGACTTGGTCAACCCTAGATTTGACCAGAAACTCAAACTTGATGTCTTGGCTTGCTAAGAGCATCAAGATATGCGTTAGGCTAGGGAGCACTGATCTGTCTGGAACTTAGGTCAATCCCTTCACTTCAGGTGCCTCAACAAGAGGTTTAGGGTTTCTGCAATTTCACCTTCTAGTAACCCTAGTGGCAGTGCTATGGTGACTGATCCTGCTAGAAACCCTAACAGTAGTTCTTCAACGAGCTCAATATCCTTATGTCTAGGTTTCCTTCCAGAGGTTAGACTGAATGAAGGAGGTGTGGGCCCATAACCTGTTAGAATATAATGGATGTTCTCATTTTACCATTGAAAATATCTCTATTGTCACCCAACCATAGGCCGAAGCCACCCTCCGAGCACCTTAACCTTGACAAAGAATAACTCTGGAAGCAAACCCTAGGCTAGATAGCCAAACAAAGGGTAGTGCACCTTTCCCCAAGGATAGCACACCAACAAGAGATGATCAGATATTCCAAACCCTAGCCAAGAGATATTCCAAGCCAAAACGTAACTGCTAGCTGCAGCAGCTGCACCAACAACTCTCCTCAAACCTGCGCACAAAACTGGACACTATAGTGCACACAAGTTTTGCTCTACAATTCTGAGACTGCCTGCCAAAATGAAGACTGACCTCCTGTATTTATAGTAATTCTGGCTAACTGCCTGGGCCGACTTCTCATTCTAGGTAACTTTTTGTTCAGTATATTATTATTTCTTCTGGACGACTTCTTCTTTTGGAGGCTAATAACCTAATACAAATTATCTTCTTGAGACAACAAGTATTCTAGGGTTATTATCCAACTCATTAGGGTTTCTTCTTGCTTCTGGAAGTATTATATTCTCGTCAGGTTTACACGTGGAGGTAAATACCTCCCGTGGCTACCATAATATCAACACGAATACCTAAACACTTTAAACGTTGTGAGATGAATAAAGTGGAGTATGAACATCACTTTCTATTGGAACACTTAACTTTATATAGACATTAGATCCAATTTTCATAACATTTGTAATAACATCACTATTATAACTTGTTAACCCATTAAAAAATAATCTCAAAAATAATCCTCAACTTAAGAAAGTACAAGTGAAAATTGTAAAATTACATAATTAATGTATGTATTATGTTTTACCCTTTAAAAGATAATCTATAATTATTCCCTTCCTCCCCCTTTTTTAACTTCATGACACCCCTTGGGGAAGGATCCATATTAGCTCATTGTAATTTAGAAGGTGAGAGACCATGGTTCACAGAGGACACCAATTTCTTATTTGAATCACATGTATAAGTTTCATGAAGTCTCTTTATTTCACCTAGAAGGACCTCAAGTGTACACACACATATACATATCTTTGAGAAAGAGTGCCTAATTAACACTTAGATTTGTTGATTTACATCATTCTAATCATTGTCATTCTAATTTTAACAAAACATATTAGGATTGTGAAAACAAACAATGAAAAATTATAACAAATTAACCAATCGTTTATGTAATTCAAATATATATATATATATATATATATATATATATATATATATATATATATATATTCTACTATGAATTCTCTAATTAACATGTGCAGTTGTTGATTTACATCATTCTCATCATTGTCATTCCAAGTTGATTTACATCATTTTAATTGTTGTCATTCCAACTTTGATAAGTGCTACATGGCAGCCTAGTCCCTGCCTAAAAGTTAATTTACCTAGAAAACTAAAAGTTAATTCGTTGAGTTAATTAAAAATAAATTATAAGTTAATTTACCCAGAACAACTTAATTGTTAGTACAATTATTTGGCGATACCATCTTGGATACAACTCCTAGAAATCAAGAAGATGGAATATGTAGAATCTTACCATGAGTGTATTATGGAGACTTGAGTTCTTATAACCTACTAGCATTGTAGGCCAATTTTGAGATCAATGGTTGGTGCACTAACTTATTTAGAATGATTTAATGCATCGTTTGATACATCTATCTTCTGTTTGTTTCAAATTTAAATTTTATTCAATTAATTATTCATATTTATTTTTATTTTTCATTTTTCATGTCGTGATGATATACATCTTGCACCCAACACTTCTGTCATATAAATTTTTCACCCAACAATTATGCGGGTTGGCGGACTAGCGGGTTCACATTTATAGTCATGCTTATGTATCACCAATCCGACCGACGACAACATGAGATTTAGTAATTTATAGAATATTATAACATTGTACCAAGATTTATAGTAATTTATATGATGATGATGATAATGATGATGATTAATGTACACTAAGACCTAATTGGTCTATCAAACCTTAAGAGGGTTAGTGATTACTTGTGATTCTTTAGAATTTTGTTTCTGTGCTCGAAAAGAATTAAGAGAATCTTTCCAAGATCACCATACTTTTGTTGAGTTAAGAGGTTAGGAAGGTTGGTAGTGTGATCAATATTTTGAAAATGAAACCTAATATGGGTATAGGCTGGACAATCTAAGAGAAAGTGTTTTTCATCTTCAACTTTCTTAGTGTCACAAAGGTGACACACTCTTTCATCCCATGGCACTTTAGGAATTGCCCAACACCCAGTTTCACTATGGAGCTTGTGAGAATTTGTTCTTATCTTAGCAATGATTATTTTTTTCTTTACACTTGGCAAAACATTAAGATAATTTTAATCTTCTATATTAGGGTTGATTACATCCTTATAATACGTTAATTTTCTTTTTTCCTCTAACTCTTTATCACACCACATTTTTTTCTTAAATTTTAATTTGATGTTTTTTTTAATAATATCTATATTCTGCAAAATGGTTTCTTCTATGATTCCCCAATAGTTTAGCCAAGACTTGGCGTCTTTATGCCATCCTCGCTGGAGTCAATGGTGGTTATGAATTGATTTTGAAGCAATCTTAGGTAGCCTCTTGTCTTCCATGTTGTTTAACTTGTTCTTATACATTAGGTATCTAGTCATAGCCATGTTCTCAATGGGGGAGAGGATTGTTTCTACGAGGAGGATGGGATAGGGCATATTTCCTTTAATTTTGAGATTATAGGTTATAAAATTATTTTGTATTTGCTCTATCTTTCTCCACGATTCACGAGAGATACTACAGCCCCATACTTCACATCCATAAAGAATAACAGGTGTAACAAGAGTCTCAAAGAGGAGTTTCTTCTTATCCCAACTCCAAAGATCAGCTGATTTATAATTGTTTTCAAGCCCATAATAAGCTTTCCATCCCCCAATAATCCTTTTCTCATTGCTATAATTTCAATTGAGCTTGTGGTGAATATCAATTCCAAGATATTTGTACGAAGTCACTTCCTCCAAGTTGTTGTTGTCATATACAAAGGTATCATTAGGGATCTTATTGGATTTAATAATCATGACCTTAGTCTTATCAGTATTAACAGTCATACCCAGATTTGAGCAAAACTGCTTGAGGATTCTTAGTTGGTTTTCAAGATCATGGGGACTCCTTGCCATAAGAATGATATCATCCTGCCATAAGAACGATATAATGCTATAACAATTTTTACTTAAAAGAATAGTATAAACAATTATTTAAATTTTATTCAATATTATTTTTAATGTTTTTAAATGGAATTTTGGAATTTTTATTTTGTTTATGATAATAAAGGTTTGTACGTGGAAATTGATCATTCTTGACTCTAGAGTTAAAATTGATATATACTTGTATATACTATGTTATATTAATATTAATAAATCAACTATAAAGTAAAATTAATGATGTCTATCCTATAATATTAATATTAATATCATATTCATTATTAATATGTGATAATATTCTGTTAGATTTTATTCAAATTATTATTCATATTTAATTTTATTTTTCATTTTCCATGTCCCTCCTTTTCTGTGTTATACATCTTGCACCCTTCCGTCATATACATTTTGCACCCAACAATTCTGCTTAACATTTATAGTCATGCTTATGTATCACCAGTCCAACAGACAACAACATGAGATTTAGTAATTTATGGAATATTATAACATTGTACCAATATTTATAGTAATTTATATAATTCTATAACATTGTTTACTTAAAGAATAGTATAAACAATTATTTAAATTTTATTCAATATTATTTTTAATGGTTTTAAATGTAATTTTGGAATTTTGGAATTTTGATTTTGTTTATGATAATAAAGGTATGTATCTGGAAATTGTTTCTTCTTGACTCTAGAGTTAAAATGGATATATAATTGTATATACTATTTGTATATTAATATTAATAAATAAACTATAAAGTAAAATTAATGATATCTATCCTATAATATTAATATTAAATATCGTATTCATTATTAAGGTGGGCCTAATGGTTAAGAACATGTGTTTCCTCTTAAGAGGTCACAAGTTCAAATCCAGAGGGGGGTTTGGCGGACTCACGGGTTCACATATGGACATTGTACCAAGATTTATATAATGTTAGGGGGGGTTTGTGAACTCACGGGTGTGTTAGCAAACAATTCTGCGGATTGGCAGACTCATGGGTTCACATTTATAGCCATGTTTATGTATCACCATTTCGTTCAACAACAACATGAGATTTAGTAATTTATTGAATATTATAACATTGTACCGATATTTATAGCAATTTGTTATTTTGCACCTATTAATTCTACTTTTTATAAGAAAAATAATCTAGATAAAAATTGTCTGTATAATAATTTAGAACAAGATATTTATAATTTGAAAAATGAAGGTAATATCCTCCTTTTAGGTAACCTTAATGCTAGGACTGCAACTAAACAAGATACTCTTTTAAGTAATTACTCCAACCATTATCCTTTATGGCTAGATGAGGACCTTGTTTTATCTAATAGCTACAAAAGAAGCTCTGAAGAACTAATTGAGAATTTGTTTGGTACTGAGTTGGTTAAGCTCTGCAGCTCTCAAGACCTAAAATTTTCAATGGAGTAATGAAGTGGCCAAACTCCAACCAAATGACATGTATTCATGGGCTAGGTAGTAGTGTTGTAGATTATGTGATATCTGATATCCCCATTTCCAACCAAATAGCAACTTTTGACCTTTTAAATGACCATGAGCCTAACTCTGATCATAAACCTTTAAACCTAACTCAAAAAGTTTCCATGCATAGGAGCACCATTGAAGAGAATTTTGATAATCAAAGGAATTTGCGCTTTGAAAAAAGTAAAGTTGACATTTTATTAAAGGATTTAAATAGTAAATTAAACCTCCTAACTTATAACGACAACATTGAAGAACTCTATCATAATTTTACAACTACCCTTTCCACTTATATTAACAAGTTCTCTTTCGAGGTGTCCTATAAAAAGAATAATAGAACAACCAACCCTTGGTATGATAAAGAATGTAAAATTGCTAGGAAATCCATTAGGGATGCTTCTAATGAGCCCTTAAAAATCGATAAGATAAATATGTACAAAGCCCTAATTAAAAGGGAAAAAAGATACTATATCAATAAAAGGAAAGAGCAACTTTCAAAACTATACAAGTTGGATCCTAAGAAGTTCTAGAGCCAAATTCTAAAACACAATACTAAAGAAAATAATATGATTCCCTTAACGGACTGGAATTCCTACCTTAAAAGTCTTTACGAGTTCCCTAATGCCATGGAAACCATTCCTATTGTCCCTACAAAGGAAGAAGTTTTTTCTTTAGATGACATAGAGTTCAGGGTTAAGCGGCTCACAAATGGGAAAGCTAAGGAAATTGAAGCCTACCAAGATGATTTTTTTTAAATTGGAGGGCCAATCCTTATCCCTCACATACACAAGCTCTTCAATTTAGCAGTCAAAAAGGGCTTCCCTAAACCCTGGACGCAAAGCCTCATTGTTCCTATTTTAAAAATGGGGATAGAAACATTCCCTCTAATTATAGGACCATTATGATTAGCCCGATTTTAGCCAAGCTTTATGGAATTATTTTGGAAAAGAAGATTAGCATTTGTCTAGAAAGTCACGGTAAAAGAGCTAAAGGCTAGGTCGGGTTTAGGAGATATCATTCAACTGTGTACCATCTTGTTACCTTTAGTATCATTGTAGAGGAGTTTCGCAATACTAAAACCAATCTTTTTTTTTGTTTTGTTGACTTTAGAAAATCTTTTGACATGGTTCCTAGGAAAAACCTTTGGAATAGGTTGGAAGAGATAAAATTTCCTCTCGAGTTGAGGGTTTTTGCAATAAGGATGTATGAGAATGTTATTGCTAAGTTTAAAAACACTGAGGGCTGGTCAAAAGAGATTAATTGCAATATCGGAGTCAAACAAAGTTGTCCCTTGTCCCCTACCCTTTTTGGCATATACATTGATAAGTTAGAAGAATGCTTGGAAAAAGCAAGTTGTGTCGGACCTAATCTCATTAGTATAATCATAAATCTTCTTCTTTATGCTGATGATATCATTCTTCTGGCAAGGAGTCCCCATGATCTTGAAAACCAACTAAGAATCCTCAAGGATTTTTGCTCCAATATGGGTATGACTGTTAATACTGATAAGACTAAGGTCATGATTATTAAATCCAATAGGATCCCTTATGATACCTTTTTATATGACAACAACAACTTGGAGGAAGTGAATTCATACAAATATCTTGGAATTTATATTCACCACAAGCTCAATTGGAATTATAGCATTGAGAAAAGGATTATTGGGGGATGGAAAGCTTATTATGGGCTTGAAAACAATTGTAAAGCAGTTGATCTTTGGAGTTGGGATAATAAGAAAATCCTCTTTGAGACTCTTGTTACACATGTTATTCTTTATGGATGTGAATTCTGAGTCTGTAGTATCTCTCGTGAATCCTGGAGAAAGATAGAGAAAAAAAATAAAAAAATTATAACCTATAATCTCAAAATTAAAGGAAATACACCCTATCCCATCCTCCTCTTAGAAAAAAGCCTCTCCCCCATTGAGAGCATGGCTATGACTAGATACCTAATGTATAAGAACAAGTTAAACAACATGGAATACAAGAGGCTACCTAAAATTGCTTCAAAATTAAGTCATAACCACCATCGACTCAAGCGAGGATGGCATAAAGACGCCCGGTCTTGGCTAAAATATTGGGGAATCATGGAATAAACCGTTTTGTAGAATAAAGATACTATTAAAAAAAACATCAAATCAAAATTTAAGAAAAAAATGTGGTGTGATAAAGAGTTAGAGGAAAAAAGAAAATTAAGGTATTATAAATATGTAATCAACCTTAATCTAGAAGATCAAAATTATCTATCTGTTTTGCCAAGTGTAAATAAAAAAATAAGCATTGCTAATATAATAACAAGTTCTCATGAGCTCCATAGTGAAACTAGGAGTTGGTCAATTCCTAAAATGCCATGGGATGAAAGAGTGTGTCACCTTTGTGACACTAAGAAGGTTGAAGATGAAAAACACTTTATCTTAGATTGTCTAGCCTATACCCATATTAGATCTCATTTTCAAAATATTTATCACACTACCAACCTTCCTAACCTATTAACTCAACAAAAGTATGGTGATCATGGAAAGCTTCTCTTAATGATTTTCAAGCACAGAAACACAATTCTAAAGAATCACAATTCACTTACCCTCTTAAGTTCTGATAGACCAATTCGGTCTTAGTGGAAGTTAATTGACGCAAACCCCCTTGCCCTTGGGTCGAGATCCACTAAGGATCGTTCTAATTATTCTCGAGCTGAAGCGATTCCTTTGGTTCCCTGTTGGAACCTTCAACAAATCCATAGGTCTTTTATGAGAACTCCACCTGCACCATGTGCACCAGGTGTGAGTCTTTGCCTCCACACTACCACAACCGGGCCTTAGTGCAAGCACTTTTTGCAGCTCGCAATTCACGAGTTCGTGAGTCGAAGACCCTCGACTCCTCTTTTCCAAACCTTCGATACCCGAGATACCGATATGGGTATGGTTTATCCTTGCTAGCACCTCTACCAATGACCACTGGCTAGGGCCTAACTCTAGAACCCCTCACAACTCGCAACTTCACGAGTTGGTGCGCTGAGCCCTTGTGCTCCTCTTTCACGAATCCCCGAGATGCGATAAGTTAACAATAGTTGAATCCTTCCTAGGCGATGTGTGTCAACCACCTGTCACTCACTTCCATCTTTCTTTGGGCGTTGTTACTATGCCACTTGTCAACCACGTGGTCCCCACCAACTGGATGTGCCATGTGTTCACACAAGCTCTCGGCGTTTGGCACTTCACGACTTATGTAGTCAAAAAGAAACTCTCTCAAACCCTGAACCCCCAAGTATGCGATACTACGCGGAGATTCTGATCTAACGGTTCTCCTGTGTTTTGGATCGAGCAGCCTCGATCTTCTTCCCTATTCCTCTCAACTTCAAACTTTATGCAAACCAAGAAAATTTGGTATGGCCTCTAAACTCACGAACCTCAAGTTTGCGATATGATCCAACGGCTTATACAAAGCACGATCAATGACTCACGTTGATCCTAAATCCTAAGGTGATAGGTTTCATCCACCTCTAACCACCTTGCATCTTCCTTTGATCCTATGGTCCTTGTGACTTCATGAGTTCTCCACAGAGAATTTTGACCGTCTACCTTTTCTTCTCAAGGACTTCTGGCCAATGACTTGGCACCCTCCTTCTGATGTTATGAAGTTTAAACCTCGCGCACCTTTTCTAGATCTGACAACTCACGGAAACTCGACACTTCTCCCCGAAGTGTCACCATCGTCCATCTCAGCTACTCTCCTATTGTTGCCTGGACGTAGATACAATGGTCCAGATATTCTCCTCTCAGTACCGATCCAACGGCTACTGTTTCTCCCTCCTAAGATTTCACTTATTCCTGAACTTGGAAGAGTTCAAATGCTTCAAAGGTCTCATCCTTTTCTCCTGCTGTGAAGTCTGTATCCTCAGCTCCTGCCTATGTTCTAAAAATGTTGTCCCTCCTGAGATTTTCAAACTCTTACCCTCTAAAGGGTGTCTCTACTTCTACACTCTTTACAAGGTCTTTGCACACAAAGGTGATATCTATCCTGAGCTTCAAGAATTTAGAATAAGTCCTCCCTCGCTCCCACTCCTGTTGTCTGGCGAGCCTTTAGATGATTGTCTGTCTATCAACACTTTACTCAGGTGTTGGTCTGGTGCATTCCTTTCACAGGTCTTTATCCTCTTGAGCTTCAATTGTTCAGGTCTCTAAGGTCTCTTCCCCTTTCTCTCCTTGAAAGGATGGAAATGACCTCTGGCAACTCCCTGCTCAAGCACTCCTTGCTAAACCTGCAGGGTGTTCAGTAACCCTGTGAAGGTATTCCCTTTGACACTTCTTCTATTTCAGGACTTGAAAGAGAGTTCTTCTCGATACACTCCTTGCACTGGCTCAATGCCCTCCTGGTAGAGCTTCTACAGAATATCAGACGTTTTGTTTTCTCACTGAACTCGAAATAGAGTTCCTTCTGTGCACTCTATGCACTTGCTCAATTTCCTCCTGGCAGAGATTCCACAGAACCCTCAGTAATTTTGTTATCTCTGTGCCCTCCTCTGCACAGTCTTACCTCCAAGGTGTTCAACAACCTTGAGGCTTCCCCTTGATTCAGTGACTTCAGCTGGTGTGCCCTCCTGGCACATCTTTGTCTGAATCTACAGAATTCATAAGTGCACTCCTTGCACAAGATTACAGAACCACCAGTATTCTGTCATGGAACCTCTTGCGTGAAACCTCAAAGAACCCAAACCTTGAATCAAATAACTCATAGACAATAAATTTTGTCTATCCCTACAAATGCATACCTAACATACATCTACATCATATTATCAACACATAAAGACATTCATTCATGAACTCATCAACATGTGGACAACAACATGCAGGAAAAACTACTCTGTTTGTATTAATCAAGAATGCCTGATTACAATGTGTTCGAGCTCGGACCACAATAGAGTCTTGGCTCTCTCCTCCACTTTAAAAAAAAAAAACTCTCTTACTAGATACAAAGAAGATCTTTTTACAAAAAGGGGTTCCTCGAGCTCTTCCCTCCATCCTCACCAGCTCTCATTAATTACAATGAATTACATTGAATGGTTGTCTAGTCTGAATCAGATCTAGATCTCAGCCTTACAAAACATTAAGAGGCCAACTAACTACAGCCTGCGTACAAGCATGGTGTTGGCTCTACCATCCTTACAATCAATTAATACAATTAAATTCAAATTTGAAATTTGAAAGTGAGAGGGTTGCGCCTCTCCTCTTCATTGAATGTGCGCTTGAAGTGTCGGCTGGATGGCGCGTAGATGGCTTGGAGTGAAGATCCTACATCATACTCCTCTGCTGTGAAAAATTTATGAGCTTCTACTCATGATCTTCCCAGCATCGTTGTTGAAATCCACCTGGATCCCAAACAGTTCTTTGGAGTTGTCCATCCGCTCCATTGCTTCGCTGATGTTGCTGCATCTGCTACCCTACTACTATGGTTGGTTCTCCTCTGCTCAGCTTCCCTTTGCTGACTGGTTCTGCTGATCGGATCATCAGCCTTTTGATCTCCTCAATTATCATGTCCAACTACTCCAGTGGATGAATCTCCTTATGCAGTCTTCTCGGTTGCACTTCCTCCTTATCGGTGGGTAGATCATCATGATCGCCCATGTTGGTTTCCTCTTCTATGGCACTAGCTGGCCACTCTGCTACAGACTCTTCTTCTGCAGTTTCATCATTGATTCTATTCTCAGCTTCCTCTTCTAACAGCGTGACTGTCAGATCTCCTGCTCGCATATCTCCAACTTCCTCCAGCTGCTCCTCAGACTGGAATTCTCCTTCATCTGTCGCTACATGCCTCTGCACCACAGTTATCATCTGCTCATCTCCCTGGCTAAAATTTCTGAGCGATTCCTCGGAATTCTCTTCTTCTAACATATACATGACTATCTACTCATGGCAGTCATCTACTGGCTCTGGATGGTTCAACCAACCCTCCAGCATCTCTAACTCCTTCTCCCATAGAGTGAGCATCCTATCTGCATGTTGTTCTTCTTCCCTTGCTATCAGCTTCAGTGTTGCAGTTGTCTCCCCTTAAAATTCTTGGCTGAAAATTTTGAGTCATTCATCTGAATGCTCCTTTTCCTCTGCCTAGGCAGCCTCTGATATCTGCTCCATCTCTTCCTCCGTGATAGTCTCCGTTGGCTAGTTGTCTTCTATTGTTTCTTCGACAACACACACGGTGGCCTCAACTGGGCTATATGGAAGGAATACCTTTATCCCTCCAATCATAAGAATGTTATTCCGATCTTCCTCTATCAGCTCCTTTCGTTGATTTGAACTCACCTCCTAGTTCATGAGACTTTCATTCAGTCTCATCTGCTCTCCCTTTCTCACCTGGCAACATGGGATTTTTTTGCTGCCCACCTAGAATTCTATGAGATCAATCAATCCCATATCCATCAACACTCTCCGCTGAAATGAAATCACTTTTGATCTCCTGAGACTTTCAAACAGTCTCACTTATTTTCCCCTACCCACCTGGCAATTTGGGATTTCCTCTCTGCCCTCCTAGCAGTCTCTGAGATCTTCCAATGATCTCTTCTCCTCATCATCACTGAGATTTCTCCCAGCTTCTAGTTCACACACATGAACCATTTCTTCTTCAACCCTGAGGTCTTCCACATACCGCATCCATTTCTTCAACAACTTCCACTATCTTCGGGCCAATAACTCCTTGACTAGCCATTTCACTTTCGTTTTCATGGGCCATTCATATACCCATCGCAATTTTTCATCCTGCTACATTCAAAATCAAAGCTCCTCCATCCTTGCTCTTATCTCAGTGATTTCTTTGTCCATCTTAGCCTGGCTTAGCTGCTTGTGGTCTTCTCTGTGACCTTGCTCCTGGCCTTCAATAGCCATCTTCTGCCTTCTACCTGCACTCTTGGAAAACCTATTATTGTCACTCTGCAACTGTGAGTGATTCCAGCCTTTTCTTACAGTCCACCTGACTATCTATTTGTTGTTGCGTCCTGCAACAATCTCTTCAATCCTCTTCATATAAAATATATAGATGAAGTCCTGCTCTAATACCGTAACTGACACAGACCCCCTTGCCCTCGGGTCGAGATCTTCTCAGGATCATTCTAATTCTTCTCGATCCAAAGCGGCTCCTTTGGTTCCCTGCTGGAACCTTCAACAAATCCATAGGTCTTTTATGAAAACTCCAGCTGCACCACGTGCACCAGGTGTGAGTCTTCGCCTCGACATGACCACAACCGGGACTTAGTACAAGAACTTTTTGCAGCTCGCAATTAGTGAGTTCGTGAGTTGAAGACCCTCGAATCCTCTTTTCCAAACCTCTGATACCTGAGATACCGATACGGGTATGGTTTATCATTGCTAGCGCCTCTACCAATGACCAATGGCTAGGGCCTAATTCTATCACCCCTTGCAACTCGCAACTTCACGAGTTGGTGTGTTGAGCCCTTTTGCTCCTCTTTCGTGAATCCTCGAGATGCAATAAGTCAACAATAGTTGACTCCTTCCCAGGCGACGTGTGTCCACCACCTGTCACCCGCTTCCGTCTTTCTCTGGGAGTTGTTACTATGCCACCTGTCAACCACGCAGTCCCCACCAACTGGATGTGCCATGTGTTCACACGAGTTCTCGGCACTCAACACTTCGTGACTTCTGTAGTCGAAAATAAACTCTCTCAAACCCCAAACCCCCGAATACGCAATACTACGCGAAGATTCTGATCCAATGGTTCTCCCATGTTTTGGATCCAATGGCCTAGATCTTCTTCCCTATTCCTCGCAACTCAGAACTTCACGCAAACCAAGAAAAAAATTTATGGCCTCCAAACTCACGAACCTTGATTTCGCGATATGATCCAACGACTTATACAAAGCACAATCAACAACTCACGTTGATATTGAATCCTAAGGTGATAGGTTTCATCTGCCTCTAACCACCTTTCATATTCCTTTGATCCTACAGTTCTCACGACTTCGCGAGTTCTCCATAGAGAATTTTGACCATCTGCCTCTGCTTCTCAAGGACTTATGGCCAATGAATTGGCTCCCTCCTTCTGATGTTACGAGGTTTAAACCTCGCACACCTTTTTTGGATCTGATGGCTCATGGCAACTCGACACTTCTCCCCGAAGTGTCTCTATCGTCCATTTCAGCTTCTCTCCTCCTGCTACGTGGACATAGATACAATAGTCCATATCTTCTCCTCTCAGTACCGATCCAACGGCTACTATTCCTCCCTCCCGATCTTTCACTTCTTCCTGAACTTGGAAGACTTCAAACGATTCAAAGGTCTTAGCCTTTGCTCCTACTGTGAAGCCTATATCCTTGACTCCCGCCTGTGTTCTAAAGACACTGTCCCTCCTGAGATTTTCAAACTCTTACCTGCTAAAGGGTGTCTCGACTTCTACACTCTTTGTAGAGTCTCTGCACACAAAGGTGTTATCTGTCCTGAGCTTTGGGACTTAGAATAAGTCCTCTCTCGCTCCCACTCCTGTTGCCTGATGAGCCTTCAGACGGTTGTTTGTTTGTCAACACTTTACTCAGGTGTTGGCCTGGTGCATTCCTTGAACAGGTCTTTATCCTCTTGAGCTTCAATTGCTTAGGCGTCTAAGGTATCTGCCCCTTTCTCTCCTTGAAAGGATGGAAATGTCCTCTGACAACTTCCTGCTCAAGCACTCCTTGTTGAGCATGCAGGGTGTTCAGTAACCCTGTGAAGGTCTTCCCTTTGACACTTCTTCTATTTCAGGACTCAAAAGAGATTTCTTCTCTGTACACTCCTTGCACTAGCTTAATTCCCTCCTGGTAGATCTTCTACAAAACCTTAGATGTTCTATTTTCTCACTGAACTCGAAATAGAGTTCCTTCTGTGCACTCTATGCACTTGCTCAATGCCCTCCTGGCAGAGATTCCACATAACCCTCAGTGATTCTGTTATCTCTATGCCCTCCTCTACACAGTCTTATGTCCAAGGTGTTCAACAACCTTGAGGCTTTCCCTTGAGTCAGTGACTTCAACTGGTGCACCCTCCTGGCATGTCTTTGTCTAAATCCCTAGAATTCATAAGTGCACTCCTTGCACAGGCTTATAGAACCAGTAGTATTATGTCATGCAATCTCTTGCATGTAGCCTCAAAGAACCCAAACCTGGAATCAAAGAACTCACAGACAATAAATTATGTCTATCCCTGCAAATGCATATCTAACATACATCTACAACATATTATCAACGCATAAAGACATTCATTCATGAACTCATCAACATGTGGACAACAACATGCAGGAAAAACTGCTATGTTTGTATTAATCAAGAATGCCTGATTACAATGTGTTCGAGCTCGAACTGAAACATTGTCTCGTCTCTCTCCTCCCCTTTCAAAAAAAAAGCACTCTTACTATATACAAAGAAGATCTTTTTACAAAAGGAGGCTCCTCGAGGTCTTCCCTCCATCCTAACCAGCTCTCATTAATTACAATGAATTACATTGAATGGTTGTCTAGTCCGAATCAGATCTAGTTCTCAACCTTACAAAACATTAAGAGGCCAACTAACTACAACCTACGTACAAGCATGGTGTTGGCTCTACCATCCTTACAATCATTTAATACAATTAAATTCAACTTTGAAATTTGAAAGTGAGAGGGTTGCGCCTCTCCTCTCCATTGAATGCGCGCTTGAAGTGTCGGTTGGCTAGCACATAGATGGCTTGGAGTGATGTTCCTGCATCATAAATCATCATCATCATCATCATCATATAATGCTATAACATTGTTTACTTAAATAATAGTATAAACAATTATTTAAATTTTATTCAATATTATTTTTAATGTTTTTAAATGTAATTTTGGAATTTTGATTTTGTTTATGATAATAAAGGTTTGTACCTCTAAATTAATCCTTCTTGACTCTAGAGTTAAAATGGATATATATTTGTATATACTATTTTATATTACTATTAATAAATAAACTATAAAGTATTCCATGATATACATCTTGCACCCAACACTTCAGTCATATACATTTTGCACCAAACAATTCCGCGGGTTCGCAGACTTTTTGCACCCAACAATTTCGGGTTGGCAAACTAGCGGGTTCACATATGGACGACAACATGAGATTTAGTAATTTATAGAATATAATAATATTGTACCAAGATTTATAGTAATTTATATAATGTTATAACACTTTTAACTTAAAGAATAGTATAAACAATTATTTAAATTTTATTCAATATTATTTTAATGTTTTTAAATATAATTTTGAAATTTTGGAATTTTGATTTTGTTTATGATAATAAAGGTTTGTACCTGGAAATTGATCCTTCTTGAATCTAGATTTAAAATGGATATATACTTGTATATACTATTTTATATTAATATTAATAAATAAGCTATAAAGTAAAATTAATGATATCTATCCTATAATATTAATATTAAATATATTATTCATTATTAATATCTGATAATGTTTTGTTAAATTTTATTCAATTAATTATTCATATTTATTTTTATTTTTCTTCCACCCAACACTTCAGTCATATACATTTTGCACAGGGTTGTCGAACTAGCCGGGTTCACATTTATATTCATGCTTATGTATCACTAGTTCGGCGACAACAACATGAGATTTAGTAATTTATAGAATATTATAACATTGTACCAAGATTTATAGTAATCTATGTAATGCTATAACACTTTTTACTTAAAAATAGTATAAACAATTATTTAAATTTTATTCAATATTATTTTTAATTTTTTTAAATGTAATTTTGGAATTTAGATTTTTTTTATGATAATAAATGTTTGTACCTCCAAATAGATCATTCTTGACTATAGAGTTAAAATGGATATATACTTGTATATGCTATTTTATATTAATATTAATAAATAAACTATAAAGTAAAATTAATGATATATATTCTATAATATTAATATTAAATATTGTATTCATTATTAATATGTGATAATGTTTTGTTAAATTTTATTCAATTAATTAATCATATTTATTTTTATTTTTCATTTTTCTGTCCCGCCTGTTCCGTGATATACATCTTGCACCTAACACTTTCGTCATATACATTTTGCACCCAACAATTTCAAGGGTTGGCGGACTAGCGGGTTCACATTTATAATCATGCTTATGTATCACGAGTCTGACCCACCTCACCTCACCTCACCTCACCTCAACATTACATTTAGTAATTTATAGAATATTATAACATTGTACCAAGATTTATATTAATTTATATAATGCTATAACACTTTTTACTTAAAGAATAGTATATATTTAAATTTTATTCAATACTATTTTTAATGTTTTAAATGTAATTTATAATTTTGGAATTTTGATTTTGTTTATGATAATAAAGGTTTGTACCTGGAAATTGATCCTTCTTGACTCTAGAGTTAAAATGGATATATACTTGTATATATTATTTTATATTAATATTAATAAATAAACTATAAAATAAATTAATGATACCTATCCTATAATATTAATATTAAATATAGTATTCTTTATTAATATGTGATAATCTTTTGTTAAATTTTATTCAATTAATTATTCATATTTATTTTTATTTTTCATTTTTCATGTCATATGCATTTTGCACCCAACAATTGTGCGGGTTGGCCATCTCATGGGTTCACATTATAGTCATGATTATGTATCACACATTTATAATCATCCTTATGTATCACGAGTACGACCTACCACAACATGAGATTTAGTCATTTATAGAATATTATAACATTGTACCAAGATTTATAGTAATTTATATAATGTTATAACAATTTTTACTTAAAGAATAGTATAAACATTTATTTAAATTTTATTTAATATTATTTTTAATGTTTTTAGATGTAATTTTGAAAATTTGAAATTGTTTATGATAATAAACAATTGTACCTAGAAATTGATCCTTCTTGACTTAGTTAAAATGGATATATACTTGTATATACTATTTTATATTAATATTAATAAATAACCTAGAAAGTAAAACTAATGATATCTATCCTATAATATTAATATTACATATCATATATGTGATAATGTTTTGCTAAATTTTATTTAATTAATTATTCATATTTATTTTTATTTTTCATTTTTCATGTCCGGCCTGTTCCTTGATATACGTATTGCACTCAACACTTCCTTCATATACATTTTGTACCCAACAATTCAGTGATACACATTTTACAGACATCACTTCTGTCATTTGCAATTCGACCCCGAACCACTGGAACTGGCAAGCTTCACTATACACGAAACTACCCAAATTCCCTACAAACAAGATTGTAGTTGTTAAGTAAACATTTAAGGGTGTGAGGCCTATTACGTAAACATTTAAGGTTGCCAGAACCGTCCAATGGCCTCTCAGTGTGTAAGCATTTAAGAAATAATGTGTGTGGCGGGTCTCTTTATGTAAGTTAAGTACTTAATAATAGTAAAAAATAAAAATAAAAATAATAACAATAGTACAACAAAAATTAAAATATTTATAATTAACAAAACTTAGGATAAATTTAGCTAGCAGAAAATGATAAGACAAACATTCTAACAAATGCTAGCAGTAATCCACCTTCGAGCAATGCATAATAGTCCCTCTATGCCTTCGCTATACTATTGATATAATAAAATCTATTTATTATATATAGTAATTTATATAATGCTATAACACTTTTTACTTAAAGAAAAGTATAAACAATTATTTAAATTTTATTCAATATTGTTTTTAATGTTCTTAAATATAATTTTGGAATTTTGATTTTGTTTATGATAGATAATAAAGGTTTGTACCAGGAAATTGATCATTCTTGACTCTAGAGTTAAAATGGATATATACTTGTATATACTATTTTATATTAATATTAATAAATAAACTATAATGTAAAAGTAATGATATCTATCCTATAATATTAATATTAAATATAGTATTCATTATTAATATGTGATAATGTTTTGTTAAATTTTATTCAATTAATTAATCATATTTATTTTTATTTTTCATTTTTCATGTCCCTCTTGTTTCTTGATATACATCTTGTACCCAACACTTCCAACATATACATTTTGCACCCAACAATTTTGTGGGTTGGCGGACTACTTTGTTCACATTTATAGTCATGCTTATGTATCACGAGTTTGACCTACCACAACATGAGATTTAGTAATTTATAGAATATTATAACATTGTACCAAGATTTATAGTAATTTATATAATGCTATAACACTTTTTACTTAAAGAATAGTATAAACATTTATTTAAATTTTATTCAATAATATTTGTAATGTTCTTAAATGTAATTTTGGAATTTTGATTTTGTTTATGATAATAAAGGTTTGTATCTAGAAATTGATCATTCTTGACTCTAGAGTTAAATTGGATATATACTTGTATATTCTATTTTATATTAATATTAATAAATAAACTATAGAGTAAAATTAATGATATCTATCCTATAATATTAATATTAAATATGGTATATGTGATAATGTTTTGTTAAATTTTATTCAATTAATTATTCATATTTATTTTTATTTTTCATTTTTCATGTCCCGTGTGTTCTGTGATATACATCTTGCACTCGACACTTCCAACATATACATTTTGTACCCAACAATTCTGTGATACATATTTTGCATACATCACTTCCGTCATTTACAATTCGACCCCGGACCACTAGAACTGGCAAGCTTCACTATACCCGAACTACCCAAATTCACTACAGAAAAGATTGTAGCATGTTAAGTAAGCATTTAAGGGTGTGAGGCCTATTACGTAAACATTTAAGGCTGTCAGAACCATCCAAGGGCCTCGCGATGTGTAAACATTTAAGAAAGAATGTGTGTGGCATGCCTCTTTACTTAAGTTAGGTACTTAATAATAATTAAAAATAATAATAATAATAACAATAGTACAACAAACATGAAAATATTTATAATTAACAAAACTTAGGATAAATTTAGCTAGCAGAAAATGCTAAGACAAACATTCGAACAAATGCTAGCATTAGTCCACCTTCGAGCAATGCATAAGAAAATATATGATTCAGAAAGACCGTATATGATCAAAAACTTTGGATATGCTAACATATAAAACATTCAGAATAGAAAAGATGACAATAGGACCTCCAATCTGTTATCCAATTAGATCATGACATATATGGTACTTTTTATTATACAAAAATCAATGTTTTTAGTTCCCTAGTTCCAACAATAGATATTATGAAAATATTTGTGGTCAAAGGAGAAACTAATATGAAGTCAATGAATTATCGATCGCTATAGTCCCTCTACACCTTGAACAGGGACTAATAAGACGTATGAGGGTTGTGAAGACAAACAATGAAAAGGTATAACAAGTTGACCAATCCTTTATGTAATACAACAATCTACAAAATGGCAAACTTTCCATGTAAAACAAAGACGTGTGAGGGTTGTAGAACAAGTTGGCCAATATTTCATGTAAAACAACAATCTCAAAAAAATGAAAGGGGTGGGTGAATGGAGATTTATACATAGAATTTTCTACATAAAACAAGAGCGTGTGAAAGGGAAAGTGGGTGTATGGATGTGGATAAGGGAGGGTGAATGGACCTCATCTGTGGCATTTTAATTATCTTGTGTTTGGCGATCTCCCTCTGAATCTATTGAATTATAAATCGTTGAAATCCAACGAATCCATTGAATTAGAAATCATTGAAATCCAACGAATCCATTGAATTAGAAATCATTGAAATCGAGCGAATTTTAGGTTTAGTGGAAAGATTCATAACGAGAATTAGAAATTGTTACAATCCAACAAATTCATTGGATTTGAAATCTGAATTTTAATTTTAATGCATAACAAATGATGATTTTCTCGATTTGGTTAAAAAAACACAGTAGGCTAAACATTCTACGAAATGAGGGATTTTTCCGGGGACATTTGCCAGAAATCTGGTGAGAAATTGTTGGTTTTGTAGATTTGAGTGATTATTTCTATATAATCGATGTGTTTTGGAGGTTTTACAACATGTTGAATCCATTTCTGCATTCAGAAATGAATTTTGAACAACAAAAATAGTGATTCGTGGAAATTTATATCGTCGGATTCTGACGAAAAAAACCATTTCGTAGAACAACTAGGCAACTCCAAAACAAATATAGGAAAAATGTAATTTGTGAATTCACGTGGGTAATAAACACATTTAAAAAAACTGAAAATAGAAACCATTTTGAAATTTGATATTTTTTTAAAATAAAATAAATAATATAGACCAAATGTATATACCTACAATCGTAGAATTTGATGTTTATCATTTGAGCAGAAAAGGTAGAATTGATTAAACAATGAATCCTTTTGTTTTTCTATTTCAAGATTGTATGTGATTTTTTATTTCTTTTGTATGTCCTCCTTTCTACATAGACACTTTATCCATAAATGAGGGATTTATACCCCACTCACTTCACCAACACGGATCATTTTCTGATCTTAAGTTCTTGTCTCTATCTCAACTATGATCTTAATCTTCTACAAAGTGCTCCTTCTTTTGGAGGGTACAAGGTCTGCTCTTGGGTGTGACCTTCACACAATGAAAAACTAGCAACATCATGGAAATAAGATCAAGAATATGCAATTCTTTGCATATACTCCATTTAAGTATGATTACAAGGTTCCCTCTTCAAGAAGTTAGAGTGCAAGATCATTTCAATTGTCACCAATGTCCAATTGCAATGACTTCAAAGTATCACAGAATGCAATTGGTTTTATAGAAGGTCTCTCTTAGCAAGAAAGAATGGTTTTGAAATCATAATCATCAAAACATGGAGGAAGGTGTCAAACTTCACATGTATTTGATTGAAGTCCACAAGTTCACAACATGAAGGATTTAAGTATATATGTAAGAAACAATAAATATTTGCATTCTATAAAAGTCAGGCACATTCAATTCAAAGGAATAATCTCTTTTACAGCCACTAGAAGCATCTGATTTGCACCACTAGAATGAGAACCCCTACTACCATTGCCAAATCGTTCAACCCTTTGGTATTCTTCAAAACCATCACCACCACTTGTTACTTCTATCTTACACACCGTCAATCGTAATGGGTCCAAATTTCTTGAACCTTTTGTTAGGAATAGGATCACAGAGCAATAAAAATAAAACAAATCAAAACGAACGTGGAAATAAAACACAAAAGAACACAATACAAGAGAGACATTGATATACATGGTACACCTGATATGGGATACGTCCATGGAGAAATAATTAGTCATTTATTTATTCTATCCAACGAAATGAATGGATAACACCTAGCACATCTATCAAAAACTCCTCTTCACTCTCTCAAAGTATCCCCTCTCAGACACAATACTCTCTCTCATTTTGTATTAACTTCACCATTAAAATACAATATATAGGGTCCTACAACATCCAAAATCCCTAATCCATTGACTTGGAATTATTACAACATTAATTCCTTAATCGTAATTAGAAAACCATGGGTTGGAAAAACATGTGCTAAAGGTACCCAAAATAGAAGTAAGAAACCACCCATTTTTTTTTCTTGGTGATAATCTTGCAAATAATATAACACAAAAACCCCACCAGGGACTAGTATCAAAACATAGTTGAAATAGGACCTCTAAATCACAAAGATAATAAAGCTCCACAATCAACATTTTTCTTCAAGTTAATAACTTGTAACATTCAAAGGAAATATTGGAATATAGATCGAGTGCCCATTAATCTCTGATTAAAGAGAATTATCATTCTTTGTGGGAATGGGAACAAAAGAGCTTGTTTCTTCAGGGGAATGTGCACTCGTGTAGGAGAAATTTCTTATCTTCCACCTTCATTGGTATTTTCCTTGGAATAGATGGTGCCCGAAATGGTGTTTGTACCTTAACAATTGATGCATACTATTTCAATTAAGATCATAGCGATTGTGTTCTATTTAAATTAATTTTCTATTGAATTTGTGGAGATTCTCTATATATAATAAAAATGATTATGGAGTGTATCTGTAAGTGACCCTATCATCACCTATATTGTCATTATATACTATTTTATTGAAATAATTCATTAGATATGGATACCTCTATCCATTTGATGGCCAAAATAAGTCAATCTATGGATGTAAGGAATTGACTCAACTATTGTGTTGAGTCACCCAGGTAAATGTATTTACAGTCCAGGTGTTGATGTTAGTGGTAGCATCAGACAGGTATTTCCGCACAAGTCTATGTGTCTAGACATGTAGAAATCATCCAAATCCTTTAACTCTTGAATTTAATTTAGTTAAAGGAATTATTAAAGTATTTTTTTTTATTAATTAATTATGTAATTAGTTAGTTGAGTTATTTAAGGAACATGCTAAAAGTACTTAGCATGCAACATGTAATCCAAATGTAAAAGTGATTGTGAGAAGGAATCTCAACCATAGATCACTTTTGATATTAGAAATAGATTGTAACTCATGATTATAAAAGAAAGGCTAGGAGAAGGAGGAAGACACAATTCACATAGATAGAAAAGGAGGACCTTTGCTAGTGTGTATTCACCAAGGTCACACTCAAGAGTAGAGAAGGACCTCTGCTCGATTTCTTGGATCATGAAGGATGGTGATTCAAGAGGACCAAGGAAAATACATTCACACAAAGATAGAAAAGAAGGAATTTTTATAGTGTGGAGTCATTCGAGAGTGTAGAAACAGAGAAGGACTTTTGTTGACACTTGACAGATGTTGAGGGAGTCGACAAAAAGTATTGGATCATGAAGGATTTTGGTTCAAGATATTATATAGGTGAAGGACATTCATCTAGAGATCATACAGGTCAAGGATAATAGAGAACAAAGGCATATGCAAGTGGGTTTCAACAAATGAAATCCACATGAGAGTGTTGGAGCATACATAGATTTCCATACAGTTTTTTTGTACACATCTGTGAGCCACAGAGGAGATAGTCATGAACATCTATGGGTCACAATGGGGAATGTCGTGGATATATGCGGTTCACAGAAGAGATAGTCACGGATGCCTAGAAAATTGTGTCATAATTGATTATACAACAGGTCATCCCTTGCCAGGTTAGTTTGCAATTGTATTTATCTTAGTGGGCCATTGTCCCTATTATAGGAGCCCTGAGTTTGGCATAATAAAATCATTCTCAGCACTGGTTTTCCCTCTGGGGTTTTTCTAGGGGTATTTACCCAAAAATTTCGTTGTTCATGTGTGCTTGATTTTCTTTCCTAGTTTATGCTTCCGCTGCATTATATTGAGTTGAATATTTTAGTAGTTTATTATCGTTTTGTGAGTTGCTAATATAATTGCAATAAGGAAATCACTAGATCAAAAAGTACCTAGGAGCTAGAGTTAGAATTTCAACATGGTATCAGAGCATAATTAGGGTTGAAAGAAAATTCGACATGGTATTAAAGAAAGGTTTCTCTTGGAGGAAACCAAGTGCACATGGTATTGACAGATCTAGGATATCTGAGTGACCAAGGGAGAGATCAAGTTCATATCTACGGTTTACAGGAGTTGTAGTATTCTAGATATAAAATAGTATGAAGAAAATAAATAATTATCTAGAAATGGCAGAGAAACAATGATATAACCAAATCAATACCACAATAATACTAGAATAATACCATAATAACACCAAAAAGCGAACTTTGATTACCGAGAGAAATTTTCACTTGCCTCTTCGAGGGGGAAACCTCCAGCAGAGTACAACTCTATTACAATAATATCCAAGACCAAAATTCTCATACCTTCTACTCCTATTTATACTAAATATGTCTATCCAAAAGAATAATCTAGAGGAATATCCTTCTAGAAGAGGAAGCTTCTATTAGGTCTTCTTACATTTGAATTATTTGTCCTTATTGCTAGGCCTTATTATTATTGTCCTTTATAACATGGAAATATATTATTCTACCTACGTGAGGGGTTAGGTCCCTAACATGTCCCCCCCCTTAAAAACATCCTTGTCCTCAAGGCTGGAGATGAGGAAATTGCTGGAAAATGGTAGCTTGTTCCCAAGTGGCATCTTTTGGAGTTGTATATTTCCACTATACTAAAACTTCATTGATGGTGCGCTGATGTAGATGATTCTCACGCTGGTCCAAAATTGCTTGTGGATATAACCAAATGGATCCTTCTTCATCCAACTCAGGAAGGTTGGTTTAAGTTTGGCACTTAGTTCCAATCACCTCCTTTAAGCAGGAAACCTGAAAAACAAGATGGATCTTAGAATGACTGGGCAAAGATAACTGATAGGAAACTTGTCCCACGCGCTTGAGAACAATATAAGGACCATAAAATTTGGGTGCCAATTTCTGACAATGCTCATCCTTGAGGGAATTTTTCTTATAAGGTTGCAATCAAAGAAACACATGCTCTCCTTCTGCAAATTGATGTTCAGAGTGACCTTGATATGCATGTTGCTTCATGTGATTCTGGGCCATGAACAAATTCTCTTTGAGGGTACGGATAATAGCCTCTCGAACTATAATCATTTGGTAAACCACCTAAAACTTTGAGACACCTAGAAGGTATGAGAGAACTAAAGGTAGATTTTGTCCATATACTGCTTCAAAAGAAGTCGTGCGGGTAGTTGTATGGTAAGAAGTTTTGTACCACCATTCATCTAGTGGTAACGATTAAGCCCATTGATTTTCTCATTCCGATGCAAAATACCTCAAATATGTTTCCAAACACTTGTTGACAAATTCATTTTAACCGTCAGTCTAGGGATGATAAGCTTTGTTGAGATGAAATTGTGTGCCTTGTAGCTTGAACAGTTCTTTCCAAAATTTGTTGGTGAAAGTGGGGTCTCGATCAAAAACAATAGAATGAGGCATGCCATGAAGATTGAAGACCTGATCCATGAAAAGTTGATCCACAGTGGAGGCTGTAAATGGGTGTTCAAGAGCACATAAATGAGAATACTTGGAAAGATGATCAACTACCACTATGATGATTGATTTATTGCTTGATTTGGGTAAACCCACAATAAAATCCATAGAGATATCCCTCCAAATAGAAGGTGGAATTGGAAGCGGTTGTAGTGTGTCAAGAGATTTGACTTTTTCTCCCTTGTTTCTTTGAAAAACATCACATTCTACCAAAACAATTGTGAATTCCCTGCTTCATACCATCCTAGAAAAAGAACGTTTGACCCGATCATAGGTTTTGGTAAACCCTAAGTTCCTAGTGGTGGGTGTAGAATGAATCTCAGAAAGTACCGTGGATTTAAATTTTGACTTTTTACTTAAATACAAACGACCTTTGTATCGAAGCTCATCATTGCACCAAGAGTACCCTAGGAAAATTGGAGAATTGGCTTGCAATTGTTGTATCAGATGCAAAATTTTGGGATCGTGTAGCCATTCCTGGGGAACAACTTGGAGCCAATATGATACATTGAAGGAGAGGGAAAAAAGGGACCCTTCATATTCATATTTTTTGGAAAGTGCATCAGTAACCACATTGTCTTTTCCTTTCTTGTAAATGATCTCATAATCATATCCAAAGAGGTTAGTCACCCATTTTTGTTTCTATGGGGAGGAAAGGCATTGTTCTAGAAAACACTTGAGGCTTTGATGATTTATCTTAATTTGGAATATCTGCCCCAATATATAAGGGCACCATAGATAAAATGCATGCAAAATAGACAACATTTCCTTTTCATAGATTGATTTTCCCAAATTTCAGTTGTTTGCTAGTAAAGGCCAAAGGATGACCCTCTTGCATAAGGACTGCTCCAATTCCTCTCCTGAAAGAATCACATTCCAGTACACAGGTCTTTGTGAAATCAATAATGGCCAGGACTGGAGTGGTGCACATGGACGCCTTCAAGGTTTGAAAGGCCTGAGTAGTTGTGGGAGTCCAGGTGAAAGAATTATTTTTAAGGAGAGTAGTGAGAGGCGCCAAAATGTTTCCATAATTCTTTAAAAACTTGCGATAATAACATTTTAAACTCAAAAATACATGCAATCTTTTGAGAGTCTTTGAGTGAGGCCAATCCTGCATAGCTTCAATATTTTTAGGATCCACACTGACACCAACCTTTCCAACAAGATGACCCAAGTAATTGACTTCTGAGGCACAAAAAGCACATATATATTGTTTGAGGAAAAGTTGGTGTTGAGAGAGTAGATGGAGAAATATATCCACATGAGCAAGATGGGTTGTCTAGGTTTTACTATAGATGAGGATATAATCAAGGAAAACTAAGAGAAAATGATAGAGAAAAGGATGAAAGATATGATTCATGAGGATTTGGAAGGTGGACGGAGAATTAAGCAAGCCAAAGGGCATGACCAAAAACTCATAGTGGCCCTCATGAGTTTGAAATGTAGTCTTAGGAATGTCTGCCTGGTTCATACGTATCTGGTGGTAGCCAAAATGAAGATCAAGTTTAGTAAAGAACTGGGCACCACTCAATTCATGCAAGAGGTCATCAATGACTGGAATGGGAATTTTATCTTTAATGGTGAGTTTGTTGAGAGCATGGAATTAATGACACATGCACCAAGAACCTTCTATCTTAAGGACTATGACCGTATGAGAATAGTAGGGGATCGTACTAGGATGAATAACACCTACTTTGAGAAATTCTTGAACAATTTTCTCAATTTCATTTTTTTGAGAAAAGGGATGATGATAGGGACGAATATTGGGAGGAAGGTTGTCGGGGACAAGGGGAATGGAATGATCATGAACACCACGGGGAGGAGGGAGTCCCTAGGGAGTGGAAAAAACAACTTGATGTTTGGAGAGGATGGATTGGAGTTCCTACGACACAGAGGGTGTCTTAGTGGCTTTAATGGCATGGAGTTGTGAAATAATTCCCAAATGACCTTTTTTGAGCATATTTTCCATGTGATGGGAACTTATTATCTCTGAGGAAATGATGGTGATGCCTTGGAACTTATATTGTTTTCCCTCCTGGCGTAATTGCATGGTCAATTCCTTAAAATACATGAGAATGGGACCCGAAGTCCTTAGCCATTATGCACCCAAAACAATCTCACAACCGCCCATGTCAATAGAAAACATATGAGATTTCATGTGGTACTGACCAATTTGGAGATACATATTTTCACAAGGCCTTCCTCATTTCATGGACCCGCCATTGAAAATCATGATTTGAAAATTATTGAAGATAGAGATATAGCAATTAGTTTCTTGGGCAATGAAGCGATGAATAAAATTATGGGTGCTTCCACTATCAACAAGAATGATGAATTTTTTATGCTTATTGTAACCAATTAGCTTGAGGGTTTGGGGAGCAGAGAATCTAGTGAGAGAATTCAGGGAAACGACCAATTTGACTTCAAGAGGGTCGGAGGGAGGGGCCATGTCAATGGGTTTAGGTGACGTGGCCACAAGGGGAGCCTCAACATCATCTTCTGAAACATCCTCTGATATGGCCATAAAAATATTTTGTTCCTTACACTTGTACCCGGGAAAATATTTGTCATCACAATAATAACAAAGGACTTTAAATTGGCATTCAACCATTTCTTCCCTGGTCAATTTCTAGATCTTTAGTGGACTAGAAGGAGGAGTGGGAGTGACTAGTTTAGTGTGAGGAACAAAGGAGGGTTTTCAATTTTGAGAAGAGACAAATTGTTTTTCTTTCTTAGCTCTTTTACTATCTTCCACCCAACTCTAAGGTCGAGCCATGAGGACATGGGCATGAATCTGATCCTTGAGGCCACTAACAAAACATTCTCTGAAAAAAAGCATCAGACATACCCTCTTTATGGAAAGACAATCGCTCAAACACGACTATAAAGTCTTCCATTGTGCCATATTTTTTCAACTTTGTCAAATGGCCTAAATGGTTGGTGTAAGTGATAAAGTGTTCATAAATCTCTATTACAAATTGTGTCCAAGCCACATACCCTTGGCGACCATTTTTTCTCCACTATCACCATTTCCAACATTCTTGATCTAGATGGAGAACACCATACTGAAGTTTGGCCAATTCATTTGTAATTCCAGACAAAGAGAAATAATGTTCCATTTGAATTACCCAACCAGTGGGATCTGAGCCATCAAATTTGGTCACATCCACACACAAAAGGCATAAGTCATACTAAAAGTGATGGGGCTGAAAATTCTAGGAATGAAAGGAAGTTTCATGTTTGAGTTGCAAAGGCGGGTCAGAGGAGGGAAGATCTGTAGAAAAATGCAGCTTGGCACATATCATCATAGTGAAGGAGGAAATATGGGTATTGAAAGATTCAAGCTGGGTAGCAAGGTCTTGTTTGATTTCCTCCATTTTGGCGTCGATGATGGAATGCATTTTTTTTATTGATGGTGGAAACATTGGCACTGTGTTGTCTCACTTCTTATTGGGTTTCTATGAAATTAGAGTACAAGGAATTGAAGCAAGATTTCAAGTCTTGGCTATGGGTGTGGGCCATGATGAAGAGGGAAAGTGGCAAGGGATGGGTGGAACCACACAAAAAATGGGTTATGGCTGAATTGTATCACAATTATCAGGGCGATGAGGGGAATCCAATGGGGTAAGGCCAAATAAGGGTGTTGGAAGGGAGTTAGGTCCAGAAGAAAAACAAATTGTTGAAAAATGATAGGTATGACTACGATAAGGGAAAAGAGAGGAATCCAACTGGATAGGGATAAAATAATGGTTCCAACATGATCCAAACATTTTTCTTTTTACTCCTGCGGAGTTATACTCCAATCTAAAGAATACTGCAGTGAAGAAATGCCAAATTTTTTAACAAGAAGAAATGTGTAGTAATTTTGCAACCCAAATGCAGGAGACACAGTTGCACGGCAATAGATATCGTTTGCTATTTTTTTTTTTCCATCCCAAGATTTAGGGTATTCAAGGGTTCTACAGAAAAGGGTTTTCCCCGTGTTATATCTCTCTGATATATGTGCGGGGTCCAACAATAGTACTCAGACCAATATCTCAGGGCACCAACTAAGGAGGCTAGCCATGCCCTTAACTGTACTATATAACTACCCATGTACTAGAGAGTATCTTACCAAGTGTTGTTATCAATAGAACTATAGCAGTCAGGCGTCCGATTGGTTTTTCTACTGGGGCTTCAAGAGATATAGGTCGATCCATATACAAGTTTTGTCTGATGGGTTACCACTTGAAGGGGTACCAACATGTGTTACAAGGGTGGCCAACAGATGTGCGTTGAAGTACCACTTGTATTTCCTGCATGTATGAATCCCCAACTGTGGGTTTATGTGCGTAATGACATATCTCTGTAGCTTTAAGATGTCAAAATACATATCTACCCTGGAAAAATTTTAACCCACAATTTTCTACTGAGGAAGGTGCTCTGATAGCACTTGCAGTATTCCAGATATAAAATAGTATGTAGAACATAAATAATTAGTTAGAAATGGCATAGAAACAATGATCTAACCATATCAATACCACAATACGACTAGAATAGTACTAGAATAACACCAAAAAGAGAACTTTGATTACCAAGAGAAATGTTCACTTACCTCTTCGAGGGGGAACCTCCTGCAAAGAAGAGCTCTATTACAATAATATCCAAGACAAAAATTCTCATACCTTGTACTCCTATTTATACTAAATATGTCTATCCAAAAGAACAATCTAGAGGAATATCCTCCTAGAAGGGGAAGCTTCTGTTAGGTCTTCTTACATTTGACTTATTCTTCCTTATTGCTAGGCCTTATTAATATTTTCCTTTAATACATGGAAATATAGTATTCTACCTACATGAGGGGTTAGGTCCCTAACAGGAGCAGATCTATGAGATCAGGACTGTCGGGGTGGGTTCTTGAAGAAATAAGCACATATCCACTATCTTTTGTAGTAGATCAATTATATTTGCAGGAGATCTTAGCAGATCTTTAAACTGGTAGAGAAAAATCAAAGGACCGATTTATGGGTACAGGACAATACATAGGTAGTTTCAGTAGCATGGTTTGTTGAGAAATTGTAGGAGGCTAGGTATTCAACAAGGAGATCTCAGATAGGTGGAGAAGGACTTCCATAGAGATATCTGATCCACATGAGAACTCATATATAGGTGGAGAAGGATTTTTTTCTCACAGAGATCTTAGCACGTGGTGAAGAAGAAATTCACCTAGATATATATTCATTCTAGAGGAGAAGAGAATTCGGTAGGGCAGAAGTAGAGTAGTTCTAGGTCTAGGGTCATGCAATGGTAGAAGAGGTGCTTGGTTCTAGGTATTGATTGTTTCTCAGTGGACAGGAAATACACACGTAATGAGATAGTAAGATCTCATAGAGGCGGTGGAGAAGTACTTTCATCCAAGTGTGTAGGGAAGGGTTTGAGGAAAAGAGCATATAGGAAACAAGGGAGATAGAAACCAACAAGATCGAAGGACTCATCTTTAGGTAGGATATTTGTTGCATTGTATTATTCCTCAGGTGGACCATTATCCTAGGAAGGGAGCCCATGATTTTATTTTAATAAAATCAACTAGAGTTATAAGCACATGATCTATTCAACAGTCGAACAGAGGACTCAGGGACCCATGTGGAGCTTGGTGATGATTCCAAGTATGAAATTAAGGGGAAGGGAACTATCATGTTCTAACTTGAGTTAGGAGCTTCGTTAGAGGCCTAGGATGTGATTTATGTATTAGAACTGAAGAACAACTTGCTCTCAGTTTCAGATTTGGAGGACATGGGTTTTGCAGTTACTTTTCAGAAAGGTCAAGTACTCATATGTTCAAAGGGATCTATCCCTGACACAATAGTTAGCATTGGTGTCAGAGAGGGTAGGTTATACAGGTTGTAGGGCCAGCCTGTAAGAGAATTCAAGGGGATATTGGATCATGTATTGATGTCAGCGATAAATGACAAGGAGAATAAGGATCCAAAGGGTGAGCAACCAGAGGATGAGGATATTTCATAGACTTCTAGTTTGGGGAGTGAACATTTATAGGGGAAGAGAGTGTTATCCCCTTCTAGTTATGTTAGAAGACCGAGTTGGTAGGAGATGACATTGATGGATGCTCAAGAGAAGGAAGCTTCTAGGAGCACATTGAGGGAGAGAGACCTTTGAAAAAGGTTTCAAACTTTGTGGCATTGATATGTACCTCCATTGATTCTAAGACTTCCAATATTCAAGGAGAAGCTAACCAATAGGGTTGGAGGAATGCTAGTATGCAGGATGATGTGTATGACATTGTCTCAGAGCTAGAGGTAGAACTAGTCCCAGGTGGCTCTTCGGAAATACCTTCCTTTCTAAAAGGGAATATCGATGTTAGTGGTAACATCAGACATGTATTTCTACATAGGTCTATGTCTCTAGACGTGTGGAAATTGTCCAAAGCCTTTTAATCTTGAATTTACTTTGATTAAAGTAATTATTCAAGTAAATTATTTTTATTAATTAATTTGTAATTAGTTAATTGTGTTATTTAAGGAACATGCTAAAAGTACTTAGCATGCATAATGTAATCTAGATCTAAAAGTGAGTGTGAGAAGTAATCTAAACCATAGATCACTTTTGAGATTAGAAATAGATTGTAACTCATGATTATAAAAGAAAGGCTAGGAGAAGGATGAAGACACAATTCACATAGATAGAAAAGGAGGACCTTTGCTAGTGTCAATTCACTAAGGTCACAATCAAAAGTAGAAAAGGACCTATGCTCGAGTTCTTTGATCATGAAGGAAGGTGATTCAAGAGGACAAAGGAAAATCCATTAACACAAAGATAGAAAAGAAGGACTTTTTCTAGTGTGGATTTATTCGAGAGTGTAGAAGAAAAGAAGGAATTTTGATGACACTTGAAAGGTGTTGAGGGAGTCAAATTAGAGTATCAGATCAAGAAGGAATGCAATTCAATATATTGGATAGATGAAGAAGGAAATTCATATAGAGATCATAAAGGTCAAGGAGAAGAGAAAACGGAGGCATACACAAGTGGGTTTCAACAGAAGGAAGCCACAATAGAGTGTTCAAGCGTACAAAGATTTCTATACAGGTTTTCCATACACATCCATGAGCCACATAGGCGACAGTCATGGACATTCATGGGTCACAGTGGGGAAAGTAGCGGATATCTGCGGGTCACAGAAGAGACAGTGACATATGCCTATAAAAGTGTGTTAGAATCGATTATACAATAGGTTAACCCTTGCCAGGTTAGTCTGCAGTTGTATTTATCTCAGTGGGCCATTATCCATGTTACAAGAGCCCTGATTTTAGCATAATAAAATATTTCTCAGCACTATTTTTCCCTCCGGGATTTTTCCAGGGGTATTTACCCAAAAATTATGGTGTTCATGTGTGATTGATTTGGTTTCCTATTTTATGTTTCCGTTGCATTATATTGAGTTGAATATTTCACTAGTGTATTATTGTTTTGTGAGATACTAATCTGGTTGCAGTAAGGAAATCACTAGATAATGAAGTAACTATGTACCAGAGTTATAATTTCAACATGGTATAATGTTAAGAACCAAATATCAATATAGCATAGAAAAACCTCAGACAAAGTACTCAATGCCTTGAAAAAGAGAAAATTTCAAATATTAAGCCTCTTCGAGGGGGCAACCTCCTTTTACCCCACTTAAATATTCAAGTACAAGATGATTCAAAATGAAAATGTCTCCTTGGTATATATAGGAGACTAGGAGATATAATTACAACTAAAGGCCTAAAGCTGACATAAATAAAATAACATTACTAATATAATATGCCCCAATTAAGGAGTAATGAGTCAATATTAGGGCTTAACATGCCCCTCCCCTTGAGACAAGTGTTGTCCGCAACGCTTGAGTAAATTTGGATGCTTCTGTATAAAAGACTCATCTTCCCAAGTGGAATCTTCAGCCGGTAGTTTCCTCCATTTAATGAGATACTC
>ML777857.1:470707-484590 GCA_009831015.1 Picea engelmannii
AAGAAGAAATTCGTACCTTTTGTGTATGTGGCACATTATGGAGATCAAAGAATTGCTCCATCTGAAGTATCCATGTGATTGGGTCCTTGCCATCAAACTTCCTCATATCAATCTTAGGAACGTGGTTGTTCTTCAAACCAAAGCTGGAGTTTCTCCATTCTTGATTCACCTTCCTTGTGTCCTCATCATGAATTTCATCGGATGCATTTTCACTTTCATGTGTCTTCTCTGTTACGAAATTTTTCAATACTTCCATGATCTCCCCTTTTAAACCATCCATATTAGTATCCAACTTAGCTTCCATTGAATCCATCCTAGTATCCAACTTAGCTTCCATTGAATCCATCTTCTTTTGTAGTTCATTTATGTCCCTACGCATTTCTTCACCTTCATCAAGAGTCCAATTAGGATTTTCTGGAGGCTTATTTGGTGTAGAAGTTCCCTTTTTTGCTGGCATGTTGGCCAAGTATCACTTTTGAACCTTGATTTTGAGGTGGTTCTGCTAGACAATATTTATTCTGTTGTATCTCCCAAGTTTCGGCCCTTCTGGGTATGAAACTTTATTTTATGTAGTTCTTTGATATTTCTTCTCTGCAATTCCATAGGTCTGATCAAAATTGGATGTGCCAAGTGGAATTTGTGGTAACTTCCCCACAACTTGCCGATTTTTTTCCTTTCCATGAGATCTCACTTGTATAGTGTGCCCCGCACAAAATAATTGATATAAAATTTTGAAACTCGCACCAGAAATACTACAGATGGTCCAAAATCCAATGAAACCCTTCCCACTCAATTTGGATACTCTAGGAAGAATTTATGAGTGTTTTACCTAGAATATCTTCTTGAGACTAGTCAATAGGACTAGTTAGATACCCTATCTTACACAGGGTGTATCTACAAATTTAAGATGACACGGAAGATAAACTTTGTACCACAGATACCTTACTAATTTATGTAAATATCCTCCAGATTTCAGGGTCTGAAACATCATAGAAAAGTGTTTATAGAGAAAATTCTGCAATGACTCAGCTCAGGATGATTCCAGAACCCTATCTTTTACAGGTTGTATCTCTGAAAGTATAAGGCCTCAGGCACTAAATTTTGAACCCAACGTAACTTGATCTTTCTACTAAATATCCTCCAAGCCATTCCTTCTGAAACATTGTATAAAAACATTTATGGTGAAAATGCCAAGGTGTCTCAGATGTAGCAACGAAACCCCAAGACCTTGAGCTCTGATACCATATGTTAAGAACCAAATATAAATATAGCATAGAAAAACCTCAGAAAAAGTACTCAACACCTTGAAAAAGAGATAATTTCAGATAATAAGCCTCTTCGAGAGGGAAACCTCCTTTTACCCCACTTAAATGTTTAAGTACAAAATGATTCAAAATGAAAATGTCTCCTTGGTATATATAGGAGACTAGAAGGTATAATTACAACTAATGGCCTAAATCCGACATAAATAAAATAACATTACTAATATAATATGCCCCAATTAATGGGTAATGAGCCAATATTAGGGCTTAACATATAATATCATGCCTAGGGTTGAAATAAAATTCAACATCGGGGAGAGAAAACTTCTTATAAACTTAAGAAATGACTCAACAAGATGATGTACTCTCCTAGTGACAAAAGGAGGGATTATTTATGGTTGTGCATGGTTTGTATGGATGATGTGTGACCTATGGGTGATGGAGATATGCCTTGGGTAATGGAAATAAACCCAAGCAAGGATAAATTTGACCAAAAATGGTAAAAATCGATTAAGTGAGTGATATTGTAGAGTGTAGAGGGAATTTTGAGCGTCTAAGAAAGAGAAATTCACCCAACAACTAGAAGAAAAACAAAATAGAAACTCCTACAGAGGTACAACAACTCTGAGATGACAACCATCTATATCCAAGCCTAGAAATGCATTAAATGGTGGTAGCAATAGAAATTTTATACTCTCTATTAGACAAAGAATATCATCATTGAAGTAAATCCATAAGTTTATTCACGTATCCCTCCCATTTACAGTCTCCTTGTTCACTGGAAATAATTAAAACATGAATTAAAACATGAATACACAAATCACAATAACACGAAAAGCTTAAACTAATTCAATATGTAATGAAAACCATATTAACCCTAGAAACCCAAATAGGAAAACCAACTTCAAATGGGGCTCAGTGTTTCATTTCGGTAATCTTTGGTACAAGAAGCTCTTGGCTCTCTATGCCTCTTTCTCCCTTGGCCAAAAATCCCATTGAGAGTTAAATTACATCGGGAAATAGGGAGAGATGAGGTAAATCAATGGCCAACAAGTTGAACTTTCGTTCCCCATTGTTATTGGATTAATCAGTAAATGTGGACATAAATAGATCTCCCTAGATCCTACTAGAAACTAGAACAAAACATAACAGAATATAAGACTTTCCCTAGGCTATAATTATTGAGTTTACTAGCTAATCAGAGATAGACAACATACCTTTTAAATGTTGTTTCCTCTTTCCATTGCCATCCTAGATCTGTTCCAATGATACTATTAAATTGAACCTACATGGGAACACAAGCCAACCAAAGTGAAAGAAACACAATATACTCAACAAGAACCTATGTATGTGATCAAGGAATCATACAATAAAACAAGACTAGTTTTATGGGAAAGAAACATAGTATTGTATCATATTAAATAGAAAGTGGAGAATACAACCAAATCCTTGATGTTGCAAGGTCCCCTTTTGATGTCCCTTTGCTCCAACACACACACCTTTGCTCCAAAGCCTTTTGAATGAAGAAGATCCACCATGTAGCTTGTAGAACTAAAGCAAATCTCTCAAGAGGAAGTAGAACTCTCCATACAAATATTATCCTATTAAACCTTATCCTTTTCCATGAGATATCCCTCTTTATATAGTGTGAAAGAGAGATGGATGAGGATATTAGGATGATCCCACCAAATCAGAGAAGTGAGTAAGATCCAAATCGATCAGAGGCATCCTCATCTTCTAGAAGATCTCCTTCTAGAACATTTGTGAAATTTGACTTTTCCCGAGATTTAAGCATTGTCGCACCCTACATACTTATCATCCTTCAAAGACGTCATAGTCCAAGTATAGTGCAGCATGCAACAATCAGGCATCGTCGCACCCTATGAATAGAGTAGCCTGCAATGACCTTCTTACATATGGTTTCTGGTAGAGGAATCAAATCACTTTTTCTCATGTAGAAAGACTCTTTTAATATTTTTAGGGAACATGAACACATGATGTCAGTGGATCACTGGGGTGACCAAAATAATGTTTAACAAAATTCCCCCCAAAGTATGAAGCTGGAACTCATGACAACTGGAATACTTTGTAGAATGTGTGTACCGAACAAGGAGCGCACCGATCGGGGATCTGCAAACAATCAAGTATCTGGATAATATCATATCAATTATGAGGTAGGCATTCCCATGCTCAGACTACAAGTGACTCTAATCATAAGTTTCAAGTGAGTCATGGCCACTAGACATACACTGTGGATCCATGTCATCATGATTCAGCATAGCCACCATGAATACACTGTGGATCTATGCTCTAAAAAACTCAAATTTGGACATAGCCACGAGACATACAAAGTGGATCTATGTGCCAATACAAATCATGAATACTCCATCGCAACCTGGACCAAAATGATGAGATCCAAGGTCTTCATTTCCATCATCTTTAAGTACAAATATAACCATGTGATTAAGGTGTTGAAGTCGAACATGGTAGAAAACATTTGATTACCGGTCATTGATGAAAATCATTAACAAGTGCGAGGGAAATCACCATTGATGTCAATGACTCCCAAGGTACCCTAGTACAATCCAACGAATGCGAATAAATGAGTTTAAGTTGAGCACTTGATGTAATCTTCTAATTAGGAGTCAATAATGTGAACCCGCTATTGAAAGAGAAGAAACCTTCCATTGAGGCATGCAGAATCTAAGGTACTAAACGATTTCTAAGTATTATTCTTGGATGATGTTTTGAATTCGACAGGAAAAGAATATTCACAGGAGGTCCTTGATGTATCCCCCATCAATGACATGAAATATTTACCAGATTCGAGGTAGATTAGAGTATGAAGTGATTTGAAATTGACACAAGGAAGGCCGACATGGTAGAGGATTTATAACAGTAGATGGTCAACTCTATAGAAGGCTTGTGTAGGTTGGAATTCTCTTGAACATGTGGATGACGTGACAATGGTATTGGTAGTATTGACTCAAGGAGAACCCAACATATGAATTTGTGGATGGTCAAATGAGAGAAAAATGGATTTCCCAACCCGGATACAATGATGAAGGGGGGTGTCATGTTAAAGAGTAACTATTACTACCACTAACACAAATACAAACACACATTTCTTTCCCAATTTTCCCCCACCATTTCTGGCAAGTACCTCTTTTTTTTTAAGCAAGCTTGAGGAGGATAACATATGCTTGTTGATGTAAGCTCATCCTTTGGATGAGTCCCTCATAGTATGTTTAATGAACCCTAAGAAGGAGTGGTTCAATCCCATATGAATCTTTCGATGTTTCTTTAATGAGTCCAAAGAGAGAAAACTCATGGGTTTTTTATTTTTAGAGAGTCTAAAAAACACTTAAAGAGAACTCCATCAGGTCCTTTTTCATATATTAATCTAATGATACTGAAAAATTGATAACCAATCGCTAATCAAATGGTTTCTTCAAATGCTTTTACGAGCATGAAAAGAACAAGGTCTCTCGATGATCTTTTCATTTTTAAGGAGCGTTAAAAGAGCTTAAAGGATAATCCATAGGCTTTGTTTTCCGTGTCACCATTACGAGTTCAAACAAATGACAAAAGACTACTCAATTACATTCTCATGGTTTCATGACCATGAGAAAGAATGAAGACTATGCTCAGAGTTTTTCCTGAAAAACCCTAAAAGGATCTTTTACATGCGACAAATATATAAAAACAAACCAGAAAAGCAGACCCTTGTTCCAACGTTTCACCTCTAGAATATTTCAATCTGTAAAAATCAACCACTTGTAAAGTTATTAGGACTTTAGGGCTTGGATGAAGTATAAAAAATAATATAATATACAAATGAAAAGTAATAAAAATCAATCAAATAGGTAAAAACCCACATTTCACTATTTCATTTGTAACTTCACCCAAACATTTCTCCAAACCCCCTTTTTACCTCAATTTTCAACTGTGGATTGCGAATTTCATGGAGGATCATTCCACGAATCGTCTCCGTAGAAAAGGTAATCTCCATTTCCTTCATCTTTTCATGGATCAAAAATTGATTTTCATTGGTTAAAAATGTGTTTTTGGGTTGATTTTTTTAGGTTACCCATGCGTTGAGATCGTTGCAAGTGACCTATATCAGGAACTGCGAGGATCTAGGATCATCACAGTCGACCCTAAAGTTAGGGTGCAACGATGTTGCACTGTGCGAATTCACAGGCCTACGACAACCACAACCCAAAATTTCAAAAGATGAATCCAAAAAGGGAAAACCCCCAGGAAAGAAAATTATGTTGCTAATATATTTGTATGGTTCCTTGGCAGGTCTTCCATGGTCAATGTGTTGGAATTGCAGGAGAGAGAACACAAAGAACAATATTACTTTTTCTGGAATGACTCAGGAACATTTATGGCCCTCCGGCAGTGTGGGTTGTTGAAATTATTCAAGATTCAGGGCATGAGGGCCCAACTGAGACTACTTGAGTACTTATTTCACATATGGAATGTGAACAAGCAAGCATTTCATGTGGGTTACCACACACTCACCATATATATCGAGGACATCTATTTCCTAACAAGACTATCTCACCATGGATCACGGGTGAAACTTACAGGTAGTAGGGGTGACAGTGAGCCTATGAAACACTATATCAGTGAACATTTTGTGTCGTGTACCCAGAAACATAGCGGTAAGGTCTCTATCAGGTATGTCTGAGAATTTCCTCTCCAGAATATCCTCTATACTATTACATGCATGGCATGGAGTGCAGCTCCCCACATGGCTCTACAGAGCCATTTTCAGTATGCATTGCAGTGTATGGAAACTCGAGTCTTCAACTGGTGCGAAGGGGTCCTTAAAAGTATGAAGAAACAACTTACCAAATGCAGAAGTGGTGGGTTGAAACAATTCGGATACGGGTCTATTTTGGTATCCTTCTTCCTAGAGAGGGTACCAGTCTTACACTTGCAGGTAGAGTGGGGTATACCTACTCCACAGGATCTGAGGATGAAGAGGTGGGTAAACCTCATGGCCTAACATGGAGGCAATCACATCATCAAGTATAACGATGCCTTCTTTGAGTGGTTGAGGAATAAAATTCTCATGGTCGATGATTATGCATATGTCGGGTTAGACTTCCATGGAGATCCGGACCTAGCTGTTCCCGAAGGTTCCTAGTTGGGGGACATAGGTAAGAAGGAATTTTTTTTTATATAATGTTTTTGTTATTTTTAATGATATAAAATGTTTTTTGTGTTGTTTATCCGATGAATAATCAAATTTTCTTTGAAAATGCATATGTGGGACCTTATAGTCCTTCAAGTTCATCCCCCATCTAGAGGCGAGGGGAGAGAGGTGTTGTAGCAGGAGTATTTTCTACTGACTTCGAGGCCATAGAACAAAATCTGGAGGGGCTCACAATGAACATCTGAGATGCCTCTATAAATGATATTCCTAAGAATTATCAACATCATACAATGGGTGTTTCTACATCCATCCATCGACTCCTCTATAGAGTAGCACGGGAAGTCACGTGTTATAGAAATCAACATCTTTGATGCTCTATTGTATACGAAGCCATGTTCTTCACATTTTTTATATATTGGTCTTCGGACAAAAAACACTTTTTGTAAAATTTTATCATTATTAATATGAGGCTCCTACCGACTTACTTGTATTATGTACAAAGTGTGATTAGATTTTATAAATGTATCAAGTGTTTGTCTAACACATAATTAATGTGTATTTAGACATCTAGGAATGTGTTGATATTTAATGTAATCAAAATGATGTTCTAAGAGGTGAATTCGTAAATATACCCTTAACAAAGTAGGACTCTGGATAGAATAAATGTTACTCAATTGTAAGACAACTAATTGTGAATCCAGACATATAATAAGATGGTGGATTCCAAGTGAAACAAAGTCAGTCAAAAATTTGATAATTGCATTGTATTCCATGATATTGTTGGTTGCATGACCAAGGCGAACACCATGTAGACTGATCAATTCATATATAGGTGCATAGATTTCCCAAGCAATAGATGCTAAGTTTTGAGTACTGTGACTAGTGCCATCAATGAAGAAAATGTAGGGTAGTGAAGACACCGACATATAGAAACCGAGAACAATGCAAGGTAAGAAATCGAAAGGTGGAACCAAACAACGAAAAAGCACACAATAATATGATACACTAAAATACATAGCACTTATGAAAAAATGATTTAAGCATAGTACTTCTTCAAGTAAATCCCATTTCTAAGTTCACTCAAAGGGACTCCATCATAATCTACCAGCTCATAATCTCCCTTCTCCAACACTCGTTTCACAATATAAGGACCCTTCCACATAGGCTCGAATTTACTGGCCCCTAGCAAATCACGATCTTTCTCATAACGATGAACTAGATCACCTTCAAAAAAAACATGTGGCTTGACATGCTTGTCATATTGGGCTTTAACACGTTTTTCTGAGTTTCAATAACTAAGGTAGTATCATGATGGGTTTTGTCTAGTTGCATCAAATACAAAATATGTTCCTCTTTAGCAGAGGTGTTAGGGAGAAGTTCGAAGACTAGTTTCAAATATGGTATTTCACATTCAATTAGAAAATTTGCTTAGATACCATATACTAACTGGAAAGGTGTGAATCTTGTGGCAGACTTAACAGATGTCCGATAGGCCCATAATATTGAGAACAACATTGTGTGCTAATTTGACTTATGAATTCCTACCATCCGTCGAAGCATAGTAGTGAGAACTTTGTTAATTTCTTCAACCTGACCATTGGCCTGTGGATAATAGGGGGTTTCTTTTTCATGGAGAAGACCCAAATTTTCAGTAAGTTCAGACATCATAAAATTCTGAAAATGACTACCGTGATCAGTAACTATGGCTTGAGGGACACCAAATCAAGTAATGATATGATTGAATATGAACAATGTTGCAGTTTTCCTGGTGTTATCAAATGTAGGCATCGCCTCGACCCACTTAGTGAAATAATACACAACTAAAATAATGTATCCATGCCCCATGTCCAAGTGAGGGTTACATGTCATGAAGTGAATACCCCATTTGGTGAATGGACCAACAAAAACTACAGGGTGAAGAGAAGTAGGGTGAGATCGGATCTTATTGTTATAAGTTTGATAAGTGTGGCATTTCTGGATGGCAGTAATGCAATCCTTAAATGATGAAGGCCAAAAACAACCAGTTCGCAAGATGTTTTGGGCAGTGGCATACCCATACATATGACTGCCACATGATCCATACTGACAGTAATTCAAAGCTTTCTCAACTTCATCGTAGGTGAAACATTGTCGAAATATGGAATCAATACCATGGCAGTAAAGGGTATCACCAAGGATGATGTATTTACGGGCTTGATATTGTTAACGCCAATTCTCACAAAGTCATGAGCGTCGAGCACAACACACAAAAGAAATCCATTTCGGGCCTAAAGTCAAACGAGTGGGTTTTTGTTTTGAATAGTGAGGATCCACAAATGGAGTAGATCGACGGTCATCGGGTAGGATTGAGTCATGGAATTGCACAAGGTATAGCGCATGGGCTCATTTCTTATCACCAAAGTCACGAAATGATTAGCCCGTTCGCGTTTTTGGCTACCGGGACTTCAAAGAGACAAAGGGGTCACTCCTCCACTGCATCGGGAATCCCCAAAACCCAAAGCGTGAAATGTAAAAGTGCCCAAAATCCATTTTGTCATTCTGGCTACCGAGAGTTCAAGAGACAAGGGAGATTCTCTTCCACTACATTGAGAATCCCCAAAACCTGAAGTGCTAAATGTAAAAGAACCCAAAATCCATTTCAGCATTCCAACTACCGGAAGTTCAAGAGACAAGGGAGCCGCTCTTCCACTACATCGAGAATCCTCGAAACCCGAAGTGTGAAATGTAAAATCTCTCAAAATCCATTTCAGCATTCCGGCTACCGAGAGTTCAAGAGACAAGGTGTGTTTTCTTCCACTGCATTTCGAAACCTCGAAAATCAAAGAACGAAATGTAAAAGTGCCCAAAATTCATTTCGGCATTTCAGTTACCGGGACCTCAAATGACAAAGGGGTCACTCCTTCATGTTTTCAGTCTCGGCCACCCTTTATGGAAAAATAAGTTAATGAATATTGAGTAGGTGGTTGAGACCTCAGCGCAAGCCATGAATGCAAAGCATGGAGGTTCTGGCAGGTAATCTTGCCAAGATTATCCTATGTGCAGTTTTTCCTAAAAGAGCCATGCCGATCTGATGTCCTCGACTGACCAGAAGAACCTGCGCATGCTAAGTTATACTTTAATGTCTCATCTACCCTCCTGCTGCCATGCGGAGAATTTCTCTTAGTATATATACTCAGTTTTTTCATCTTTGTAAGGATCGATGGTAGAGCTAAGCTCCCGAATGTAAATATTTAACAAAGCTTCTGGTTTTCTAGTTATATAACAATATTTTGAAATTTCTTGTTTAATGGTGGCCAACCTCTTCCTTTCCTTGTTCCTCTAAATCTGAAAGCCTGGGTATGATGGATGATCCAGTCGGGTGTTGTTGTAACTATATGATGTATGTTTGATTGTATTAGTTCTGCAACATTTGAGGTTTACTTTGAAGTTTCTCGAGTCTGAGAGGATCTCATATCTGATACTTTTCCCCTTTCTTTCCCTCCACTTACTCACCACTATGCAAATTTACTGGCTTAAGTTGAATCAAGACCTCACATGTCCTTGTTGTTCCAACCCAGTTTTCTGAGTGAGCGATATTGTTCTGAGTTTACTTCCACTCAATCACCCCCTTTATAAACAATTTTTGACATAAACTGATGGGCCTCAGGCTCACTCTTACTGCAATCTAGGAGTGACTTCCGACGCCAACATCTATGGCATTGTTCCTGGGGATGAAGTTGAAAATTTTCCTTGGGATTGAACGACATTGAACCTCTGATTCTGAAGGTGCATTAGGCATCAGAGCCTTACGAGATTGCTACTATACACCTGGCAACTCCATTATGATGACTCCACTGTGGCGAACCTGTTGTGGAAAACCTATTGTTTTAGTTGTGGCTTCCAGAGGTAGACACACATGGTCCCATCCACAGATGCCTCTAGCTACACCTGAAGTTGATCCAGAAGTGATTTTCAGAAAAGGAAAGGCCTCTTAAGGAGAATCTTCCACCGCCAAACCAGGTAATATGCCATATTCTTCTATAGGAACTCCATTTTCTTCTTCTTAGCTTCCTATCAGACCTTTTTCTGAAGTTTCCCATTTCCTAAATTTCGGGAGTGTTCCTGCTGAGTTTTCCCCTCCTGATCTGGGATTGGAGGGAGAAATCCTTGTCACTCCCCTCTCCCCTGAAGTTGTACCTTGGCGTAGACCCAGGACCACAGAATATTTCCCCACTCCTAGCTTTACCAATCCTCCTCTCGTGATTGTTGTTTCTACTGCATAGAGAGAAGCATCTGTTGACTCAAACCCTTTAGCCTTCTCTCTAAATCCCCCCTTGTTTCCCCTTCCACCTGGAAGCTCATTTCTAGTATCCCCTATTCGATCTCCTTCTCCTCTGAGTTCTCCTCCACCTAATATTCCTATGGCAGGAGCAAATCCCCCCATGACCAGAATGGAGGCTATAATAGTTGCTAGGTATGCTCCCCTTGTGTTAGCTCAGCCTCTCAATTCCCTTCCAGCAGATGGATACCTTAAGAAGTTTCCCAAGTTTACAGGCGAAGGGGACAGAGCTACAAAAGAACACCTTGAAGCCTTTTACATTTTTACAGATGATCATGTTATCATGCATGCAGACGTATGGATGAGAATTTCCGTCCATGGCCTTGAAGGCGAGGCTAGAAAGTGGTTTAGGTCCCTGCCTCCTGGATCTATTGATGGGATTGAGGTTTTGGATAATGCCTTTTTGAGACAATGGGGAGACAAAAAAGACTTCATGTATTACATGACAAAGTTTGGGTATTTGAAGAGAAAGGAAGGAGAGTTTGTCTTTGACTTCTCCAAGAGATTCAATAAAATGTACAATAAGATCCCCGCTGAAATAAAGCCCTTAAAATCCTCTGCTAAAATCACTTATGCTAGCCCTTTTGATCCCGATTTCTTCCTTCTGTTGAGGGAAAGGAGAGCCACTACTCTGTCTCACATTGAGGATGAAGACGTGGAAGTAGAATATAACATACTGGTTGTCGATCGACTCAGGAATAAGGCTGATAGAGACATATCTAGGAAGAGACCCAAATCCTCCCCATGCAATTCCTCTCCCCTTCCCCTTCAGATAGACGAGGTAACTAAAGTGTTGAAGTCGCTTTCGGCTAGAATGGAAAGGTGGGAGTTAGAAGGGAAGCCCATGTACAGAAATCCCCAAAATACTGATAACATAGGCTTTAGGAGGCCCAACAATAATATGCCATAGGCTTTTCCAAGGGAGCAAAGGAGAAAAGACAGAGATGAGCAGAGGATTCAATCCCCTCTCCAAAATAACCTAGTTGCTCATGAGGAAGGAGCGGAGATAGATGAGCTCGACCCTGAAATTCACTGTATTGAAGACACCTTCCCTTTTCCCCATTTGACTCAATCTATATATGAATAATCCCTTATGAAAAGTAAATTCAATGAGTTGGGTAAAGGGGAAAAGGCCAACAACACTCCTAATAGATATCATCTCAGGTCAAATAAGAAAGAAGGAAATTTTGATAGCCATGATCAGCCTCTCATAGAGGAAAAACCTGCTAAGCCTGTAACAATCACTACTAAAGGGAAGAAAACTCAGAATACTTCGCCAATAGCCAAAGAACCTGTCTCTGAGGTAAGGGAAGATCCTAAGCCTTTTCCCTCCTTTATTTTTGAGCATGAAATTCAGAAGATTAGAATTCTCGTACCCCTCTCAGAGCTAGTTAAAAATGAAGATTTCAAAAGGTCCCTCTCCAAGCTGCTGCAATCCGAGTCCCCCCAGCCTTCTACAGACTCAGTATATATTCAATATGAAAAGCCAGTAGTCGTCCTAGGTACCATGGTAGAAGACAGAGATGATTCATCCCCTCCCTTATACACATCCCTGAACATACATGATAAAGTGTTGCATAATTGCCTCATGGATTCAGGAGCCTCCCACAACCTTATGCCCAAAATAGTCATGGAAGAATTGGGACTGGAAGTGACAAAGGCTTATCATGATTTGTAATTTTTTGATTCAAGGAGGGTGCAATTCCTTGTAGTCATCAAAGACTTTGTGGTCTCTCTATTTCAGCTGCCAATGAAGAGTGTAGTCATGGACATTGTAGTAGCTGATGTTCCCCCCAAGTTCGGCATGTTGTTGTCAAGATCTTGGATTAGAAAACTTGGAGGAACATTACAGATGGATCTCACATATGCCACCATTCCAGTCTTTGGAGGGGAACACAAGAGGTTGTACAAAGATGCTCAGTTGGCCTACATTGTTAGTGATGAAGCAGACCCCACCGATCATCCTATCTTTGCGCTTGACACTGATTTGGGGTCTAGTTTATTGCAGATCACTCAGACTCCTGAAGCCCCTTTTCAAATCAGAAAGCAACCCATATTTAATCATAAGATACCTCCTCCAACCACCTTTGTTTGGAAAATGTTCTTCGACGGAGCTTCTTCTAGTGAAGGCACTGGTGCTGGAATGGTTTTTGTGTCGCCTTGTCAGGAAACCATCTCCCTGTCATACAAGATAGAATTTGAAGCTACCAATAATGTGGCAGAATATGAAGCTCTTGTTCTGGGTATGAGGGCTACAAAAGAAATGGGAATTAAGGAGGTAGCAGTGTTTAGAGATGCTGAGTTGATAATCTAGCAAGTCAAAAATGCTTATTCGGCTAAGCATCCTCGACTCAGGGGTTACAGAATTGAAGTATGGGACCTGATTGATAATTTCTTCTCGGCTTTCAACATTTCTTTTATTCCAAGAGGGGAGAATACTCTGCCCAATTCCTTAGCTATCTCATCTAGTTTGTTCAAGATCCCTCTGCCACCTAAGATCAAATATGGGATCAAGATAAGATATAAGACATCTGTTCCGAACAATATCAAGCATTGGAAGGTATTCAAAGACGATCTTGAAATCGAAAAATTTCTTCAGTCGATTGACGAATTTTCAGCATTGCACATTGATCAGGAGCCTGATCTTGAAAGTCACCCTCACCCTGAAGTATTTTTAAATAAAATTGTTAATCACCATATTATTCACCTACCTAGCAATCACATTCCAAAGGGACTGGTCCCTTTAGAAAGACTATTCGATGGGAATGATGCGGCAGTAAAGGGTAGGGTTTCTGTTGTGGGGTATTCTACCCTACGGACTAACAAGCTAGGGCTTTAAACTTGTACGCAGATCATGACCCTTCATAMGCTACCTTTAACCTTCTACCCTGAATCTAAACCCCTTTTCTTTAAACAAACAAGGGAAGAACTAACTAACCTCTTTATCGACGGTTGATGTAGCTCCTCCGTTGAGCTTTATCTCCTTGCTACTGCTTCTCCTTCCACAAAGCGATCCTGCAATCAAGACAAAACTATGCATGCATGCTATTGTTCTACTAGGGGGTTAGAGATTAAACACAAATCACATAAAACATATAAGACTCATGTATTTGGGATGGGAAAAGTATCTTTT
>ML777857.1:494627-572377 GCA_009831015.1 Picea engelmannii
CTTGATTTAAGTGGTTTTTTGAGGTTTTGTTCAGCATGGCTTTGGCTAGGAAGAGGCATGAGTTGGCCTGATGCCAGGTAAGCCTGTGTGGTGCATTTTAGGGTTATAACAGTTTCAAATGGAGATGATGATACAACAGAGTGCAATATCGACACACAAGAGGAGCCTAAGTTTGTCAAGTTGTCAAGCAGTTTGACCAAAGAACAGAGGGTTGAGTATACTGAGTTATTAAAATAATTTGTTGATGTGTTTGCATGGACCTATGAATACCTCAAGACATATGACACATCTATCATTGAACACAAGATCCCACTGAAGGAAGAGGCTAAGCCATTTAGGCAGAAGCTAAGATAGATAAATCCCATGTTGTTGCCTTTCATGGAGAGAGAAGTAAAGAAGTTTTTAGATGACCAAATCATTGTCCCCTTGAGATATTCTGAGTGGGTAGCCAATTTGTTTCTCGTGAGTAAGAAAAGTGGAGAAATCAAGCTCTATGTCGATTTCAGGAACCTGAACAGGTGCTGAAAGAAAGACAACTATCCTTTGCCCCACATGGAACACATATTGCAGAGTGTAACTGGTGCATCTAGGATATCCATGATTGACGATTTTTCTGGCTATAATCATATATCAGTCATGCCTGAGGATAGAGAAAATATAACCTTCACCACTCCTTGGGGGACATTCATGTATGCCAAAATGCCTTTTGGACTAATGAATGCAGGAGCAACATTTCAGTGAGCCATGGATATAGCCTTCATCGGGGAGAAAGATAAATTTGTGGTGATCTATCTGGATGACATTACAGTCTCCTCCAGATCTGATAAAGAGCACTTTTGTCACTTGAGGAAAGTTTTCTTGAAGTGTTGTAGGTTTGGCCTATCCTTAAATCCAAAGAAATGTTTGTTTTCTATGAAGGAGGGGAAACTATTAGGCCATATAGTGTTAGTAGAGGGAGTGAGAATTGATCCCAGCAAGGTAGAGGAAATTCATACCCTATCACTTCCCAGGTCTAAAAGGGAAGTTTAGGATTTTTTAGGGAAGATTAACTTTCTGAGGAGGTTCGTCTCAAATTTTGTTGAGTTTGTGAAACACATCACAACCATGCTCAGAAAGGGAAATGAAGTAAAATGGACTTTTGAACCCAAGGAATCTTTTGTCCAAATAAAGAAGGCATTGACTGAGGCACCTATGTTGATCAGTCCTAATTATTCCAAGGATTTCCTAATTTTTTCTTTTGCCTCTTTTGATACAGTAGCAGAAGTCTTATTGCAGAAAAATGGGGAAGGGCGAGAGCAACCCATTTCCTTCTTCAGTAAGGCATTAAGAGATGCATAAATCAGGTACGAGAGCATGAATAAGTATGCCTATGCCTTGGTGAAAGCTCTCAAATACTTCAGAGTCTATGTATTGCACTCAAGAGTGACTGCATACGTTCCTTCAGCCTATGTGAAGGACATCCTTATATAGCCTGGCATAGATGGGAGAAGAGGTAAATGGATTGCCAAGATCCTAGAGTTTGACCTTGAGATAAATCCCACCAAGTTGGTAAAGGGGCAGGGTTTATACACGTTGCTGGATGAATCCAATTGCAAGGCCTTGGGGGTTAGCTTCATCAATGCTTTCTCAAGAGATCAACAAGCTAAGTTGCACAACAGAAGCTCTCGGGGTGGCTTATCACTAGCAGAATGCACCTAGTACAGAGACATTTTGTAATTTCTGCAATATTTGATGCCTCCTTATGGAATGGGAAAAAGAAAGGCAAGAGCTTTAAATCTCAAGGCGGTCAGATATTGCCTTATTGACCAAGTATTGCACTGGAGAGATCCTATAGGGGTGTTTCTGAGGTGTCTAAATCCACAAGAAGCCCAGAAAGTTATGTTTGATTTCAACAACGGCCTTTGTGGGGGCATCATTACTATAAGACCACAACCCAAAAAATTCTCAGGGATGGATACTACTAGCCCACCTCATTCACTGATGTCTGTAGAGAGGTCAGAGATTGCATCAAATGCCAAAGATTCACAAGAAAGTAGGAGCTCAAATCTCTGCCACTAAAGCTTGTAGTAGCTTCGGAACCCTTTCAACAATGGGGGTTGGACTTCATTGGGGAAATTTATCCTCCTTCAAGTGGCCAACATAGATGGATCCTGACTGCAACAGACTATTTCACCAAGTGGATAGAAGCTGCCCCCACCAGGAGTGCTTCACACAAGGTAGTTATCATCTTCTTGGAGGGTATCATAGCCAGATTTGGCTATCCCGGTAGAATTTTCACTAATAATACTGCTTCTTTCAAGTCTAAGCCTCTGGTTAAGTTCTGTGAGAAGTTCGAGATTTCACTAATTCACTCCACTCCCTATTATCCTCAAGGAAATGGACTAGCAGAATCTTCCAATAAAAGCCTAATCAAACGCATTAAAAGATTATTGGAAGACAATAAGAGGGCCTAGGATTCAAATCTCAAATTCGCTCTATGGGTCGATAGAGTGACAACAAAGAAGTCCCTGGGCATCTCACCTTTTCAACTTGTGTATGGGATGGAGGTTGTCTTTCCCACTCAACTCGCTTTACCTATAGCGAAATTCTTTCAAGATCACGAAGGAGAGCCAGACCATATGGTCAGAAGAGTTCATCAAGTGGTGGAAGTGCAATAGATCAGGGAGTAGGTAATGGACTTAGCTCACAGTAATTAGTAGAAGATCAAGCAGGATTTTGACAGGAAGGTTAGGAAGGAGGAATTCAATATGGGATATTTGGTGCATAAGTGGGATGCACCCAGGTAGGATAGGGGAAAACACAGCAAGTTTGATGCCCTCTGGATCAGGCCCTTCAAAATCTCTGAAGTATTCTTAAATAACACATACATGTTGTAGGATTTAGAGGGTGAAGAATTCTTTAGCGGCCCAGTAAATGGGCATTTCCTGAAGAAATGTTTTGTTTGAGCCTTAGACGGCTCCTTTGTTTTGTAAATATTGTCTTTATTGTTTTTTTGTTTATTTTCGGCTTAATAAATGACTCCATAACCCAACATAAGGCAACTGGAACTGCAGAATAAGTTCTTAGAGCATCGCAGGGATGACTCTATCCCCCATGGAGCCTAATGTTAATTCTAATTCTCACAAAGTCATGAGCGTCAAGCGCAACACACAGAAGAAATCCATTTCGAGCTTAAAATCAAGTGAGCGGGCTTTTGTTTCCAGTAGCAAGGATCCACAGATGTAGTAGATTGATGGTCATCGGGTAGGCTTGAGTCATGGAATTGCACGAGGTATAGCGCATGGGCTCATTTCTTCTCACCAAAGTCATGAAATGATTATCCCTTTCACGTTTTTGGCTACCAGGACTTCAAAGAGATAAAGGGGTCACTCCTCCACTGCATCGGGAATCCCCGAAACCCGAAGCGCAAAATGTAAAACTGCCCAAAAGACATTTTGGCATTTTGGCTACCAGGAGTTCAAGAGACAAGGGAGCCGCTCTTCCACTACATCGAGAATCCCCGAAACCCGAAGCGCAAAATGTAAAAGCGCCCAAAATCCATTTCGGCATTCCAGCTACCGGGAGTTCAAGAGACAAGGGAGTTGCTCTTCCACTACATAAATCACCCCCTTTATAAATAAATCATGACATAAACTAATGGGCCTCAGGCTTACTCCTGCCACAATCCAGGAGTGACTTCTGACGCCAACAGATACCATATGCGATGACGATATGTACTAGAAAGATCAGGACATGAAGTTTGGTTTTGGAGATATATGATAATATATCCATACCATACATCATCAGAACTGATCAGAAAGAGGATTTCATCAGGTAAAGAATCCTCTGCCACATTTTCTGTCTCAGTAGAGGTAAGGTCACATATAAATTCGGAAAAAACCAGTGACTTATTTGACTTGGTGCGTTCAAACTCCAAATCAAACTCCTAGAGAATAACTATCCATTTAGAGTACTTTCCCCCCAACAATTGTTGAGTAAGGATACGTTGCATGGGGTTGCAATCGGAAATAAATGCGGTTCTACATAATAAGATTTAGTGAGGAAAACGTTGAACAACTTGAACAGTTTCCAAGGCCAGCTTCTCCACATGTACGTACTTGATTTTGGTAATCGTAAGAATTCGACTCAAATATTATATCACATGTTCATCATGTGAATCATCCTCTTGGACTAAGACCATAGCAATGGTAGAATTCGAAGAAACTAAGTACAAGAAATAATCTCGGCTATAGTCAGGGGGAAACAACAGAGGTGTACGGGTTAAGGTGAGTTTTGAATCCTCAAAATCTTTGTTTTCATTATTGTCCCATACAAATTTGTAACCTTTCTTGAGAACCCGAATAAATCCTTTCATTAATTTAACGTAATTGGGAATGAATCGACGTAAGACGTTTTCCTTCCCTTACAAACTTTGGAGTTGGCTTAGCATGGAAGGAGGTAGATTAAGGATAGCCTCAACTTTTAAGGGGTCTACCCAAATCCCATGTATAGACATAATAAAACCAATAATTCGGTCGGATTCCACACAAAAACACATTTGTGTGGATTCAAACATATGCGATAATAACGACAGTGTAGGAAAATGGCCCGTAAATGTGTCGGGTGATCTTGACAACGCATGGAATGCACCAGTAGACCATCTAGATAAGGTTGTATAATGTGCTTAATGTCATGAAAGGCATAAGACATAGCGCATTGAAAATTTGCACCAGCATTTTTTAGATGAAAGGGTATTTTTTGGTAGGCAAAGGTTCCCCAAGGGAAAATAAAATAAGTCTTGTGTTGATCCACTGGTAAAATATTGATTTAATTATAGCTGGAGAAATCGTCCATCAAGGAGAAGATTTCACTCTTGGCACAGTTGTCAACGATCTAGTCAACAAAAGGGGTTGGATAATTGTCCTTAGGACAAGCTTTATTTATATCCCTATAATCTACACAAACACAGATCTTTCCTTGTTTCATATTTACCGGAACAAGATTAGATACCCAATCGATTAAAGCCACAGGATAGACAAAGCCATCTTTAAGAATTTTTTCAACTTCAAGCTTGATAGCAACAACTTTACATGGATGTACTAGGCGAAGTCTCTGACGAATGGGTTTAGCGTCTAGATAGGTCTTAATCTCAAGAACAATAATATCATCATCAATACTTGGCATTTCTTCATAACTCCAGGAAAAAATGTCACAAAATTATTGAAAAATGGATTTATAAGTGCGAACCTCATCATTAGAGCATGAGGCGTTGATATGAACATTTTCCATGACTCTGGGTTTAATCAATCTTTCAAGAGGAATGGTAGGTGAAATGTTACTCAATTTCCCTTCATACAAAACATCGCACATTGACTTAGGAACAAAAGAAATAACAACAACAGTCGACGGAGTCGAAATCCGTTGGTAACTCTCTATGGTATCATGTTCTAGGAAGAGTATAGGACAAGATTCCCGTCATCCCATGGAGTATCTTCCATAGACATGACTAACATGATCATCTCATGCGTAGGAAATATCACATGAAACAGATCAAGAGATGTATCATAGAGGGAAGGAGGAGAATGAGTTGTCGATTGAATAGCTTTATAAGTGGATTCGACCGGACTTAAAGGCATGTGGTTTATGTAACGAAGATAATCACCAGAGTTAGGTACTATCCACGGGTCATGTGACTCAGGGGTTTCATGAACAATGGTTGAGATCATGTTAATTGAAGCGACAAAATGAGAAGGAATATCGGGAGGTGGAATAGGAAATGTACCCATCAAAGTTGAATCTTTTAAAAGATCCACACCAACATTCTCATAACCGGGAGGTGTTTTTGAGATAAAAGGAATGTTTCTAGTACGTGAATCAGAATTAAAGAAGGTAAGTTGGTCAACAGTAATGATCTTTCCTTGGTGCAGGAAACATAACACATGGAAAATGGTAGACACAACTATGCACATGGAGTCAATCCAGCTACAACCAAGTAGAAGTTTGTAATCAAGAGGTGTGTCAAAGACCTCAACTTCAGTATTGACCGATTTACCTTCTAGGGTAATAGACAACGAAGGAAGAACACCGTAAGGTTTAAAACCTATACCATTGAAGTCCTTAAGAGTATTTTGCTTCTCGGTAAGGTAATGAGAGCCGAAATCTTTCCAACAAATAACAGACATAACGCAAGTCGAGGCTCCTTCATCAATAATGGTTCGAAAAATATTCTTGTTTTCTACAACAACTTGGATCTGAAATGATAATTGAGGAGGAAGCCTTGGAATAAGATATTACAAGTCAAATATTATCAAATTGGTATCAGTAGGATCAATTCCACCAATATCCTTTAACAATTCCTTCCGTTGAGTAGGACAACTTTGAAGGACTTCGAGAGCTGACATCACAGAGGGTGCTTGTGCAAGGTCTTCTACAATGTTGTAGTTTTTGGAAGTACGTGCATGAGTATTAAATGAATACTTTCAAACAACTCCCTTGGGAGGATGAAGAAGAACTGTATCTAGGCCCGTTCATTCGAGATGAAGAGGATCGTTTGGAGGTGAAGTTGGAGGAGGAGGTTGAACTAATGAAGATGGTAAATCATCAACTTTCTCTTTCGACGAAGAATAATATTTGGCTCGATTTGTGATTGAAACTTCATTCTTATTAGAGTCACTAGTACACATACGGACATAAGACATGGTAGAGGGAGAAGGTTGGTCATGAATGACCAATTGGGCATGTTGTTGAGAAGGAAATGGTTATGACAAGATGGTAGGTGTAGAAGGTTTCCTGGTCCCTTGTAGGAACTTAGTAACCTCAGTGCATCATGGACAATCTTTCATATAGTGATCGCCACCAGAAATAAGCCAAGCATAACAAGGTTTATGTTTATCTTTCTCATCAGCAGGCTACGTTTTGGGCTTCTCAGATTGTTGATTGGTATTTTTTTCCTCTTTATTCTTAGCCTTCCCTTTCTTTTTATTTTGATTTTTATAGGTAGGTGTAGATTGAACTGAATTAACTTCAGAAGTTTTACCGGTAGAAGGAGTAGGAGTAAGAGTATTTATTACATTAGAAGTGGTAGACTTGGGATTGGTATGACTAGTGTGTGTAGACGAAGTATCAACATGAAAGGTTCCAATCACACCATCAGTAGCATGAGAAGCTACTGGAGGTGTTGGGGTAAGATTCATGGAAGGACGAGGAGCATCAGGGATCAAGTCATAAAGTGTTCATGTTTGCAAATAAACGAGATCTAGATACTAAATACGACTAATCGCTTTCTTTTCAATGATGACACCACCCATGGCCCCATCACAGGCTATGGGCCCAATGAGTGATTTGGTAAACCACTCAACCAATAGTTGATCAGGAAGGGGAACTTTGATTAAGCATATTCTCCTTCTCCAATCATGCATATGATCAAAAATACGAGTGGAAGAGGATTGTTTAAAAGAACTCAAAATTTTGGTTCCTATCTCATATCGAATTGGCAACTGGTAATGTATTAAGAAGGCCATGGCTAAGGTATTAAAGACATTAAAAAATGCTCGCGGTAACTCAATGTACCATTTTTTTGCCGAACCCATGAGAGTCCGTTGGAAAATTCGTAACCTTATGGAGTCATCCATCAATGAGTTAGACGAACACCAAAGATGGAAAGTCATAACGTGATTATTTGGGGTCTTCTCCCGATCAACCGTCAAACTTAGGAATGTCAGATGGTAACTTGGCCTGTATGGCAATCCAATAAAGAGAATGAAAAATAGGATCATTCAAAATCCTAGGTAAATCCATTAAATCCAAAGTGGATACAAAAGGAAACTGTCTATTCACTTGAGGAAACTGGTAGTTTTGAGCAGGAAGCCCCATAGGTATACCGGTTGGACCATAAACGGTCTGTAGATAGTTAGACAGTCCTGATAGATTCGGTTGTGGAGGGTTTTGATTAATACTAGGTATGTTCCCTTAGAAAGGAACATTAAACTGAAAATTTTGACCCCAAGTAGGATTCCTAGAACCTGGATATAGTTGACCGAGATTATGGGGTACAAAAGAATTAACTTGAGGATGTTTCCCCCCAGACAGTTTTTTATTCTCTTGGAAAGGAATATTCCAAGGTTGATATTGTAACACAAGTATATTTTTTCCATAAACTGGGTTATGGCATCCAACTTGAGGTTTCCCCCCAAATTGAGGTTTCCCCCCAACTTGAGGTTGACCCCTAATAGGAATCTGAAAACCAGAAGTGGTAGAATGACTGGTGCCTCCAACTAGATTGGAGCCACGAGGGACAGATCCTAAAAACAAAGGTGGAGGAGGGACATAAGGCCCCCCAGAGAGAACCTGGATAGGTGTAGGAACAAAGTTACTCGCATCATGTTACCCAGGAGGAATAAAAATTCTAGACCCTCTAGATGGATTATGGGAAGGAATGGAAATGGAAGTATTCAAAGCATTATACCCAGGGGGAAGTGACGGATTTGGTCTAAGCAGAAGTGGTGTTCCAATAGGATATTGAGTGACAACCACATTTCTAGTAGAAACAGTCGTATCTTATGGGACCATAGTAGAATGGGCCATATGAAGAGGAAGAATTGAGTGAGAACCAACCAACAATTGGTCTGAAATTGTGGTGACATTACTGGTCATGCCAGTAAAATGGTCTAAAGTTACTGTATATGTAACAGACATCTCATGCATTTGTGATGCCATAGGTTGATTAGAACGTGTTCCTAGTGCACCATAAAGATCACGTAATGATGAAGCGGCAAAGCTAGGATTACAAATTCCAGCAGTGTGAGTCGGGGTTCTAAATGATTCACTTTGGAAAAGTGGATCGTCTACTCTAGACCATGTGTTAGGTCCAGTAGGTACTTGAATATTCTCAACAACAACAATTTCTCCCGATGAGTTCATCCAAAGAAAATGTGCATCGTCTCTAATACTCAATAATGGATTTGGGGGTAGTCTAAATGCCTCTAAAGAATATGAAACAATTTGGAATCCATCTAAAGAGTGTGAACTTCCAACCTATGAGGCTACTTCTTTATTGACTGATCCCTCAGGAGATCCCTATAGTGAGTTAGGAAGCAAAGGAAGGTAACCTTCTGGATCTTCTAGAGGTATCCCTTACATCCTACATGAACGATGAAGGTCGATGTTGGCTGAACCAAATAAAGAATGAAACAAATCTATGGCCAACTAAAGAAGCAAACAATAATCACTAATAAAATCTAGAAATCAAACCAAGCAAACAAACCTTCTTATTTCGAAGTCACTAGTTGGTGATGAAATCCAACGTCATGAAATCAGGACAAGAAGGGGTTGGGATAAAGTGGGTGGAAAAGTTACATTGACGACCTGCTTAACGGACTTACACCCTGGTGCAAGCTCCCACATATAATCGTGGTTATACCCTCCAAGGACCCCAAGTGATCTTGGCCAATGTCGATTCCAGGTACCATGAAGAATTTCCTCTCCACAGTCACCTCATGTAAATACCCTAAAGAGATAGGCTACTAAGGTTACCAAATACAACAATGATGCCTGGGGAAACAATCGACAGTCTGATCAACTCGAGAATCTCCCACACATAATCATGGGTATACTCTCAAGTGACCCCCAATAATACACACAATCTCTACACTAAGACCAACAAAGAAGGGTGAGTAACTCTTCCAGTCCTAATGTTGCCTCATGATTGACCCTTGTGTTAGAAGGGCTTCCCAAGACAAAATGTAGCAATTGGATTTGAACTCTCCTGATCACAATATACTATTGTGTGTTTTGATTCTTTGGAGAGTGTGCCTCACAACCTACTCCAAAGCTCTATCCTAGCTAATGTTGGTGAAGAGAATTCCTAGAAAATAAAAGTTGCAAATAAATTTTAAAATTACATTGTATTTTAAAGGCTATTGTTTACTCAAAAGGGAGACATGAATGAAACTAATGATGTATATCAACTTGACCCAATAAAATGAAATAAGAGATGAATATGCAATCTTTCAATTCGATGAACTCTAATTACAGTAGGGAGAAGGCATTTATTTTGAAGTACAAAAGCTACTAAATACAATTTCTCAATTCCTGAATGAACAAACTCCCAAACAATCATGAACTAATTTTTTTTCCAAATTCTTTGTTTTAACAAATATATCGAATGTAATAATATTCTTATGAAATATTACTAAAAAGAATAAATTTGTTCATTTCTTCCTTTCCTAAATCAAATCAGAGATGTAATGAAGAAAAGAAAGTGTAATCCAAGAAAATTAACACCCTCTCAACATAATTCCCAAATCAAACTTGTAATGTAGACAAAAATAAAAAAGATAAGAAAGCCTTTTGTTAAATGAAAACAAAAATGTCTTTCAATCAACAAACAATATGGAAAGTGAAATCAATCCAAAACCTCAAATAAAATCAAAGACCCTTTGTCAAACAAGCACTCATATCAAGATCCAGAGATTATACCCTTGCGAAAAGACTCAAAAGAAACACTTGAAAAATTTACAAAGAAAGATTTTCAATCACTGAAAACCAATAAAATGCAATATCTAAACTCATAAATCAATCAATCAGTTGTATCTGACGTCCATCCCAGGAAATTGAAGAAAAACTTGGTGAAAAAAGACAAATTGGCACACTCCAACACTTCCTACAGGAACCGTCGCAGGCAGACAGTGGGGCATAGTGCAATGAGCTAAGGTTGTCGTAGGTTTCCAATAGAGCACGGTGTGACGTCGTTGCACTAGTTTTCACAAGAAAGGTGTGACGTTAGAGGGTCATCACAGGCTGTCCATATAGTACAGTGTGATGATCTCTGTAACTAAGGAAAAAATGGAAGAAAGGAAAAAAATCTAACTGAACTTTCAGACCCAGGGAGTCCAAATGGAATACCCACAGACTCAAAGAATGAATTTAACCAAAATAAGGCAGGTTAAAAGAAAATAAGAAGAAAAAAAACAAAAGAAAGTCGTATCCCTATTTTGGTCGCCAATATTTTTATTGGATTAATCGCTAAATGCGTACATAAATAGATATTCCAAGATCCCACTGGAAACTAGAACAAAAGAAAACAGAATATAAGACTTTCCCTAGGCTCTAATTATTGACTTTACTAGATAACAAGAGATAGACAACATACCTTTTAAATGTCATTTCCTCTTGCCATTTTCATCCTAGCTCCGTTCCAATGCTCCTGTGAAATTGAACCTGCAAGGGAACACAAGCCAACAAAAGTGAAAGCAACAAAATATACTCAACAAGAACCTGTGTATGTGATCAAGGAATCATACAATAAAACAAGACTAGTTTTATGGGAAAGAAACATATTGATGTATCATATTAAATATAAAGTGGAGAGTACAACCAAAGCCTTGATGTTTCAAGGTCCCCTTTTGATGGACCTTTTCTCCAACACACACACCTTTTCTCCAAATCCTTTTGAATGAAGAAGATCCACCATGTATCTTGTAGAACTAAAGCAAAGCTCTCAAGAGGAAGTAGAACTCTCCATACAAATGTTAGCCTATTGAAAATTATATTTTTCCATGAGATATCCCTCTATATATAGTGTGAAAGCGAGATGGATGAGGAGATTAGGATGATCCCACCAAATCAGAGATTCCAGTAATATCCAAACCGATCGGAGGCCACTTCATCTTCTAGAAGATCCCCTTCTAGAACATTCGTGAAATTTGACTTTTCCCAAGATTTAAGCATCGTCGAACCCTACATACTTAGCATCACGCAACGGCATCGTAGTCCAAGTATAGTGCAGCATGCAACGATCAGGCATCGTCACACCCTATGAATAGAGCAACCTAGGATGACCTTCTTTCATATGGTCTCTGGCAGAGGAAATCAAATCACTTTTCTCATGTATAAAGACTCTTTTAATATTTTTAGGTAACATGAACACATGATTTCAGTGGATCACTGGGGTGACCAAAATAATTTGTAACACCCATTCCTTAATCTTTTCTCTCCTTTATTAATTTTTATTTTCATTTAATTCTCAAATTTTCTCTTTTGTTTTGTTCACTTTACATTGCATCATCTTTTTGTGAATTGTCTTGCAAGTATTGCATCATCAGTTTTTCTCTTTTGTTTTGTTCACTTTACATTGCCAAATACAATCACCCCCAACACAATGACTATCATGCCCCCTCTCATTAGATAATCTACATCTTTGAGGTTCATGAGACAACATGTGCACCACAAGGGAAGATGCACCTTTCTTTGTTAATTTTGTGTGTCTCTTCTATAACAGTCCATGAATGTTTTTAGTTTCAAATAGTTTCAAGAAACTCAAACTACCCAAAGCCTTAATGCTACATTTCTATAGATATTGATCTCCTCAAGACTTGCATTGTGTCCTACCGAATAGAAAATGTAGTTGTCACTCATTAGAGAACTTAACCTTTTCATTAGTAGGGAGATGAACCAAGTTTGGTTGGTTGAACTTTGATAAACAATCCTTGTCATGTGCCCCTATGAGTACACTGAGAGGGTTCTTCTTTGCTTGTACTGATGTTGCTAGTTTTGGTTTTTAAACTATTGGTTCATCATTTGGTTTAAATATTTCAAAGTAATCAATTATTTAATCAATATGATAAGATTTTGGTGTTGGGTATTGATCTAGAACACATGGTGTTGGACCAACTTATGATTCAATGAATTACCTTTATGAGCAGTTCAAGCTTTGAAGTGGGAGTTTTATTGCATTGATCTATGGGAAATACATTCCATGCAATCCATTTGTGCACTAGAGCTTCCAATGTTGATCGGCATATTTCTGAACCAAACTAACATCTTGGTGGCATGACATTCAAGGAAGTTCATGGATTCATGTGACTCAGTACCCTAAAAATTCCAACTCAAACCCTAACTTGCATGAAGGAAACAAATCATCAATGCTTACCCTACTTGACAAATCAAGCTCTAAAATGGGAGTTTTGTGGTATCGATTTGTGGGCAAATCATTACATGGAATCTAGATATGTGGAATATAGATGCCAACAATGATAGCTAATTCAGTATATATATATATATATATATATATATATATATATATATATATATATATATATATATATATATATATATATATATATGTATATATATATATATATGGGGTTATTCTTTATTTATATTTCCCAGTCACTCCTTTGACTATATTTCATCTCCCTCTCTCTTACTTGTGTTCCCTCTAATCCCAATCTAGCCAAGAAACATGAAAGACTACCTTCAAGAATTAATAAGCTCTGTATTAAAAATTGATAATGACATTTGGGCTCACTCATATGCCAGTGACTCTTATGATGTTGATAAGTACAAAATCCTCAAGTCCTTTTACATAGTCCTTCAATGGTTTGATTATTTTATTTAATTCAAAGGAGCCATGGAAATGGTACTACTCAAAAGGTACCCATATTACACATAAATCTTGTTGGATTCTTCTTTGCATTTTCTTTTAACTTTATTTTCACATAATGATTGTGTTATGAAGAAAAATATATAGAAATAGGTATAAATAAAATAATAATTAAATACATTATAAATGAAAAAGACATGTTTTATCCAAAAGACATGTTTGTTCATGAAACGGCACCCCCTATGAGGGTATATAAACAAACCTGTATTCTCATTGTAATCATCTTATATTATTCATTCTCACATACATTTTTAAATTAACATTTATTGTCCTTATGTATAACTTTATATTCCAGATATTTTGGATAATTTATGTGTGAGCGAACTATGTTCATCTCAGATTGAATCCTTTGACTATCTCTTTGGTGTCTTCATCCATGGTTTTAGTTATGTCTCTCTAGTAATTGATAGTAGTGACAATCTAATCAATTTTATTTTCTTGTAGGTGAGGAAGATGGGGATGAGCCTAGGGAAACTCTTTTTACCATAAGAGAATAGACTCCAAACTTATTTTTTGCACTCCTAATTGATTTATCATTTCTTCTAGACTGAAGGATAATTCCAGTGCTTCATTGAGAATATGTTGTGTAACATATACAAATTTGTAGAAATCTATATGAACTAGTGAAAGATTTTTCTGGATTTTCAACATGTATTTGATGAGGTTATTTATTATTTAGCTAAGAAATCCCAACATTTTATGCTTCTAGCTCCTTGATTATTTTGAGGTTTGTTAATTCATTTGATTGAGTAGTGGCTATTATTACAGTGGAAAATACTACTAGGTCTATACTATCCACATCTATCACCATGGTTTATGTAACACCCTTGTTTCCCCCAGCTTGTAATTAATCATAAAATAGGATTTACCATGCTAAGGCATGTGGACAGTGTAAATGTATTATTGTTTGAGTTGCCAATAACTAACTGTGGGGGTGAATCCTTGAAAGTACTAGCCATGATATCACTAGAGGAAAGAATGTGAAAACTATAAGGGAGGGTCATTATATCAAAGAACCCCAAATTCCCTTGATGAGGATAATAAACCTCCTTCGGATCCCAAGGAGAGAAATTAGTTAATGAAGAAAGGACCAGTGGTTGAATTATCAACCACTCCCATGAATGGAAGCATTGCCAAAACTGTAGAATGTTAGCTTGAAGTACCACTTGATATGACAGGCCAAGCTGACAGGAGTTCCCTTTTGACAGAAGGAACAAGATGGGTTGAGAACCATCCTGAAAGAAAGATATACAAATCGATAAGGAGAATGCGCAGAGATATCCGACAGATAATGGACAGAAGGTCATGAGGTTCGTGCTGAGTGAGCATATGATAAACCTCGTCGAGGCCATAACAAAGAAGGAAATATCTAAAATTTTACAAAGAACAGAACCCGAGAAAAAGCTGAAACAGAGAAAGATCCCTTGAGAACTGCAAGAGTTCCATAGTGATATCATGGCTTGGCACGGGGGTGGCCAAAGTGCTAAGAATGAATGCCTATGAGACTATGGTCAGGTGGAAGGATGAACACCCACAATCAGTTGGTTGGATGCAACTTGTAATAGATAAGTATTATCATACTCTGTGAAATCAAGTTGTAATTATGTGATGAAATGGGGTGTACTATGAAGGACCTAGGAATGTCTATGTTTTCTTAATGGTTATATTGTATCTCTCTATTCCTGTTTAAATGTGTATTTAAGCAAGTATGGATTGGACATGTTTTGTATTCGTAAATTCTTGCACCCTATGGTGGCTTAAGCTAGATCCATGAACTATGAGTTCGTCGACCTTGGGCACAGTTTCACATATGCATGTCAACACTCCTAGTGATTCTGAGTCCCTTGGAGGAGGGAGTCTATTAAATATGAGGAGAGATAGTGCACGTATGCATAGGCTCTCTGCGAGACAAGCAAAGAATGAAAACAACTTAATTTCTAGAGTTGACGAATGAGCGTAAGGGGTGTGTGGAAGGATTCTTCCAGGCATTAAGTTCAAGAGAAAGAGATAAAATATCTTAATCCCTTCAAAGATAACAAATATTAGGAAGGGTAGCGAGGCTAAAGTATCTAAATGGAAGGTTCCCTTGTTTGGAAGACGAACGGAAAAAATCTGTTCGAAAGAAGACACAGCCTGTTGCGACCGTTGGATATGGGAAAGAATGTGGGATTTAACCCTTGGAGTCATTTAGATTTCATGAGTTTGGCGAACTAAGTGAGTTCATCATAAGGGAGGTAGAATCCCCCAAGTCCCGAAGTCTCAAATTTAATTCTGAACCTTAGATCTGAGGATGCCCAGGAACCATCCCGACCATCAGATATAGGAGGTAGATGAAAATCAAGTTACTAGAACTACCCATGAATTAAGAATATGACAATGGAGATGGATGTGAGCCGTTTAACGGGAGGAGAGGCCATCACAGCCGTTAGATCGACTCAAATAATCACTGGAGTTACTGAATCAAACACCAGCCGCTCGATTTAATCGACAGTTGGGAATAATTGTGGAGTGCGAAGGTGAATTTAGAGGACCTGCTAGTTCATGAACCACAATCAACCCACGTCGTTGATCTCATTGGGGATGGAAGATAAAAGAATAGGATCAAACGATAGTCGAGCAATCACTTTCCAAATTTCAAAGGTTGATCTCTCTTATAAAGATCACTCGCGTTGGGGCCCCACAATTACTGTGATCCATCAATTGACACACCTCGGTATTGGTCAGATCATGATCGTTGAGCCTTGAACAGTTGTGAGAGGGATGGTTGTGAGACCCTTAGGAAATCCACTGAGTGACGAAGCCCTTTGGTATCGTCGGTCTGACAGAATCAAAAATATTAGAAGAGATAATGTTTTCAAGACCAAAGGTAAGACCCAAGATAGTTGGGCTTGCAGGTAGAACGAAGGCTGAGGACTTGAACATATACAAAAATATTCCAAGTTGGGAGGATCCTAGACCATTAGATCAACATCCAGGGAATCAAAGGAGACGCATTGATAAAGGAATAGATCCTAACCGTCAGATCTTAGCACAAGGGGATGATAGTCGTCTGATCTAAGGTAAAGTGCACGAGTTTTAACCTTTGTGTTCACACGAGGGTTGACTGGCCAAAGTCCTGAAGTCCCGAAGTGAAGTGGGGTTGTTCATCACCAAGAGGGATAGGTGGTGCAATATCTACAACCCCTGAGAGAGAGATTATGGTCAAGGAGAGTTTGAAATCACTGAAGTAAATCTTGACCGTTGGTCGTCAGGGGAGGTACGTGTCAACATATCCAAGGCTCTGGGAACAATCAATTCGAAGGTTTCAGTTGAGAGTTAAAACTCCTGAAACCTGAAGTCTGGAGTGAATCTGGATCATCAGATCTAGAGAGATGTGTGGTGAAATATCATGATCTTTCGAAGGAAAGTAGTGGGTGAAAGCACCAAAGTCCTGAAGGAGATCTCGATCATTGATCGAGGAGGAGGTCGAAGGACTGTTGACTTGGTCTTGGTTGAAAAGTGTCGAAGTCCCAAAGAGGACCAGGGCCGTTGATTTGGATAGGACAGGTGTCAGAAGATCTGACACTCCAAAGGTTTGTGTTTGTGGAGAGAAAATATAGACCGTTGATCAGAGTAGATATGTGGCATCTGATATACAACTCTGGGTACAGAGAATTCCGGGAGAAAGGGGTCAATTAATGAGAAATAAATCCTGAAGGTTGGAGAGCCATAACGCATCCAAACTATTCATTTGTTGAGGATAGGTGTCAGCAGATCTTCCACTCCGGAAGATAGCTAGTGATGGAGGAAGCGAAAGTTGAGAGTTGAAACTCCCAAAACCTGAATCACAAAATAAATCACAACCATTGATTTTTAAATATTATATCTAATCCGTAGATTCAAAAAGGATAGATATGAGTCACCAATTCATAAGCACCATCAAGGTCATGAGATCGACGGTCGCGTCGCATTGCAGGGACCGAAGGTGTGCGGACTTTAAAAATTTGAGGGTCGGACGCAATCCAGACCATGGTTTTGGAGAAAGGACACGTGGAGGATCAAGGTGAATTGTGGGGAGAAAAGTGGTTTGGTTTCAAAACACCCTTGTCCGTGCCCACAATATCATGGTTACGTAAGGTCATTGCGTAAGGTCATATCAAGGAAGGGGCTTATCAGAAAAGGAGCTAGTGCCCAGACTCTGAGATTTTGTAGGCATGAAGGGGAAGGTTGTGGGTACCATTAGACCTGCACCCGTAAGTTGAAGGGGTTTGCATTTAATTATAGATAAATTCCATCAGGGTCTTAGAGATTCGTTTGGCTTTAGAATCAGATATCCTTGATCAGGAGGTTGGACTGGTTCCTCAACTTTCCAAATTAGAAACCATGAATGGAGATTCTTCCCTTTATGAAAAGATAAAATATGTATGCCCCTTAGTGGGTGTGTTACAAATTGGTATCATAGCATGGTTACAACACTTGGCCTGTTTGGGCTCATGTACAAGTCGCGTAAGGAGTTGTTATCTTCATTTACTCCTTGAGGAGAAGGACTACAGATTGAACCTGTGATTTTGGTAATTCTTGTTGAATTTCAGCAGAATAATTTCTTTAGCCCTTTGTCTAAGTTATAACTACTTTTATCGGAGTAATGATATTCTAATTAACATTTATAATACGACTTGAATGTGGATAGCTGAAGGTGGCAGGGTTATGTCAAGGGCAGCTGAATTCTGAAGGATGTATGACTTGGTGTCCGTAACACTACTTCTAAGCATGGGAAGTTGGAAGTTTAGGCACTGGTGATGGTAGATTATATAATGGTTAATATCTTTGTGCGCTTAAAGAAATCTGATAGGATCAGGTAGGATCCCTAGCAATTATAGTTACTACTCTATATTAAGATAGGTGTATATAACTCCTCATGAGAAAAGATAAGTGAGATGGGTAAAACCTTATGGACATTGAGGAAAGAAGGTTTTCTTGCTAGACGTTGTTGCATATAGAGGAAAGTGATCCTGGTTGGTTATTGCCTTGAGAAAAGGAAACATCAATACGAGATATGACTGAGAGATTAGTCTTGTAAGTGGCTGAAATATTAAACTAAAGGGCACTAATGATGAAATTAAAATATCAAGTGAATGCATGAGTTAAAAAGGTGCAAGATATGTAACTACTTATACATGAATGTGTATACATGATCATAAGGATGATTGGAAGATCCTTTGGAAAAATATATAGAAGTTGGATATGTCCATGTGTGTGAATGACATGGAAAAGTGAAAGCAATAATCTAGGATGATGAATACTTATCTATGTTTAATTATTCTTGAGTGCATGGGTTTAATGCATTGTGGAGGTTCCTAATATGAAGCCTGATATTAATACCAGTTAGGTATGAATGCTATTAAACATGAAAGTGATGCACATGTATGATGTAAGAGTATAGTTATAGGTACAATATGGTTTCCCTGATGAGGGAAATATAAAGAAATAATTTCTCTTGTCTAGAATAAATGAATACTATGGATGCATGGTTGACTTCATTTCGAAGAGTCATGAAAGTTATGTTCCAAATAATAGATTGAGGGGGAATGTCTTCCCTTTCCTCTGGAAATACTAATATAATTAGATAAAAAGGGTAAATGAGAAAATATGCTATGTTGTCATAATAAGAGGCAAATGATTATGCCTTTGAGAATCACATGAGAAGGATTGTGAGCAATCCTGAGTTGACTGATCTTAAAGGTATAGATGTAGGTGGGATGTGAAACATGCCTATGACTACTATAGGAAGGTTTAGGATTATGAATATGGTTAAGTACATCATGGATGTAGGTTAACAAAACCAGAATATGTATGGATACAAAATTTGGGTACATGACAAAGATGCATGTTTATATTCCTTATGGGATATTTGGTAAACTACTAAAGCTAACTCAAGGTTGAGGCCATCACAAATAGTGATGGATATGCAATAAGGAAGTTGCATGCTGAAGGAGTTTGTTGTGGAGGAAATGTGTGAAGACTCTGTCGGGAAGACAAAGTCACAACCTTAATGACTGTTTTGAATTAAGCAGTGACCCAAAAGCTTATATATATATACCATAATCCCAGATTACAATTTGAAAACGTCATATAAGGAATAAAAGACTAATAAATGAATATTGACCATTCTGATAACCGAATGGTAATGTCCATGATGCACAGGTTCATGATCTATTATGAAGAAAAAAATCAATTGTTATTTAAACATGTTGTTGTATTCCAAAAAGGTTAGGGTGAGGCCTAACCAAGGCTTCTCAAGAAAAAGAGAAGGAAGATCCCAACAAGGAGTAAGTTGAAAAAGCAAAGAAAGGACAGTCAAGCCTTAGAAATAACTCAGTTGGGATGAAAATTCCCAGGCAATGTAGAAAGGATTTGAAGAAGGGGAGAGTCTCAATTCTTTTCTTGTTGTGTATTATGTTTTTCCCTGGGATGAGAAAGATAGTATGCTAATGAAAGTAAATGTTTTGACATCGTAGTGATGAGGATTGTATTACTACAGAAACAATTGAGAAACGTCGGTATTGCACTCATGAAAACATTAAGGATAATGTGATGAAGTGCATAAAGATATGCTAAGACATGTCTGAAAATGTTTTATTAATTTAAATGCTATGGTACTTTCATTTTTAATTTACATGACGACTAATGTGTTTATGATGTATGTCATGTGTAGAACGAAATAGATTGGAACTGTTGAGAAAGATACTTGCCAATAATGAACAAACTCAATTAGAGGATGACTATGAGAAGGTTCTTGTTGAAAGATTGTTAAAGGGACTTTAAAAGTCCCCATGGAGCACCACTGATGGGGTAATATTAGAGGGGGTTCTAGCAGTCAGAACAAGTATGAAGGGATTGGGTACGAATCCCTTATGAGATGTTTTTCAGTCTTAATGTTATGTATGAAACATTGAAAGGAATTTGTATGCCTTGGATACCCAAGTAGGGTATGATTCAAGAAGGAGAACCTGAATGATGGAGGTGTGAACCTCTGGTAGTAAAGATTGATTGTAATATTGGGAAGAATTAATGAACTAATATGTCATGAATACATGGACCAATCAAGGAATGATTGGAAACAAAAGCTCTCATAGATGGCACACTACATGGAATGCATTGAGGGAACGCATGTTGCATAAGATGGCAGAAAATGGAGTTTTTAGTAAGAAAGGAGGACCTTCCAATGTTTTTCTTACATTATGTAAGCGATGAATGGAAAATACTATGAGTGGCCATGAATGTTGGCACTCTGGTTATTAATGGATTAAGAATTCTTAAAGGCATTCATATGAAACTTTTGAGTTTCATGTGTACTGATTTGGGAATCGTGATCATCCTCTAGTCGGAAGCATAGTCCTACTGTAACAATGAATGAGAATGAATAAACCATATGGTGAAAGGCTTGGCTAAGCTCCAATGCACCATGACAAAGTACTTGTCGTAAAGTGTGGGAAACTTAAAATCAATGCAAAGGTGCATTGGATATGAATGTGGGCATGAATGTTGGCACATTCATTAAGGTCAATTGATATTTGAATTACATTCTAAAAATTTGGTAGGATGAAATGATGCATAGGTAAGGGATGATGTATCCTTTTTATTTGTATCATTGAATAGATGAAAATGACTTGGAATGTTCGTATGCTGATTTTGAAAAGGTAATGTGCATGAAAACTAACAATTTGTTTGGTTGAGGAATGTTGAAATTGTAGGAGGAAATGGGTCTTGGATATGGCAGTATTGTAAGCCCATAAGGAAGACCAATTGCCTACTGAGCCAAACTGCAAGGAATGGTATTTCCTTTTTGAGAAAGTGAATTTGATTGTTAGTATGCATAATTTTGAAATTGTTTGTGATGACATTATAAAGGTGAAATAAAATTTATGTGCGTGGAAACTAACAATTGGTTTGGATGATTGAATTTGAAAGTGAAGGAAGCAAAGGGGTCCTGAATATGGCATCGTTGTAATCCATAAGCAAAACCAATTGCCTGTTGAGCCAAACCTCTATGGGAAGGAAAGTCCCATAATTATGAATCTGTTTCCTGTGTGAAACAAATATGGAAACAAAATGTGGAATTTGGATATCTGCGGGTCATAGATTTACAAGAAAATTTTGAATTTAAAATTTATGATGATGTCTCGTGAATTTTTATATGCCTGTGATATGGGTTAGAAAGAGTATAATCCAATTGCATGAAATAAAGATTGACTCGGGAGAAGGATAGTAACCTTTGTCCCTATCTATGATTGATTCGAGAGAAGGAGAGTAACCTTCGTCCCTAACTTTAGCTAAGATGGAAGGTTGTCAAGCTATAAAAGCATGAAAAATGGCTATTGTTGAGCCATGAGAACCCCGTGGTAAGCCATGATCACCTAGAATATATTTTTTTGAGGTAACACAAGTCATAGGGACACCTTGGTAGAGAAATTATGAGGGACACCTTGACTGTAAGACTCGACATAGTCTCTGGAATTATTTTTGTGTGAGAAAACCTTGGCAAGGCAAGATGGATCACCTGAGGGATTGTATAACAGAAAAGGGGATGCCTGAGCCTGGGCCTGGAGGGTGAGTGACCACAGGGAAGAGGAGACATTAATATTTCTTGTAAACTATTGATTGGGATCATGCACATGATGGGTAGCTCTTCCTGTGCGAGAAAACCTTGGCAAGGCAACATGAAGAAGGATCAAGGTGACCAAGATTAAAGGTCTGAAAAAGGACCCGACCGAGGAAGAAGCATCAATATTTTTGAAACAGTTGAATGAGAAAGGCATGAGAGGTGTTTTGAGAAAGAACACTGAGGACGATGTTCCTTTAAGGGGGAGGGAATTGTAACACCCATGTTTCCCCTAGCTTGTAATTAATCATAAAATAGGATTTACCATGCTAAGTCATTTGGACAGTGTAAATGTATTATTGTTTAAGTTTCCAATAACTGACTGTGGGGGTGAAGCCTTGAAAGTACTGGCCATGATATCACTAGAGGAAAGAATGTGAAAACTATAAGGGAGGGTCATTATGTCAAATAACCCCAAATTCCCTTGATGAGGATAATAAACCTCCTTCAGATCCCAAGGAGAGAAATAAGTTAATGAAGAAAGGACCAATGGTTGAATTATAAACCACTCCCATGAATGGAAGCATGGCCAAAATTGTAGAATGTCATCCCGAAGTACCACTGAGTATGACAAGCCAAGCTGACAAAAGTTCCCTTCTAACACAAGGAACAGGATGGGTCAAGAACCATCCTCGAATAAATTTATACAAATCGATAAGGAGAATGCACAGAGATCTCTAGCAGATAATGGACAGAAGGTCATGAGCTTGATGCCAAGTGAGCATGTGATAAACCTCACCGAGGCCATAACAGAGAAGGAAATCTCTGAAAGTTTACAGAGAACATAACCCGAGCAGAAGATGAAATAGATAAAGAGCCCTTGAAAACTGCAAGAGTTCCTTGGTTATATCATGTCTTGGCATGGGGGTGGCCAGAGTGCTAAGAATGAATTCCTATGAGCCTATGGTCGAGTGGAAGGATGAACACCCACAGTGATGCAGCACGTGCTCGCAAGCATGTCCGCTCACAGGATCTTCTCTTCTCTACTGGCCCGAAGAACTCTAAGGTTCTTCTATTTCCCTATCGAGAAATCTGCACCCACAGTAACTCTCATGGGATCCCCCTTCTTTACGAATCAGGAGATCAGACTTCGCGATTTCGCGAATCCAAAGGTCTAGCATTCGGTTCTTGAACCCCCAAAACCCGATACAAGTCAACGCTGACTTTTTTCCCTCTCCTATCGGGACTTCTTCTATCGCGATTTCACCACTCGTGATTCCAAGCAACTTGCTTTACCGACTCCCGAACCCCGATACGCCGAAACTCTGCTGCACTCGTGAGTTGACTTTTCAATGGTCCCTTCACTCCATCAGAAATTCAGAGTTCACAATATCATGAATCCTAATGCATATGTTTCGGGCCTTCTCGCCACGAAACTTTGATAATATGTGCCACCTGTCCACCTACTGACCCTTGTGGCCCCACAGTGTTCCCTTAGCCGTCGGGATATCACGTTTCATGATTTCGCGATTCTCGTTGCCCAACCTTCGACTCTTCCCTCACGAAATCCCGATAAGCGATTTCGTGAGTGATCCAACGGCCCTGGCTGGCTTGGATCAACGAATCTATCCCTCCTAAGCTTTGAACCTCTCGATCATACCTATAGTATCTCCCCTTCACCTCCTTCAGATCTGACAGCTCACGAAAATTCACAGTTCCTCCTCAGAGAACTCCGTCCATCTGTTCCTCCTAATGGAATCTGCGAAACGAATTAGTGTTCCTCTCCGCGGAAATCGTTCACCTGACGCAAACCTGCGATGCCTTCTTGAACACTCCACGGCACAAACTTCCTATGCTTCTCTTTGATGAATTTGAAGGCTTTACCCTTCCTGAGCTTTACCACAAATTTCAAGTCCTTCAGAAAAACTCTTGCACGCACTCCTTGCGGAAAACCTTCAACCACATCTAAGTGTTGAAGTCCCTCAACTCTGCGCACACCTGCAACAACAATCTCTCAATAATTCACTGCGGTTCGCAACCCTGAACTTCACTCGGCCTTTGCACTCCTTGCACAGCTCCTGTGCCCAACTGCACCTTTTGGGGAAATGAGAACAAAAGATAAACTACCTGAGCCCTCTGTTAGCGCACTCCTTGCGGACACTTCAACTGCACTCCTTGCAGGAACCTCTGGCTCAGATAGAGAAACAATTGAAACTCATTTCTTCTTCCTCTCAGACTTCAAACTCAAAACATGAAATCATATACACTGCATATAAATCAAATGTATAACAGGAAGCAAACATTCATGAGCATATCATTCAGCATCAATACAAAGAGAATAAACATGAAACCATGATTTTGAATCAAACTCTTCTATTAATTCAAATATCTGTACATGGGTGTTCTTACACAGCTCTCTGCATGCTCTTGCTCTTCCTTCTTCCCTGATAATGTTACAATACACAATGAGGGTGTCTATATCTCGTTTCCCTCTTTCGCTTTCAAGCAGTCTAATCTAGAATTAAATTCTATCTACCTGCATTTACTATCTTAAATGCCTCCTACCTACTAAGGACGAGAGCTAATGGCTCAAGGTCCGATTACAATTTACAAGTGCGTCTCATCTTAATGGCTCATTTAAGATGGCGCAACAATCTAAGGGAATTTCAAAATTTGTGTTGGCGCTTGTCCAGCTGTCCGATTGCTTCCGCGCTGGCTTGCTTGATGTGGGAGATGCTCCTACATCATACTCCCTCACTTGAAAACTTTCATGGGCTCCTGTCCATGAGCTCCTCCACGGTTTTTCCATGCTTCTATATCTCTGCTTCGGTCTCCCAGCTGGCATCTTCAACTGGATGGTTCTTCCATTTGACCAGATACTCAAGGTATTGCTTTCACCTGGTCCTCTTGCCTACTCTCTTGTCCAGTATGCGCTCCATCTGTGTCTTATCCGCAACCAGCATCTGCTTCGTCCACTGGATTATTGGCTGCTCATCTCCAGTCGTTGTTTCGTCAGCTCTATATGGGTACAAATCCGAGATATTGAATATCGAAGAAATTCTGATCCCATTGGGTAATTCAATTTCATAAGAATTCGCCCCAATTTTCCTCAAGACCCTACATGGCCCGATTTTCTTCATCTTTATCTTATTATACATTCCTCTCAGAAACCTTTCTTTTCTCAAATGTGCCAGAACCAGATCACCAACCTCAAACTGAAGTTGTCTTCTATGCTGGTATTCTCTGCGCTTATACTCCTGGCTTGAATTCTGCAACCACTCCTTCACTTGGTTGTGAAGTTCCCTCATCGCCTCTGCGAATTCTTCTACACTAGCGCTCCTAATTGCATTCTATTCTGAATTCCTCAATTCAGAAATTCCTCTCGGTTGTATGCCATAAACAAACTGAAATGGACTTTGCCCTGTGCTCCTGTTGACTGAGTCATTATACGTGAATTCTGCTTGTGGTAATATATTGTCCCACTGGCTATGGTGCTCTGTCACCAAGCTTCTCAGCAAGTCTCCTAGACTTTTGTTGACCACTTTCGTCTGTCCATCCATATGAGGATGATAAGATGAACTAAATGCCAAGTTAGTTCCCAGCTTCTTCCATAAGGTCCTCCAAAAATACCCTATGAACTTAGTGTCTCGAACCGAAACTATACTTCTCGGCAACCCATGAAGTCGAATGACCTCTTTGAAAAACAGGTTCGCAATGTGAGTTGCGTCACTAGTCTTCTGACATGGAATGAAGTGTGCCATTTTGGAAAATCTATCCACCACCACAAAGATTGAATCACAACCTCTTTGTGTCCTTGGAAACCCCAATACAAAATCCATGCTAATTGCATCCCATGGCCTCTCTGGTATGGGCAATGGTTGATAAAATCCCGCATTCTGTTTCCTTCCCTTTGAATGCTGGCAAATTCTACATCTATCCACAAATCTCTTGACATCCGATCGCATTCCTGGCCAAAAATATGACTCATTCAACTTTGCGAATGTCTTGTCGTGGCCAAAGTGCCCTGCCAATCCTCCACTGTGTTTCTCCTTCAGTAGATTCTCCCTCATGGAGAATTTTTGAATACACAGTTGATTGCCCCTGAACAACAATCCTTCCTGGATCATGTAGTCTATCCATTGGCTTTGGTCTCTGAGAATTGGATTCTCAGCTGCTTCATACGCCTCCTTAAAATCCTGATCATCAACATACATGTTTCTGAGATCATCAAAACCTAAAGTTTTGACTTTGAATTCCTACAACAGCAAACACTTCCTGCTCAAAGCATCGACAACCTTGTTAGCAGTACCAAAAATGTGTTTTATCACAAAAGTGAAATTCTGCATATACTCAACCCATTTGACATGTTTCTGATTCAACTTTTCCTATTGAGTCACAAACTGCAGTGCATGATTGTCACTGTACAAGACAAACTCCTTCAGGATCAAGTAATGCCTCCATTTCTTCAGTGCCTATATGATAGCATAAAACTCCTTATCATAAGTGGAGTACTTCAATTTCATTTCATTCAGCTTCTCACTGAAATATGCTATCGTCCTGTCTTCCTGACCCAAGACTGCCCCAATTGCAAATCCACTTGCATCGCATTTCACCTTAAATGTCTTTTGGAAATCTGGCAGCACCAGAATTGGTTGTTCCGTGATCTTCCTCTTCAACAGATTGAAGCTCTTCTCGGCCTCTTCAGTCCAGTGAAAATATTTATGTCTTTTCTTCACTGTATCCATCATTGCTGCACTAATTCCACTGAAATTCCTAATGAATTTTCGGTAGAAACTAGCCAATCCGTGAAAACTTCTCACTTCAAATATGCTCTTCGGTGATGGCCAATTCTTGATTACCTCCACCTTATCTGGATCCATCCTCAACTCATTTGCTGAAATAGTAAACCCTAAGTAAATGAGTTATATTTTCATGAATGAGGACTTCTTCATATTGATCAACAACTTCTCCTGCTATAGTTTTTACATCATTATAGCCAAATGCTTCAGATGCTTTGCCACTATCTTACTGTAAACCAGTATGTCATCCAAATACACAATGACAAATTTTCCAATGAACTCCCTCAGGACTTTGTTCATCAACCTCATAAAGGTACTCGGCGCATTTGTTAAGCCAAATGGTATAACAAGCCATTCATACAACCCTTCATTGGTTTTGAATGTTGTCTTCCATTCATCACCTTCTCTCATGCGAATCTGATGATAACCGCTTTTCAAATCAATATTTGAAAAATATCTTGCTCCACTTAAGCAATCCATCAGATCATCCATCCTTGGCAATGGAAATCTATACCTGATGGTTATCTTATTAATCGCCCTTGAGTCAGTACACATCCTCCAGCCCCCGTCTTTCTTCAGACTGAGTACTGTCGGAACAACACATGGATTCAAGCTTTCCCTGACCAAACCTTTGTCCAACAAATCCTGGACTTGCCTCTTAACTTCTTCATTCTCCCGCGGCGTCAATCTATACGCATATTTATTCGACAAACTGGCTCTTGGTATGAGATCGATATGATGACTCACACTTCTTATCGGTGGCAATGAATGAGGTAATTCGTCCACGATTATATCAGTGAACTCTTCGAGCAGTTCTTGAATTTCCTCTGGTAAATCATCCACTCTCGTGCTAGTTAGAACAATCCTCGGTTTTCTGACCACAACGAAATGTGGATCCTCCTTCTTCTTAACCTCTGTAAGAAGTTCCTTCCCACTCATGAGAAGTACAGTATTGCTTACCTCCTATTTCACCTCTTTATCCTTTATCGGAAGCAACATGTGTGTCCTCCCATTCTTCTCTAGGGTGTATGTGTTCATTTGCCCATCATGAATCAAATTTTTGTCGTATTGCCATGGTCTTCCCAGCGATACATGACAAACATCCATAGGAATGACATCACATAATATCTTATCATTATATCCTCCTATCTTGAATTCAACCAAGCATTGTTTAGTAACAGTTACCTGGTGTCCTTTCTGTAGCCACGAAACTCTGTATGGGCTTGGATGATCAGTCGTCTCCAGCTCCAGCTTCTCTACCATCTCTGTAGAAATGAGATTATCCGTGCTACCACTGTCTACAATGACCTTGCATACCCTGTCCTTGGTTTTGCAAGAAGTCCTGAAAAGTCTGGTCCTTTGGACTGAACTCTCCACCTCTTTCTCGGGTGTCAAAAATACTTTTCGCATCATCAACGATCTTTCGCCTTTAGCGTCTTCTGCCTCAACATCCCGCCTCCGTTCCTTTTCGATGTGATATTCTCCAATGTCCTTATTTTTATCTGGACACTCATAAGACTTGTGCCCATTCTTTCCACATGGGAATCATGTAATTACTCCACCTCTTCCTCTTCCTCTTCCTCTACCTCTAGTACGAGGAAAAGTGTTATTGTCAGCATAATCTCCTCTCTGCTCATTATGTTGTCCCCTCTGTTCAACATATGGCCCTCTCTGTGAGGTTCCACCTCTATCAATTTTACCCTGAGGTTTCTTCCGTTCCTCCCTGGGCTTCTGATATTTATCTTGGGCAATTGATTTGCTTCTAGGATGACTTCTGCCTCGGCCCCTCTGACTCTGCTTTCGGCTCAGCTTCTCTTCAGCTTTCAGATCCATCTAATAGGCATCTTCCACCATTCGGATGGTTACCATGCTCATCTCATCCTGGAGATCATATCTCAGGCCATTCATGTATTTGGCAACCTTCTCATCATCGCTCTCCCAGTGACCTTCTCTGATGTTCAGTTTATAGAATTCCTCAGTGTATTCCTTCACTGTCATCAGCTTCTGTCTCAGGTTCTGCATCCTTCTGAACAAAGTAATTTGATAATCTCTCGGGATGAATTTCACCTTCATCTTCACGATCATTCTGTCCCATCTCTTGATCTTATGCTTTCCCTTGCAGCGTCTATCATCTTGTAGTTCATCCCACCACAATGTTGCGTGTCCTTTCAATCTTGTGACAACATGCTTGACCTTCTTGTCCTCCTCGACATCTTCATAGTCAAACTATGTGTCTAGAGCTCTAATCCAGTCTAGAAGCTCCTCTGCATCGAAGTTTCCCTCATAAACTGGAATATCCATCTTTGCTCTTGCACCCATCCTGGCAATAGCTTTAATCAAACACTCGTTTGATGCATCTTCAGCTGCAACTTCCTCTTCTCATCCAACTTCAACTTCATCTTCGGAATCACTAACATCCCCCGCACCAACTGTGCATCTTTGCGCTATTTCCATATCTCTGAGTCTAGCTCGTAGATCACGCATCTATCTCTCCATGATTGGGTCTGCCATATGCCTGCCTCTTCTTCTCGGAATTTCTCTATCCTCTAGATCGGGTGATTGTCTATCTCTCCTTGGTGGCATGGTGAATTCTCTTCTCTACTACAGAAAGAAAAGAATCTTTATGTGCTCTGATACCAAACTGACGCAGAACGCGCTCGCAAGAACGTCCGCTCACATGATCTTCTCTTCTCTACTGGCCTGAAGAACTCTAAGGTTCTTCTATTTCCCTATCAGGAAATCTCCACCCACAGTAACTCTCGTGGGATCCCCCTTCTTTACGAATCGAGAGATTAGACTTCGCGATTTCACGAATCCAAAGGTCTAGCGTTCGGTTCTCGAACCCCCGAAACCCGATACAAGTCAACGCTGAATTTTTTCCCTCTCCTATTGGGACTTCTTCTATCGCGATTTCGCCACTTGGGATGCCAAGAAACTTGCTTTACCGACTCCCGAACCCCGATACGCTGAAACTCCGCTGCACTCGCGAGTTGACTTTTCAACAGTCCCTTCACTCCATCAGAAATTCGGAGTTCGCAATATCGCAAATCCTAATGCATATGTTTCGGGCCTTCTCGCCACAAAACTCTGATAAGATGTACCACCTGTCCACCTGCTGACCCTTCTGGCCCCACAATTTTCCCTTAGCCATCAAGATATTGCGTTTCACGATTTCGTGATTCCCATTGCCCAACCTTCGACTCTTCCCTCATGAAATCTCGATAAGCGATTTCACGAGTGATCCAATGGCCCTGGCTAGCTTGGATCAATGGCTCTATCCCTCCTGAGATTTGAACCTCTCGAGCATACCTATAGTATCTCCCCTACACCTCCATGAGATCTGATGGCTCACAAAAATTCGTGGTTCCTCCTTGGAGAACTCCGTTCGTCCGTTCCTCCTGATGGAATCTGCGAAATGACTTAGTGTTCCTCTCCATGGAACTCGTTCACCTGCACGCAAACCTTTGATGCGTGCTTGAACACTCCACGGCAAAAACTTCCTATGCTTCTCTTTGATGAATTTGAAGGCTTTACCCTTCCTAAGCTTTACCACAACTTTCAAGTCCTTCAGAAAAACTCTTGCACGCACTCCTTGCGGCAAACCTTCAACCACATCTAAGTGTTGAAGTCCCTTGACTCTGCACACACCTGCAGCAACAATCTCTCAATAATTCACTCAGGTTTGCAACCTTGAACTTCACTTGGCCTGCGCACTCCTTGCACGGCTCCTGTGCCCAACTGCACCTTTTGGGGGAATGAGAACAAAAGCTAAACTACTTGAGCCCTCTGTCAATGCACTCACAGGAACCTCTGGCTCAGATAGAGAAATAATTGAAACTCATTTCTTCTTCCTCTCAGACTTCAAACTCAAAACATGAAATCATATACATCGCATATAAAGAAAATGTATAACAAGAATCAAACATTCATGAGCATATCATTCAGCATCAATACGAAGAGAATAAACACGAAACCATGATTTTGAATCAAAATCTTTTATTAATTCAAATATCTGTACATGGGTATTCTTACATAGCTCTCTGCATGCTCTTGCTCTTCCTTCTTCACTGATAATGTTACAATACACAATGAGGGTGTCTATATCCTGTTTCCCTCTTGCGCTTTCAAGCAGTCTAATCTAGAATTAAATTCTATCTACCTGCATTTACTATCTTAAATTCCTCCTACCTACTAAGGACGAGAGCTAATGTCTCAAGGTCCGATTACAATTTACAAGTGTGTCTCATCTTAATGGCTCATTTAAGATGGCGCAACAATCTAAGGGAATTTCAAATTTTGTGTTGGCGCTTGTCCAACTGTCCGATTGCTTCCGCGCTGGCTCGCTTGATGTGGGAGATGCTCCTACATCACACAATCAGTTGGTTGGATGCAACTTGTAATAGACAAGTATTCTCATACTTTGTGAAATTAAGTTGTAATTATGTAATGAAATGGGGTATACTATGAAGGACCCAGGAATGTGTATGTTTGCTTAATGTTTATACTGTATCGCTCTATTCCTATTTAAATTGTGTATTTAATAAACTATCGATTGGACATTTTTGGTATTCGTAAATGCTTGCACCTTGTGGTGGCTTCAGCTATATCCACGAACTATGAGTTCGTCAACCTTGGGCACAGTTTCACGTACGCATGTAGACACTCCTAGTCATTTTGAGTCCATTAGAGGAGGGAGTCTGTTAAATATCAAGACAAATAGTGCACTTATGCACAGGCTCTCTGTGAGGCAGGCAGAGACCGAGAACTACTTAAGTTCTAGAGTTGATGAATGAGCGTAAGGGGTGCGTTGAAGGATTATTCCACGCGTTAATTTAAAGAGAAAGAGCGCAAAACGCTTAAGCCATTTAGAGATAACAAAGCTCAGGAAAGGTAGTGATGTTGAAGTATCAAAAGGGAAGGTTCCCTTGTTTGGAAGATGAAATAAAGAAATATTTTTGGAAGAAGCCACAGTTTTTTGCGACTGTTGGATATGGGAAAGAGTGTGGGAGTTAACCCTTGGAGTCATTCGGACTTCGCGAGTTTGAAAAACTGAGCGAGATCATCGTAAGGGAGGTAGAATCCCCAAAGTCCCAAAGTCCTAAAGTTAACTCTGAACCTTAGATCTAAGGATGCCCGGGAATCGTCCCGACCGTCAGATCTAGGAGGTAGACGATAGTCAAGTTACCAGAACTACCCATGACTTAGGAATCTGATAGTGGAGATGGATGTGATGTGTTTAATGGGAGGAGAGGCCATCCCAATCGTTATATTGACTCAAATACTCATTGGAGTTAACGAATCAAACACCAACTGCTCGATTTAATTGATAGTTGGGAATCATTGCAGAGTGTGAAGGTGAACTTAGCGGACCTGCTAGTTCACGGACCACAATCAACCCACGTCGTTGATATCGTTGGGGATGGAATATCAATGACTAGGATCAGACTAGAGTCGAGCAAGAAATTTCCAAATTTCGGAGGTTGAGCTCTCTGATAAAAAGCACACACGTTGGGGCCTCGCAATTACTATGAATTGTCGATCAACGGACACCTCGGTATTGATCGGATCATGACCGTCGAGCCTTGAACAGTTGTGAGAGGGATGGTTGTGATCACCTTAGGAAATCCACGGAGTGACAGAGTCCTTCGGTATCATCGTTCTAAGAGAATCAAAAATCTCAGAATAGATAACATTTTCAAGACTAAAGGTGAGACCCAAGATAGTCAGGCTTGCAGGTAGAACGAAGGTTGAGGCCTTGAAAATACACAAAAATCTTCCAATCTAGGAGAATCCTGGACAATTAGATAAAAATCCAGGGAATCAGAGGAGAAGTGCTGAGAAGGGAACAGATCCTAACCGTCGGATCTGAGTGCAAGGGGACAATAGTCGCCCGATCTAAGGTAACGTGCATGATTTTTAACCTTTGTGTGCACAAGCGGATTGACTGGCCAAAGTCTCGAAGTCTCGAAGTGAAGTGGGGTCATTCATCGCCAAGAGGGATAGGTGGTGAAATATCCACAACCCATGAGCTAGATCTTGTGGTCAAGGATAGTTTGAAATCTCCAAAGTAAATCATGACTGTTAGTCATCAAGGGAGGTATACGTTTCAACATATCTGAGGCTCCGGGAAGAATCACTTCGAAGGTTTCATTTGAGATTTGAAACTCCCGAAACATGAAGTTCAGAGTGAATCTGTATTGTCATATCCAGAGAGATGCATGGTGACAGATCGCGAGCTTTCGGAGGAAAGAAATGGGTTAAAGTGTCGAAGTCTCGAAGGAGATCTCAATCGTTGATCAAGGAGGAGGTCGAAGGATCATTGACTTGGTATTGGTTGAAAAGTGTCGAAGTCCCGAAGAGGACCAAGGGCGTTTATTTGGAGAGGACATGTGTCATAAGATCCAACACTTTGGAAGGATTCACTCTGTATATTTTTGTTTGTAGAGAGCGGATATAGACCATTGATCGAAGTAGACGTGTGTCATATGATATACAACTCTAGGTATAGAGCACTCTGAGAGAAAGGGGTGAATGAAGGAGTAAGAACTCCTGAAGGCTGGAAAGTCAGAGGTCATCAAAACCGTCCGTTTGTTGAGGACAAGTGTCAGTAGATTTTCCATTCTATAATATAGCTACTAACAGAGGAAGAAAAAGTTGAGAGTTGAAACTCTCGAAACCCGAATCATGAAATAAATCACATCCATTGATTTTGAAGGCTTAGATCTGATCCGTAGATTTTGAATGGATAGATTTGAGCCATCAATTCAGAAGCACCATCAAGGTTGTGAGATCGACGGTCCTGTCACATTGAGGGGACCAAAGGTGCGCGAACTTTAAAAAGTTGAGGGCGGGCCGCAATCCAGACCATGGTTTTGGAGAAACGACACATGGAGGCTCAAGGTGAATTTCAAGGTGAAAATTAGTTTGGTTTCAAACCACCGTTGATCACGTCCGCAATAACATGGTTACATAAGGAAATCACCCAAGGTCATATCAAGGAAGGGGATTATCAGAAAAGGAGCTTATGCCCAGACTCTGAGATTTCATAGGCGCGAAGGGGAAGTTCACGAGTACCATTAGACCTGCACCCGGAAGTCGAAGGGGTCTACTTTTAATTATAGAGAGAGACCATTAGGGTCTCAGAGATTCATTTGAATTCAGAATCGGAGATCCTTGAACGGGAGGTCAGACTAGTTCCCCAACTTTCCAAATCAAAAACCATGAATAGAGATCCTGCCCTTTAAGAAAAGTGATATTTTTTATTCCCCATCGTGGGTGTGTTGCAGTTTACATGGTATTAATTATTATATGATTGGTGATTCGATTTATTTTCTTTTGTGAAGAAATTATTTGTTTATTCCCTACATTCATGAAGTCGACCAACCATTGAATCGTGTTAGAAGAATGAAAGAATCTTTCTCTAGAAACCATATTGTATAATTGGGATGTAATATCCCTAGGTCATACCCAATTGTAATGTAAATGAAAATGTACTTAAGATGGTGATTTGTTTGATATATTTTTGTATGCACCTTTCATGGCATAGTGTGCACATGTACTGCGCAGTAAAATGATGAAGTGTGCACATTCTTGGATACCGCATGCAACAACTTAAGTGTGCGCAATATTGAGGCCAGGTATCCTTTTGTGTATATGTTGTGTTTTATAGGTTGGTGATCCAGTTATTATAATCTAGGATGCTTATGTTTTGATTAGGCTGGAGAGACTAGATGTTAAAGGCCAGTGCGCATGTTTTTGTACATGTCTCATATTTAATATTAAATACATCGTTGCACGTAGACCGACCACGATAAAAGAGATGGGGGACTAAACTCCATTGGTTAGGGAAAGGGAGGGGCCTAAAAGTTGAGGAAAAGGGATAATATAGGGAGCTTAAGCCAAAAAGGAATATTATATTGATATTTCTTAAAACATAAAGTATGGATAATTATTTTATCCTAAGTTCGAAAGTTGGGGACAAGTGGGCCAAAGTAGTTCCCAACATGACAAGTGTCAAGTTGGGGACATGCATACATATTGTTGGGACTTAGTTCATCTTCCCATCTTTTCCATGATCTTTTACATCATTCTTCCCATGGTTTCTTCCATCATTCAACCATCGAGTCAATCATCCATGAGAATGCACACACCCATTGAGTTATCCTTTGTATCTTCATCATTGTACCTGAACCTTTATCCATATCCATTTGGTGTTCATGTAGCTGGTTAGCTTGTGAGTTGGATTGAAGAAGCGGATTGTTAGGCCCATGGGATATTGAAGAGGCGGGTTGTTAGGCCCGTCAGAAAATTCTCTCTAGGTGAGAGAATTTCTTGGAATTGATTTCCCGAAGGTGTTGAACTGCAGCTACAGTGCTCTGAGACTTCCTGTCCGACCTGTTGTTGAAGCCCAGGAAGGAACTGGGGCAACCGAAGGACTGTTGAGCAGGGAAGGGGCACACTTCCTAGGGTGGGATAGGCATGTGGAGAATGAGGGACTGTAGGCTATTTGTTTGAGTTGGCACCTGAGACGGAGTCTTTCCTGTTGACTATGAGTCTTTAGCCTGGTTAGGAATCCCTTTACCCGGGTGGAGTTTAGACCCAGCTCGGGGGTGACTCAGTGTTGAGAGTGATGAACAGTGTGGTCTAAGGATGGGAGGTTCGTGGAAGGTCTGCATGTAGTTGGTGACATTCTTACCAAGATAAGTTCCAATTGTGTGATAAATTTACATGTTGCATTGTTATTTATGTGCTTATTTTTATGGGTTATAATATGTGCGGTTATAAATGTGTTTATTTTTATGGTTATTTCCTGTATATGTTGCATGTATATGTTTACTGTTATTTCAGTGTGAATACATGTATTTACAGATGTATTTGTATGTTTATGTTTTATATATAATGCTTCTGCAAGAGTTTTGTGTGTGTATATATTAATTTCATGCAGTTCAAAAAATTTATGTTGCATAGCTCAGTTAGACGTTGGGTATGTTACAGTATGTTTCGTAGAGAGAACAGTAAGAGTTCTCTGGCGTAGTGTGGCCCGACATGGATGGTCGGGGACGTTACAAATTGGTATTAGAGCTTCAGTTTTCAACACTAAGCCTGGATGGGCCGAGAAAGTTGAGTTGAAGCGAAATGTCACAGGGGATTTATTTAGAAGTGGCCAAATTTCAGTTTGTAGAGCGTCCATGGTAAAATGTAACAACAATTGGGAGAAATTGGGGAAAAACCCCAATTTATGTTGTTAAATTCATGAGAAAATGGAGAAATTCATCCAAGCGATGAGATATTCCCAATTTAATATATGTTCTAACAAATTCGGATCTAGAATAGGTCGAATTTGAAGTTACAGAGAAGCCATAATAGTTGGAGCGATATTAGTAACTAAAATTCTCAATTCGTGACTTGATTTTTGGTAAATTCATTCCAGAAATGTCAACCCATAGAGATTTGTTATTGCATAAGTTTAACTGGTGTTATCAGGGTGAAATTGAAGGAATTTCATGGTTGCATAATGCCTATGGTAAACTGGGGAAAAATTTAAGCAAAATCCCCAATTTCTGCAGTGGAATTCACGAGGAATTGATGCGCATAAAAATGAATATGCACAGGTGGGCGCACTAAAAATGCTTGATGCGCAGTGAAAATCTTGTGATAGGTAAAATTCGACACTCCGCGATAAGATATTGGTGTGTTGTTGCGTGCACTAAATATTTGTTCCACACGGAAAAATGTTAGTGCGTAGGTGTGCGTGCTAAATTTCTATGTCGCACGGAAAAATGTTAGTGTGTGGGTGTGCACACTAAACATTGGCGCCGCGTGGAAAAAGTTTGGTGTACAGGAGCACATGCTAAATTTATCATTGCGCGGTCTGCACACACATAATAATGACATGAATGGTGTGCACATATTTGGTAGAGCACAAAGGATTTTTGTTGGTGTATGCACAATGTGGGCATATGTTGTCGAGCGACAATTTAGTTAGTGGTGCACATAGAGTTTTGGTGCGCGGTGGAGACGTACTAAAATATGGCATGGTGCAATGTGTAGAGTAAAATAAATGTAGAATATCAGCGTGTGATACAAAACTTTGTGCAACAGGTAATCGTGCAAGAACCAAAACTGTGTGCGGTGAATATTGGCGCGCGACACAAAAGTAGGGCGTAGTTATTGGCGCGACAGAGAAGTGATGCACGGTGGTTATAGGTGCACGAAGCACAATTTAACTTGTGATGTTGCTGCACATGGTAAATATGGGTGTACAGGTTGAAACTTGTGCGCGTAATTTGTTTGAAGGGTGAAGAACATCACAAAACTAGTAAATTTATTCGATGTTTTATATCATTTGAACGTCCTCTTTTTGTAGCGCGATTTTGAGGCCCTTAAGAGCATTTTTAACAACTCAAAAACCATGAGATAGAGGTGTACCAAAGGTACACTATGTCTTTTCATCTCAAATAAAATATCTCAGATAGATCTTTCTAATGGTGTAAATTGTTTGTCAAACAGATCCTTTATGAGAAAGTTACATCACAAATAGTCGAGGGTAAATTTTAAGATCCATCTAACTTCAAAGAGCCATAACTCTCTACTCCAGAATCAGATTGAGGCTTAGGAGAAGTCAATGGAAATATATAGAACCATAGAAGACATTCCAAGAGATGAATTAAGTTTTTGGGCATGTTAAAAGCATTTAATATGGAAAATAAGGAATTAGTAGCATACTAGTTACAATACGGTATTTTGTTCTGGAATTTCAGCATGTTGTAACTAGCATCCCAGAACCCAGAATGAGGTGAAACTTGGAAATAATGTCCATAATATGTATATGAGGAAACCCAAATGAGATCCTATGAAATTTACAAAGAACTAGGTGCAAAAATTCATCCTTACAGCGCAGCATTGCGCCAAGTTGAAAAATGAACAGAAAAATTAATAACAATTTTCAAATAACCATAACTTTCTTCTCAAGACTTGGAATTGATAATGGGACAAGGTGTTGGAAAGGTGTTGGAAAGTGGAATCTAAATATTCACCCAGAAAACTGCTTTGGGCATACAATTTTCAAGAAATAATTCTAATATATATTATTGAACTATAATGGTTCATATTTTCATGAAATTGTTGAAACAGTTAGCCTGACTAAGTTTTGTTGGTTGCAAATTTTGTAGAGTTAACAACAACGATATCAGACCAAGATCATAATAAATTCCACAGTAATGGAAGAGGCATAGAGGACTTACAGTCAGGAGGATGATATTAGAGGGATGGATGTCCATTTGGGCATTGAAGGAACAAACTCCAATGGACATTGAGATTAAAGGAATGAAAACATGAATACGGTAGAGACCATTAAAAATTTGTAGAAGGATGTACAAAGCCATAAATATTATAATTAAAGGCTTATGAAAGCCAAGGAGCAGTAGGATGAATTCAACATGAAGTTATTGCGGAGCTTGAAAGGAATAGAAAATAAGTTGGATAAGGAGAGTGGCTTAAACAAATCTGGAAGTCACAAGTCTCATGATGAGAAAAGAAAATCAATAAGTGTTAGAAGACATCACCACTATTCCCTAAGTCATTCCAATAAGAGCGCACACAACAGCTCAAGTCCATCCCATGGAAGGAAGTACAAGAGGTCTGGGGTGGATGAGCTAAGAGGAGAAATGAACAAAATCAAACCTCCTACATTTGATGGTGAGCACAAGAAGGATGAAGATGCAGAGACATGGTTGTTGGGAATGAGAAATTATTTTCAATTGAATAATTATTCTTCTCATGCAAAAGGTATAATTTCTATCTATAAAATGAAGGGAAAGGCATCCATGTGGTGGGATCATCTTGTGCAGGTGCAACACATTAAAGAGAAAAGTGTTACTTAGAGAGAATTCAAGAAGTATTTTGAGAAGAAATACTTTACTAAGATATATTATGACAAGAAAATCAGAGAGTTCTTTGAACTCAAGCTTGGAAGTATGAAAATATATGAATACGAGAGAAGATTTTTAGAACTGTTGAAGCATGTCTCTTTCATCAAGGATGAGACAGTTAAGATTCAAAGGTATTTGAGTGGATTTCCATCCTTCATCAGTGACAAAATACAGTATGATGATCCCAAGACATTGGAGGAGACCATAAGGCGAGCTAAATGCCTATATGATCAACAAAAATTGATGCCAAATTTCCAAAAAGCTTGTGAAGACAAAAATAAATTCAAGGTGGATCAGAGGAAGAAGGGATCTAAGCCACCATTCTTCAGAAATAATCCACAGGGAAAGAAAAATCCTAGAGAACCCAGAACGATTGAGGTAGAAGATCAAAGGCAAAGGCAGCCACCTATTGAATGTTGGGGTTGTAAAGGAGATCACATGTTTAGAGATTGTCCTCATAGAGGTGAAAAAGTGAGAACTGTTCACAATGTACAGCAAGATGAAATAGTGGAGGACATGGCAAGAAATGTGCCAAGGATCTATGCAGCCCTGGATAACAAGAAAGAAAAGTATCAGTCACATATGATTGAAGTGGAAGGTATGATCAACAACCAAACCATTTCTATTTTAATTGATTCAAGAGCTAGTCATAGTTATATAGATCCTAAGATAGTGCAAAGTTTTCATTTTTCAAGAAGCAAGAATGGAAAATATTGGTTGGTGCAGTTGGCTACAGGAGCCAAAAGAAAATTTAATGAGATGGTTAAGTCATGTCTTATGGACATGAATGGACTGAACACCAGGGAAGATTTAAACATATTACCTTTAGGTTCCTATGATTGTCTAATTGGGATGGATTGGTTGGACCAAAATCATGCCATCCTAGACTGTCATAACAAGGCATTTACTTGCTTGGATGAGGAAGATACCCTAAGGAAGGTGTAGGGAATTCCTAGGGTAGTAACCATCAGAGATATTTCATCATTACAGCTGAAGAGATGTTACAGAAAAGGGTGTCAAATCTTTGCAGTGCATATGGAAGAGACACCTAAAGATAAGGTGCCAAATTTGGAAGATTATGCAGTCCTGGAAGAGTTTGAAGATGTGTTTAGGGAGGTACCAAGACTACTCTGAAAGAGAGATATTGATTTCTCTATAAATCTAATTCTTTGAGAAGATCCAATGTCAAAGACTCCTTCTAGAATGAGTAAACCAGAGTTGAAGGAGTTGTGAATGCATCTTGAATAACTTTTGAAGAAGGGGTATATACATCCAAGCGTGTCACCTTGGGGTGCCATAGTATTGTTCATGAAGAATAAAATAAAATCAAAGATCCTTTGTCAAACAAGAACTCAGATTAAGATCCATGGATTACACCCTTGTGAAAAGAATCAAAAGCAACACTTGCAAAAATTACAAAGAAAGAATTTCAATCACTGAAAACCAATCAAATGCAAGATTTAAACTCATAAATCAATCAATCATTGGTATCAAAAGTCCATCCCAGGAAATTGAAGAAAAACTAGGTGAAAAAAGATAAATTATCTCACTCCAACAATTCCTATAGGAATCGCCACAGGCTGACAGTGGGGCACAGTGCGACAAGCTAAGGTTGTCGCAGGTTTCCAATAGAGCATGGTGCGATGTCGTCACACTGGTTTGCACAAGCAATGTGCAATGTCATAGGTTCGTCGCAGGCTGTCTATATAGTACAGTGCGATGATCTCTGTAACTAAGGAAAAAATGGGAGAAAGGAAAAAAATCTAACTGAACTTTCAGACCCAGGGAGTCCAAATCGATCACCCAAAGACTCAAAGAATGAATTTAACCAGAAGAAGGCAGGTTAAAAGAAAATAGGAAGAAAAAAAAAAAAGTTATATACCCAGTATGGTCGCCAATTTTGTTATTGGATTAATCGATCAATGCGTACATAAATAGATCTCCCAATATCCCACTAGAAACTAGAACCAAACAAAACAGAATATAAGACTTTCCCTAGGCTCTAATTATTGACTTTACTAGCTAACAAGAGATAGACAACATACCTTTTAAATGTCATTTCCTCTTGCCATTTCCATCCTAGATCCATTCCAAGGCCCTTGTGAAATTGAACCTGCAAGGGAACACAAGCCAACCAAAGTGAAAGAAACAAAATATACTCAACAAGAACCTATGTATGTGATCAAGGAATCATACAATAAAGCAAGACTAGTTTTATGGGAAAGAAACATATCGATGTATCATATTAAATATAAAGTGGAGAATACAACCAAAGCCTTGATGTCGCAAGGTCCCCTTTCGATGGCCCTTTTCTTCAACACACACACATTTTCTCCAAATCCTTTTGAATGAAGAAGATCCACCATGTAGCTTGTAGAACTAAAGCAAAGCTCTCAAGAGGAAGTAGAACTCTCCATACAAATATTAACCTATTCAACATTATCCTTTTCCATGATATATCCCTCTATATATAGTGTGAAAGAGAGATGGATGAGGAGATTAGGATGATCCCAGGAAATCAAAGAAGTGAGTAAGATCCAAACTGATCAGAGGCCACCTCATCTTCTAGAAGATCCCCTTCTAGAACATTCATGAAATTTGAGTTTTCCCAAGATTTAAGTATCGTCCCACCCTACATAATTAGAATCCTATGACGATGTCATAGTCCAAGTATAGCGCAACATGCGACGATCAGGCATCATCGCACCCTATGAATAGAGCAGCCTGCGACAACCTTCTTTCATATGGTTTTTAGCAGAGGAAATTAAATCACTTTTCTCATGCAGAAAGACTCTTTTAATATTTTTAGGGAACATGAACACATGATGTCAGTGGATCACTAGGGTGACCAAAATAATGTGTAACACCCATTGATTAGTCTTTTCTCTCCGTAATTAATTTTTTGTTTTCATTTAATTCTCAAATTTTCTCTTTTGTTTTGTTCACTTTACATTGCATCATCTTTTTGCGAATTGTCTTGCAAGTATTGCATCATCAGTTTTTCTCTTTTGTTTTGTTCACTTTACATTGCCAAATACAACCACCCCCAACAAAATGCCTTTCATGTCCCCTCTCATTAGATAATCTACATCTTTGAGGTTCATGAGACAACATGTGCACCACAAGGGAAGATTCACCCTTGTTTGTTAATTTTGTGTGACTCTTCTATAAAAATCCATTAATGTTTTCATTTTCATCTAGTTTTCAAGAAACTCGAACTACCCAAAGATTTAATGCTAGATTTCTAGAGATATTGATCGCCTCAACACTTGCATTGTATCCTACTAAATAGAAAATGTAGTTGTCACTCATTAGAGCACTTAACCTTTTCATTAGTAGGGAGATGAACCAAGTTTGATTGGTTGAGACTTTCATAGACAATCCTTGTCATGTGGCCCTCTCAATACACTAAGAGGGTTGATCTTTGCTTGTATTGATGTTGCTAGTGTTGGTTCTTAAAATATTGGTTCATCATTTGGTTTAAATATTTCAAAGTAATCAATTTCTTAATCAATATGATAAGCTTTTGGTGTTGGGTATTGATCTAGAACACATGGTGTTGGACCAACTTTTGATTCAATGAATTACCTTGATGAGAAGAAAAATCTTTGAAGTGGGAGTTGTGTGGTATCAATTTGTGGGAAAATCCTTGCATGGAATCTAGATATGTGGAATATTGATGCCAACAATGATAGCTAATTCAATATCTATCTATCTATATATATATATATATATATATATATATATATATATATATATATATATATATATATATATATATATATATATATATATATATATATATATATATATATATATATCGGGTTATTCTTTATTTCTATTTCCCAATCACTCCTTTGACTATATTCCATCTCCCTCTCTCTTACTTGTGTTCCTTCTAATCCCAATCTAGCCAAGAAACATGAAGGACTACCTTCAAGAATTAATAAGCTCTGTATTGAAAATTGATAATGGCATTTGGGCTCACTCATATGCTAGTGGCTCTTATGATGTTGATAAGTACAAAATCCTCAAGTCCTTTTACATAGTCCTTCGATGGTTTGATTGTTTTATTTAATTCAAAGGAACCATGGAAATGGTACTACTCAAAAGGTACCCATATTACACATAAATCTTGTTGGATTCTTCTTTTCACTTTATTTTCACATAATGATTGTGTTATGAACACAAATATATAGAAATAGGTATAAATAAAATAATAATTAAACACATTATAAATGAAAAAGACATGTCTTATCCAAAAGACGTGTCTATTCATCAAAGGGCACCCCCTGCGAGGGTATATAAACAAACCTTTATTCTCATTGTGATCATTTTATCTTATTCATTCTCACATACATTTAGAAATTAAGATTTATTGTCCTTATGTATAACTTTATATTCCATAAATTTTGGATAATTTATGTGTGAGTGAACTGTGCTCATCTCAGATTGAATCCTTTGACCATCTCTTTGGTGTCTTCATCCATGGTTTTAGTTATGTCTCTCTAGTAATTGATAGTAGTGACAATCTAATCAATTTTATTTTCTTGTGGGCGAGGAAGATGGGGATGAGCCTAGGGAAACTCTTTTTACCACAAGAGCATAAAGTCCAAACTTGTTTTCTGCACTCCTAACTAATTTATCAATTCTTCTAGACTGAAGGATAATGCCAGTGCTTCGTTGAGAATATGTTGTGTAACATATACAAATTTGTGAAAATATATGTGAACTAGTGAAAGATTTTTATGGATTTTCAACATGTATTTGATGAGGTCATTTACTATTTAGCTAAGAAATCCCAACAGTTTATGCTTCTAATTCCTTGATTATTTTGAGGATTGTAAATTCATTTTCTTCAGTAGTGGCTAATATTACAGTGGCAAATTCTACTAGGTCTATACTCTCCACATCTATCACCATGGTTTATGTAACACCCATGTTTCCCTCAGATTGTAATTAATCATAAAATAGGATTTACCATGCTACAACATGTGGACAGTGTAAATGTATTGTTGTTTGAGTTACCAATAAATGACTGTGTGGGTGAACCCTTGAAAGTAATAGCCATGATATCACTAGAGGAAATAATTTGAAAACTATAAGGGAGGGTCATTATATCAAAGAACCCCAAATTCCCTTGATGAGGATAATAAACCTCCTTCGGATCCCAAGGAGAGAAATCAGTTAATGAAGAAAGGACCAGTGAATTATCAACCACTCCCATGAATGGAAGCATGGACAAAACTACAGAATGTCATCCTGTAGTACAACTGGGTATGACAGGCCAAGCTGACCGGAGTTCCCTTCTGACACAAGGAACAAGATGGGTCGAGAACCATCCTAGAAGAAAGATATACAAATCGATAAGGAGAATGCGCAGAGATCTTCAATGGATAATGGACAGAAGGTCGCGAGCTTGATCCTGAGTGAGCATATGATAAACCTCGTTGAGGCCATAACATAAAAGGAAATCTCTTAAAGTTTACAGAGAACAGAACCCGAGCAAAATCTAAAACAAAGAAAGATCCCTTGAGAACTGCAAGAGTTCCATAGTGATATCATGGCTTGGCACAGGGGTGGCTAGAGTGTTAATAATGAATGCCTCTGAGACTATGGTCGGGTGGAAGGATGAAAACCCACAGTCAGTTGGTTGGATGCAACTTGTAATAGATAAGTATTCTCATACTCTTTGAAATTAAGTTTTAATTATGTAATGAAATAGGGTATACTGTGAAGGACCTAGGAATGTCTATGTTTGCTTAATCGTTATACTATATCGCTCTATTCTTGTTTAAATTGTGTATTTATGAAAGTATGGATTGGACATGTTTTGTATTCATAAATGCTTGCACCCTGTGGTGGCGTAAGATATATCCACAAACTATGAGTTCGTCGACCTTGGGCATAGTTTCACGTGCACATGTCGACACTCCTAGTCATTTTGAGTCCCTTGGAGGAGGGATTCTATTAAATATTAGCTGAGATAGTGCACGTATGCACAGACTCTCTTCGAGGCAGGAAGACACCGACAACCACTTAATTTCTAGAGTTGACAAATGAGCGTAAGGGGTGCATGGAAGGATTCTTCCAAGCGTTAAGTTCAAGAGAAAGAGAGAAAAGATCTTAGCCCCTTCAAAGATAAGAAAGCTCAGGAAGGGTAGCGAGGATAAAGTATCGAAAGGGAAAGTTCCCTTGTTTGGAAGACGAACGAATGAAATCTGTTCAGAGGAAGCCATGGTCTGTTGCGACCATTTGATATGGGAAAGAGTGTGGGAGTTAAGAATTGGAGTCATTCGGACTTCAAGAGTTCGACGAACTAAGGGAGTTCATCGTAAGGGAGGTAGAATCCCTGAAGTATTGAGATCTCAAAGTTAACTATGAACCTTAGATCTGAGGATGCCTGAGAACCGTCCCGACCGTCAGATATAGGAGGTAAACGATGGTCAAGTTACTATAACTACCCATGAATTAATAATATGATAGTGGAGATGGATGCGATTCATTTAATGGGAGGATAGGCCATCATAGTCATCAGATCGACTCAAATACTCACTAGAGTTACCGAATCAAACACCAGCCGCTCGATTTAATTGATGGTTGGGAATCATTACAGAGTGCGAAGGTGATTTTAGCGGACCTTCTAGTTCACGGCCCACAATCAACCCATGTCATTAATCTCGTTGGGGATGGAAGATCAAAGACTAGGATCAGACCAAATTCGAGCGAGCACTTTCCAAATTTCGGAGGTTGAGCTCTCTTATAAAGAGCATGCACGTTGGGGCCTTGCAATTACTGTGAACCATTGATCGATGGACACCTCGGTATTGGTCAGATCATGACCATCAAGCTTTGAACAATTGCGAGAGGGATGGTTGTGAGACCCTTAGGAAATCCGTAGAGTGACGGAGTCCTTTGGTATTGTCATTCTGAGAGAATAAAAAATCTTAGAAGAGATAGAGTTTTCAAAAGAAAAGGTGAGACACAAGATAGTTGGGCTTGCGAGTAGAATTAAGGCTAACGCCTTGAACATCTATAAAAATATTCCAAGTTGGGAGAAGCCTGGACCGTTAGATCAACATCCATGGAAATAGAGGAGAAGCGTTGAGAAGGGAACAAATCTTAACCATCAGATCTGAGCGCAAGGGGACAATAGTCATCCGATCTAAGGTAAAGTGCATGAGTTTTAACCTTTGTGTGCACACAAGGGTTGACTAGCCAAAGTCCTGAAGTTTCGAAGTGAAGTGGGGTCGTTCGTCTCCAATAGGGACAGATGGTGCAAGATCCACAACCCCTGAGTGATAGCTTGTGGTCAAGGAGAGTTTGAAATCACTGAAGTAAATCCTAACTATTGGTCGTCAGGGGAGGTACATGTCAACAGATCCAAGGCTCTGAGAAGAATCAATTCAAAGGTTTCAGTTGAGAGTTTAAACTCTCGAAACCCAAAGTTCGGAGTGAATTTGGATCGTCAGATCCAGAGAGACGTGTGGTGACAGATCATGATCTTCCAGAGGAAAGAAATGGGAGAAAGTGTCGAAGTCCTGAAGGAGATCTCGATCGTTGATCGAGGAGGAGGTCAAAGGACCATTGACTTGGTCTTGGTTGAAAAGTGTCAAACTCTCAAAGAGGACCAGATCCGTTGATTTGGAGAGGATAGGTGTCAGAAGATTCGACATTACGAAAGGATTCACTTCAAAGATTTGTGTTTGTGGAGAGTGAATATAGACCGTTGATTGGAGTAGATGCATGGCATCCGATATATAACTCTAGGTACGGAGAAATACGGGAGAAAGGGGTGAATGAAGGAGAAAGAACTCCTGAAGGCTAGAGAGTCGGAGCTCATCAAAATTGTTCATTTGTTGAGGACAGGTGTCAGCCTCCAAAAGATAGCTACTGATAGAGGAAGCAAAAGTTGAGAGTTGAAACTCCCGAAACCCGAATCATGAAATAAATCACAGCCATTGATTTTGAAATCTTAGATCTGATCCATAGATTTGGAAAGGATAGATTTGAGTTGTCAATTCATAAGCACCGTCAAGGTCATGAGATCGATAGTCCCATCGCATTTCAGGGACCAAGGGTGCACAAACTTTAAAAAGTTGAGGGCGGGCCGCAATCCAGACCACGATTTTGGAGAAAGGACACATGGAGGATCAAGGTGAATTTCGGGGTGAAAAGTGGTTTGGTTTAAAACCACCCTTGGAGACACCCACAATCGTGTGTTTACATAAGGCCATCGCCCAAAGTTGTATCAAGGAAGGGGCTTATTAGAAAAGTATCTAGCACCCAGACTCTGAGATTTCGTAGGCATGATGGAGAAGGTCACGGGTACCATTAGACCTGCACCTGGAATTCGAAGGGGTCTGCATTTAATTATAGAGCGAGACCATTAGGATCTCGGAGATTTTTTTGGCTTCAGAATCGGAGATCCTTGACTGGAAGGTCAGACTAGTTCCCTGACTTTCCAAATCAAAAACCATGAATGGAGATTCTACCCTTTAAAAAAAGCGAAATTTTTTATGCCCCATCGTGGGTGTGTTACAAATTGGTATCAGAGCATGGTTACAACACTTGGTCTAGTTAGGCTCATGTACGAGTCGCATAAGGAGGTATTTCTATTTGTCTCCTTGAGTATAAGGACTGTAGATTGAAACTGTGATTTTAGGAATTCTTTTTGAATTTCAGCAAAAGAATTTCTTTAGCCCTTTGTCTAAGTGATAACTACTTTTACCGGAGTAAGGATATGTTAATTAACATTTATAATAAGACTTGAATGTGGATAACTGAAGGTATGTAAAGGGAAATTGAAGCCTGAAATATGGATGACCTGGTGTTCGTAAAATTGTTTCTAAGCATGGGTAGTTGTAACTTCAGGCACTGATGATGGTAGATTATATAATGGTTAATACCTTTGTGGGATTAAAGGAATTTGATAGGATCATGTAGGATCCTTGGCAGTTATAGTTATTTCTCTATATTAAAATTAGAGTATATAACTCCTCAAGACCATAGAAAAGTGAGATGGGTAAAACCTTATGGAAGCCGAGGCAAGAAGGTTTTCTTGCTAGACCGTGTTGCATAAAGAGGAAAGTGACCTTGGTTGGTTATTGCCTTGAGAAAAGGAAATATCAATATGAGATATGACTAAGAGATTAGTCTTGTAAGTGACTGAAATATCAAACTAAAGGACACTAATGATGACATTAAACTATCAAGTGAATGCATGAGGTAAAAAGGTGCAAGAGATGCACCTACTTATACATGAATGTGTAGACATGATCATAAGCATGATCAGAAGATCCTTGGGAAAAGGATATAGAATCCAGATATGTCCATGTGTGTGAATGAAATGGAAAAGTGCAAGCAATAAGATAACATGATGAATACTTATCTGTGTTTAATTATTATTGAGTGCATGGGTTTAATGCATTGTGGAGCTTCCTAATATGAAGCCTGATATTAATACCAGTTAGGTATGAATGACATTAAACGTGCAAGTGACGCACATGTATGATGTAAGAGTATAGTTATAGGTACAATATGGTTTCCCTGATGAGAGAAATATAAAGCAAGAATTTCTCTTGTTCGGAATAAATGAATACTATGGATGCATGGTTGACTCCATTCCAAAGAGTCATGAAAGTTATGTTCCAAATAATAGCTTGAGGGGGAATGTATTCCCTTTCCTCAGGAAATACTAATATAATTAGATAAAAAGGGTAAATGAGCAAAGATGATTTGTTGTCATAATAAGAGGCAAATGATTATGCCTTTGAGAATCACATGAGAACGATTGTGAACAATCCTAAGTTGAATGATCTTAAAGGTAGAGTTGTAGGTGGGTTTTGAAACATACATATGACCTCTATAGGCAAGTTTAGGATTATGAATATGGTTAAGTACATCATGGATGTAAGTTAACAAAACCAGAATATGTATGGATACATAATTTGGGTACATGACAAAGATGCTTGTTTATATTCCTTATGGGATATTTGGTAAACTGATGAAGCTAACTCAAGGTCTAGGCCATCACAAATAGTGATGGATATGCAATAAGGAAGTTACATGCTGAAGAATTTCCCTGTGGAGGAAATGTGTGAAGTCTCTTTCGGGAAAACAACATCACAACCTTAATGACTGTTGTGAATTAAGAAGTGAGCCACAAGATTATATATATATATATATATATATATATATATATATATATATACCAGAATCCTAGATTACATTTTGAAAACATCATATAAGGAATAGAAGACTAATAAATGAATATTGACCATTTTGATAACCGAATGGTAATGTGCAGGATGCACAGGTTCATGATCTGTTATGAACAAAAAAAAAATTGCTATTTAAACATGTTGTTGTATTCCAAAGAGATTAGGGTGAGGCCTAACCAAGGATGCTCAAGGAAAAGAGCAGGAGGATCCCAACAGGGAGTAAGTTGCAAAAGAAGAGAAAAGATAGTGAGGCCTTAGAAGTAACTCAATTGGCCTAAAAATTCCTATCCATTGTAGAAAGGATTTGAAGAAGGGGAGGGCCTCAATTCTTTTCTTGTTGTGTATTATGTTTTTCCCTGGGATGAGAAATCTAGTACGCTAATGAAAGTAAATGTTTTGACACCATAGTGATGAGGATTGTATTACTACAGAAACAGTTGAGAACTGTGGGTATTGCACTCATGAAAACATTAAGGATAATGTGATGGAGTTAAAAAAGATATGCTAGGACATGTCTGAAAATGTTTTATTAATTTAAATTTTATGGTACTTGCATTTTTAATTTACATGATGACTAGTGTGTTTATGATGTATGTCACATGTAGAAAGAAATAGATTGGAACTGTTGAGAAAGACAATTGTCAATAATTAAACACCTCAATTAGAGGATGACTATGAGAAGGTTCTTGTTGAAAGATTGTTGAAGGGACTTTAAAAGTACCCATGGAGCACCACTGATGGGGTAATATCAGAGGGGGTGATAGCATCCAAAACAGGTATGAAGGGATTGGGTAAGAATCCCTTCTAAGATATTTTCCAGTCTTAATGTTATGTATGAAACATTGAAAGGAAGTTGTATTCCTTGGATACCCAAGTAGGGTATGATTCAAGAAGGAGAACCTGAATGATAGAGTTGTGAACCTATGGTAGTAAAGATTGATTGTAATCCTTGAAATAATTCATCAAATAATATGTCATGAATACATGGACCAATCAAGGAACAATTGGAAACAAAAGTGCTCAAGATGGCACGTTTCATGGAATGCATTGAGGGAACGCATGTTGCATAAGATGGTAGACAATGGATTTTTCAGTAAGAAAGGAGGACCTTCCAATGTTTTTCTTAAATTATGTAAGCGATGAAGGAAAATTAATCTGAGTGGTCATGAGTGTTGTCACCCTGGTTATTAATGCAAGAAGAATGCTTAAAGGCATTCATATGAAACTTTTGAGTTTCATGTGTATTGATTTGGGAATCGTGATCATCCTGTAGCCGAAAGCATAGTCCTGTTGTAACAATCAATGAGAATGAATAAACCATATGGTGAAAATCTTGTCTAAGCTCCAATGCACCATGACAAAGTACTTGTTGTAAAGTGTGGGAAACTTAAAATCAATGTAAAGGTTCATTGGATATGAATGTGGGAATGAATGTTGGCACATTCATTAAGGTCAATTGATATCTAAATTACATTCTGAAAAATTTGGTAAACTGAAATGATGCATAGGTAAGGGATGATGTATCCTTTTTCTTTGTATCATTGAATAGATGAAAATTACTTGGACTGTTCGTATGCTAATTTTGAAAAGTTAATTTGCATGAAAACTAACAATTTGTTTGCCTGAGGAATGTTGAAATTGCAGGAGGAAATGGATCTTGGATATGGCAGTATTGTAAGCCCATAATGAAGACCAATTTCCTACTGAGCCAAACTGTAAGGAATGGTATTTCCTTTTTGAGAAAGTGAATTTCATTGTTAGTATGCACAATTCTGAAATTGTTTGTGATGATGTTATAAAGGTGAAATAACATGTATGTGCATGGAAACTAAAAATTGGTTTGATTAATTGAAGTTGAAAGTGCATAAAACAAAGGAGTCATGAATATGGCAGCATTGTAAGCCATAAGGAAGACCAATTTCCTATTGAGCCAAGCCTCTATGGGAAGGAAATTCCCATAATTATGAATCTATTTCCTGTGCGAAACAAATATGGAAACAAAATGTGGAATTTGGATATCTGTGGGTCACAGATTTACAAGAAAAATTTGAATTTAAAATTTAAATTTTATATGCCTATGATACAGATGAGAAAGAGTATAATCCAATTGCATGAAATAAATACCAACTCAGTAGAAGGAGAGTAAACTCCATCCCTTTCTATGATTAATTTGGGAGAAGGAGAGTAACCTTCATCCCTAACTTTAGTTGAGCTAGAGGGCTGTCAATCTGTAAAAGCATAAAAAACAGATATTGTTGAGCCATGAGAACCCTATGGTAAGCCATGATCACCTAGAATATATTGTGTTGAGGTAAGACAAATTAAAGGGACGCCTCAGCAGAGAAATTCTAAGGGACGCCTTGACTGTAAGACTCGACAGAGTCTCTGGAATTCTTTCTATGTGAGAAAACCTTGGCAAGGAAAGATGGATCACCCGAGGGACTGTATAATGGAGAAGGGGATGCATGAGCCTGGTCCTAGAGGGTGAGTGACCGCAAGGAAGAGGAGACCTTAATAGTTCTTGTAAACTATTGATCAGGATCATGCACATGATGGGAAGCTCCTCCTATGTGAGAAAACCTTGGCAAGGCAAGATGGATCACCCGAGGGACTGTATAGTAGAGAAGGGGATGCTTAAGCCTGGGTTTGGAGGGTGAGTGACCGCAAGGAAGATGAAAGAATGATAGGTCTTGTAAACTATTGAATTGGGATCATGCACCCAATGGGTATGTCAAGGAAAAACAATGATCCTGGATAAAAAAACAACCATGTGGATACAAATCCACAAACTGCGCAAATAATTATGGTGCTAAGATTATGAAATTTTCCTAGAGTTTTTTTCTATGCAATGTTTTCGAATAAGACTATGATTAGCATGTTTGTTGTCCAATAATTATTGAAAGAAGGTGACTAAGATTAAAGGTCTGAAAAAAGACTTGACCGAGGAAGAAGGATCAAGATTTTTGAAACAACTGAATGAGAAAGGCATGAGAGGTGTTTTAAGAAAGAACATCGAGGACGGTGTTCCATTAAGGGGGAGGGGATTGTAACACCCATGTTTTCCCTAGATTGTAATTGTAATACCCTGCTTCCCCCAGTTTGTAAAAATAACTGGACTGGCCCAGAATTGTGGCAAACTCAGAAATGTGAATATGTGATGTGAATGGACGTTGTGGAAAAGGTCGATGAATGTGAATAACATTATGAGTTTATATTGCAGGACTGCTGAGAGGGGATGTGCTAAAAAAGAGACCACGATGGCTACAGAAAGGCGGTGGAAGGCACCTGGAAAGGTGGCATTAACTTCCACCAAGAATCAATGTCGTATTTGGACTCCACTGGCCTGGAGAACCAAAAGTGGCTCACTGACCCCGAATTAAATGTCTCACAGGATGGTAGGAAGATGGATCCTCAAGAGTTAATGAGGGATGGGGAGGTGAACCACCCATCCGTAGAGCCATCAGGGCTGACCGGCACGAGGGAAATTGTGCCACACGCAACCTCGCAAGAGGATAAGGCATGGGGGAGAAGAGATTGGGGGGGAAGACGCAAGGGGAGTAAGATAACTCTGGTGATATGCAGAGTGAGTGATAGCAGAGAGGAAGGAGAGTAACCTTCACTCCTGGTCACTGGAAAACATAGACGCAGTCTCACAGCATCGTGGTCTCAGCTCGGGGGTGGCTAGTGGTAAATCTGTTGGGAGTCGCTGAGCCTATGGTTGGGTGGAAATGAGCACCCCTCTCAACAGTTGCATAACCCCTGGTGTTACTTTCTGATAAGTGTTTTTCCTTTAACATCTTGAAATATATATGTATGCTAACATTTATGATCATAAGCTGTGAAATCATGAATGACTTCATTATAAGAATGTTTGTATGGTATCTTCATCAGTGTTGGTAGTTCTATGTTTATATGGAAAGACTACGTGTGGCTTATGCTCTCTTAAATTGTTATTTATATGCATGTTGATCTAATTCAGACTTCACGCCTGGTTCTTGGGAGAGAGGGATACCCTTAACTTCCTCGGATAGTTCCCTGGGTAAACCTCCCCATAGAGATACCCTTCTCGAAAATCCCATCAAGAACCTGGAAAAAGGACGTGAAGGCGCGAGGCCTTAAGAAATTCCTGATAAGTATCGAATCGATGGATGAGATCCTATCGGGATATCGATGGTCACTCACGACCGTTAGATAAGAGGAAGAAGATGGAAAGTTAAGTGCCTTGACCTTGATAGGTGGTGATCGACGGACGAGTTTCCGTCGGGAAATCTGTGGTCACTCATGACCATTAGATTTGGTAGGAGAAAGTAGGATGTTAAGTGCCATACCCCTGTGACCTTCTGTGTCTTCGTGGGTAGTGAAGATATCACGATCGTAGATCCCCCAAGGTCCATGAGAACATCTGGGCCATTGAATTCTCCCTGTCCAGGAAGTCGTGGGAGAATGCACAAGTTAGGAACCTGTCTGAACCGTCAGATCTCGGCTAGAAAACCCGACATCCATTGGATATGTCAGGAGATACCCGAGGGTTAAACCCCCAGTGAATAAGGGAGAAAGCCCCGAAATGGATTTGGGTCATCCGATTAAAGGAGGCCATGTGTCGTAAGATTTCCCATTTTGGGAAATCGGGAGTCCTGGTGAGAAGAGATCGGGACTTTCCATTGTGGAAAACCCGAGATAAGATCTGGATCGTCCGATTTAAAGAGGCCACATGTCGTGAGATTTCCCAGTTCTGGAAATCAGGAATCGCGAACTCGGGAGTTCTGGTGAGGAGAGATCGGGACTTTCCATGGTGGAAACCCCGAGACAGATTTGGACCGTCCGATTTAAGGGGTCACGTGTCGTGAGATTTCCCATTTAGGGAAATCGGGAATTGCAAACTCGGGAGTTCTGGTGATGAGAGATCGGGACTTTCTATGGTGGAAACCCCGAGACAGATCTGGACCGTCTGATTTAAGGGGCCACGTTTCGTGATATTTCCCATTTCGGGAAATCGGGAATCGCGAACTCGGGAGTCCTGGTGATGAGAGATCGGGACTTTCCATGGTGGAAACCCCAAGACAGATCTAGACCATCCGATTTAAGGAGGCTACGTGTCAAGAGATTAACCGCATTGGGAGTCCCGTGGTCGAGAGTTTGGACTCTCATGATGATAAATCTCGATGAATGGACGAGATTCTTTCGGAGGATCTCAGGGTCTATAATGACCGTCAAATGTGGGGAAGAGGCGTCGACTTTAAACCGGGGCGCGAGTGCGCCTTAGGGTAAATAGCGAGAAAATATGGATAGCCAAAGTCCACCTGCCCGGATCTACGGTTGAGGCCTAATTCTGGAGCCCCCTTGTTGTTCTACCTTTAGCGGTGGGGGGCGGGGGGGGGTCCAAAATCGAACGTGCAACTCTGGAATGGTCAGGATTCATTCGCCTTGATCAACGACATTCAGGCAAATTCCGGACCCCCCTTGCCATTCTGCCTTTAATGGGGGGGGGGGGTCCGGAATAGTGTGTCGTGTGAAGTGGGACCCATCTTCTGTCACATCACCCATCGTGTCGTGTTTCCCCTCTCGCCACCTGTACTACACTCAACCACGCGACAGGGTCATTCCTATTGGCCATCTGCTAACCCTGTAGGGATTCATCCCTATTGGCCAGTTGCTAACCCTGTCGGGGTTCGGCGGTTGCAGAGTCGAACGATTCGACATCACTGTAGCACCGAGGCATGAAATACAAAGAGGCACCATGAATTATTTGACCTGTGATCATGACCTATGATCACATGGGAGAAGAGAGAGAGAAAGAGCTAGCTTGCGCTAGGCCTCCGTAGGTAATTGAGGGCTCTGATTGTTGAGAAATCAACGAAAAAATTTGATTATGGTAGTAGGTATGTGACAAAGTGGTATCAGAGCATGGTTACAACACTTGGCTTGATTGGGCTCATGAACGAGTTGCGCATAAGCTTCGTTCGAAGCACTCCTACGAGGAGTAACCCCCCTAACTTAACCCTCTTATCCAGGATCAAAACTTGGAAACGAGAACCCGTCTGTGTATGCATGTGAAAGAGTTATGAATTTATGCACAAGTTCTAAAATGTATCTAACTCTTGACTAATAACTAGCGTTTGTCTTTTCACCCAAGCAGACGATCAACCGCGGGAATTTACAGACGCAAAGAATGGTGACCCACCAAGAGGTGGGAGAAGGCTCCTACAATAGAGACGAAGAGTCTGACAAAAGAAGAGCAATAGGAACCCCTCCAGATCTAGCCGAGACTGTGAGGAGTCTCATGGTTGAATTGCAAAGCTGTAAGGCCGACAATGAAAGGATGATGAAAGAACAAGAAAAGCAAACTAAAATTAATGCAGTTTTACTGCAGAGCTTATCTGACCTACAACGAAAAATGCAACATGAACCCGAGATGCAGAAACATGGTCGTATCAGTGGCCATACTGAGACGAGCACCTCAAGGAAGGTCCACCCCAGAGGTAAAGGATCAGTGCCAGACGATTCCTCTGAGAAGGAAATTGGCGATTCAGAAGGTTCTTCCAGTAGCAGGACCAGTTCCTATTCTCGAAGAAAATAGAAGAAGCAAAAGACTTCCAAGGGTCATAAATTTGAGGAATTCAGAAAGGCCAAACCTTCCTCCTTCGACGGTGAGATAAAGAAGGGAGAGGAAGCCGAGGCCTGGCTACTTGGACTGAAGAAATATTTCAGAGTCCATGATTTTTTAGAGAATTGGAAGGCCCGAGTGGCCACTTTCAATCTGAACGGAAAAGCTTCCATCTGGTGGGAAGATCTTAAGAATATGAAAGGGGTCTGCAAGGAGGACCTTCCTGGAAACAGTTTGAGAAGTACTTCTGGAATAAGTATTTGTTGGAAAAATATTTCGACGAGAAGGCTAAAGAGTTTTATGAACTCAAATTGGGGCAACTCACTATAGAGGAATATGTCAACAAATTCCTTGACTTATTGAGATATGTACCCTACATCAAGGCAGAGAAGGAAAAGGCGCAACACTTCATCAGTGGGCTACCCAAGGAATACCGGAACCGAATTGAATTTGACGAGCCAAAGACCTTAGAAGACAATATTCGAAAGACAACATACTGTCATGAACAATCTGGACATCGGGCAGAGTCTCGTGGAGACTGGAAACAGAAGAGTGGTTCAAGATTTCAGAAAAAGGGGATCAAATCCTCAGGATTTAAGAACTATAAGAAGAAGCCCAGAATGAACTTTCCAGCCTGGAGTGTACTCCAACAGAACTTTCCCTCATCGAACGGAAATAAAACTTTTGTACCTATACTAGTGAAGATTGATAACCCAAAGAGAGAACCTTTGAAATGTCGGGGTTGCGGAGAAGAGCATCTCCTGAGATATTGTCCACACCGACAATGGAACAGTCGGAAAGTTTATAAAATTCAGGAATCTACCACAGTCAATGATGTGGCAGGGAATGTGCTGCAGATTTATGCAACCTTGGATAATAACCAAGCTAACCACCAAGCTTTAGTGGTGGAAATAGAACGTATGATTTTCAACCATCTGGTGTCTGTTTTGATTGACCCTGGTTCAAATTTGAGTTATATAGCCCCTAGATTTGTTGATAAGTGTAAGCTACAGCCATGAAAACAAACCAAGCAATGGTTGGTACAGTTAGCCACTGGCACCAAAAGAAGGGTAGCAGAGGTCATACTAGCCTGCCAATTAATGTTGGGTGAATTCCCCACCCAAGCAACCCTTAACATATTACCCTTGGGATCATACGATCTGTTGATTGGTATGGATTGGTTGGCCGCCCATAAAGCCAGACTAGACTATTACCATAAAACCGTAGAATGTGTGAGCAAAGAAGGAAAAAGGATAACCCTCCAAGGGATCCGAAAACCGGTCTCGGTGAGGCAAATATCAGCCCTGCAAATGAGAAAGTATTTCCGAAAAGGGTGTCCCCTATATGCAATACAGGTGTTGAAAACAATCGAGGGTGATAAACCAAGCCTTGATGATCACCCTATCCTGAGAGAATACAGAGATGTCTTTTCGGAAGAGGTACCAGGTCTACCTCCGAGAAGAGACATTGACTTCTCGATAGAGCTCACACTAGGAGCGGTGTCGATGTCTAGGACACCCTACCGGATGAGCACACCTGAGTTAGTGGAACTCAAATTGCAATTGAAAGAAATGATGGATAAGGGTTATATTCAACCCAGCATGTCCCCATGGGGAGCACCAGTATTGTTTGTGAAAAAGAAGGATGGCACCCTTAGACTATGCATAGATTGTAGACAACTCAATAAAGTAACCATAAAGAACAAGTACCCCTTGCCCAGGATCGATGATCTATTCGATCAGTTGGGAGGTGTGTCCATTTTCTCAAAGATTGACTTGAGGTTGGGATACCATCAAGTCTGAATCAAGGGTGAAGACATCCATAAAACCTCTTTCCAGACACGGTATGGTCACTGACTCACTATGAGTTTGTGGTAGTGCCATTTGGGTTAACCAATGCCCCTGCCACTTTCATGTGCTTAATGAAAAATGTACTCAGTAAATTTTTAGATAAATTTGTACTAGTTTTTATTGATGACATATTAATCTACTCTAAGAATAGAGAAGAACATGAATAGCATCTTAGACTTGTTCTCCAAGTGCTAAGAGAGCATCAGCTTTATGCTAAATTCAGCAATTGTGACTTCTTTAAGAAGCAAATACATTACTTGGGACATGTTCTATCCGAGGAAGGGGTAGCAGTAGATTCTGACAAGATCAGGTCTATCATGGAATGGCCTACCCCAAATGATGTCTCATACATCATATCCTTTATGGGATTAGCGGGATACTATAGGAGATTTATAAAAGGATTCTCCAAGATTGGTTGTCCAGTCACTGTCATCCAAAAGAAGGGGACAAAATTCCTGTGGACACAGAAATGTGAAGAAAGATTCCAAACCCTGAAACATCTACTGACCCATGCACCCATGTTGAAAATCGTTGACCCAGAAGCTGACTTCCTTGTGTGCACAGATTCTTGTAAGGAAGGGCTCGGAGGAGTCCTTATGAAGAAAGGAAGTGTGATCTGCTATGAATCTCGAAAATTAAATGAACATGAAGTTAACTATGTGACTCATGATCTACAACTGGCTACCATAGTGCATGCCTTGAAAATGTGGAGGCATTACCTCTTGGGAAGAAAATTTGTACTTATGACAGATCATTGTGGATTGCGGTATTTGTTTGACCAACCAAAGCTCAATGCTAGACAAGATAGATGGATGGCCCTCCTTAGCGAATTTGATTTTGAAATCAAACACATTAAAGGAAAAGAAAATAGGGTGGTCGATGCCCTTAGCAGAAGCATGAAAACAATTCACCTGGCAGCGGTGAGTACCTGTGAGACAGATGTCAAGAACAGAGTCAGAAATGCATAGGAGACAGATCCCTTCATTTAGACTATGACCCTATACCTACAACAAGAACCCGCTGGAGTAAAATATGAAGGCTACCAGATGACCGAAGGAGGTCTACTCACTTACAGAGATAGACTATACATTCCAAATTGTGACGACTTGAAGAGGTTCATTATGGATGAACTACATAAAAGACCATATACTGGTCACCTAGGATACCAGAAAATGATCACTGCCACCCGGAAACAATTTTATTGGCCTGGATTGAAGAAAGACATAGCCAAATATTTGGCCCAATGCATAGAGTGCCAACAGGTTAAAGTAGAACATCGACACCCAGCAGGACTATTACACCCTTTACCCATCCTAGAATGGAAATGGGAAACCATCTCCATGGATTTTATCACTGGATTGCCAACTTCAACCAAACAGAATGATGCCATTATGGCAGTGGTGGATAAACTGAGCAAGTCTGCTCATTTCATCTCCGTCAAATCAACCTGCAAGGCGATAGATATTGCCCAGGTATTCATGAAAGAGGTATTCAGACTGCACGGTATGCCGAAAGAGATAGTGTCTGACAGAGACACAAAATTTACTTCCAATTTTTGGAAATCACTAATGGCTGGTTTAGAGACCAAATTATTGTTTAGCACCACCTATCACCCTCAAACCGACGGACAGACAGAAAGAGTGAATCAAATATTAGAGGATATGTTAAGGATGCATGTAATGCATCAACCCAGGAAATGGGAAGACTACCTGCCATTGGTAGAATTCGCCTACAACAACGGCTACCAAGCATCCTTAAAGATGAGTCCCTTCGAGGTCCTCTATGGTAGGCCATGTAATACTCCAGTCAGCTGGAGTAATCCTGTAAATAGGATTTCTTTTGGACCCGACATGTTGAAAGAAATGGAACAAAAAGTGACTCATATAAAACAAAATCTGAAGGTTGCTTAGAATCGACAGAAAAGTTATGCTGACCAAAAGAGAATTCCAAGAGATTTCAAAATGGGAGACCATGTATATCTCAGAATTAAGCCCAGAAGGAATTCCCTAAAAATGGGAGCTTGTGCCAAGTTTGCACCCCGGTATTGTGGACCCTTTGAGGTTCTAGATAGAGTGGGACCTGTAGCCTATCGACAAGCACTTCCTCCCACAGTAAAAGAACATAATGTTGGCAAATGCTTAACAGGTAGTGTATGCTTGTCATTGATGGCAAGTACAACAGTGAAGATGGCAGGATCAGAATGTGCATTGATGGACAAACAGGAACAACATAGGCTCAAGTAAGACTGGAGGAGAAGCGTCGTTGATCGTTGGATCCCATCCAAAATTCTCGACAGCATGAGGGCCGTCAGATCTGAATAAAAACAAGAAGAGCGCGCGCTGAAGAGGAGTATAGATCTCAGGCGTTAGATCTGAGTGCAGGATCCGACAACCATTGGATCGGGGAAAAACTACATGGTGTTTAAAGTGAAAGGAGAAAATGGGCTCACAGAATCCCGAAAGCAGGAGGACCGTCCATCTCAAGGGTTTATATGGACCATTTATTCGACTCCCTGTTGAAGTTTCGAGGATCGAGAGTTGGACATGTCAAATTTTATTGACATCAGGAACCCCAAAATCGCGATGTGTGAAATCCCGACTAAACCTGAACCGTCAGATCAAGATGTGATCTAGACCGTCGACCCAACTCACGACAGCAGACCACGTCAACTAGGGACACATGGCACAATCAGGTAATGACAAGTGTCAAACTGATTCAACATTTCAGGCACATGTAAGTCATGAATCAGAGTGACACGTGGAAGTATTCAACATGTGCCAATCCTCATATGACATCAGCAGATGGACACCTTGTCAAAGTTTCAGGGATCGCAACTTAGAGATGTCAAAGAAACAATGCAACAAGAATGTTGATTTCGCGATATGCGAAATTGCGATGCAATCGCAGCCGTAGAATCAAGCTCTGATCAGGACCGTTGATCCCACGCCATTACGAGGTATCGGGGATCACAACTTGGAGAGTCGAGATGTCTCATCTCCAGACTCACGAAATGCAAAATCGCAAAAGTGCCTTATGCATAAGGCTATGGTCACATCCCTTGGTCACATCAGTGAGAGATGGACAGAAGTCAGAGGACAAGGAGGAGCCGAGCCTTGTCGCACGGTCAGGTGGAGAATGATACAGAAGGTGACACGATAGGAGTGGGGCCCTTCGTCAATACTCCACCATTCCGGATGCCCCCCCCCACCATATTAAAGACAGAAAGGCAAGGGGGGTCCAGAATCGCTTGAGCGTCGTTGATCTAGGTGCTTTAATCCTGACCACTCGAGAGATGCGCGTCCAATTCCGGACCCCCCCCCCTACGCTTAAAGATAGAATGGCAAGGGGGCTTTGGAATCGAATCCCGACCATAGATCTGAGAACACAGGCACTGACCGTCCAGATTTGCTCGTCGCATATCCAACAATGTAGATGAATTTAAACAAGATCGGAGGGCTACTAAGGCACGACGCAGTGAGACTGCCAGAAACCATTGATGACGTCTGCTAGAGAATTCGAGGAGACCTCTATGTGATCGCCAGAGGAGATGAAGAGTCTCCAAGATTCGTCCAGTGAAGGAAGAATATTGTTAGAAGGGATTGATAGACGGATGAGCATTGAAGTCTGTAACTGAAACAGAGAAGGTGAGATCGACTGTCACAGAGAAGACGAAGAGTCTCAAACTGTCAGAGAGGCTGAGGAATCTTAGTACAACAGACAGTGATGTTGGACACGTGGGGCGAACCACCAGAGAAGCTGAAGAGTCACGATGATGATCAGACAGAGCACTCGAGAGGTGGAGGATAACAGCGCAGAGTCAGCATGCAGATGGATTGCGAACATTGCATGCACAAGGTGCACAGAAGCTATAAATACACGGTACAGAGAAGAGATCGGGCTGTTGTTGTTGTTGGAGGTCGTTGTGATTGTTGTTGGTGAAGGTGATACATGTGTGAAGAAGGAGGAGAATGCAGCAGTTGAATAGCACAGAAGAGGAACTGTGCAGTGAATGGACATGGTTCACAGAGCATAAAAAGTAGAAGAACAGACAGTGCAAGTGATGTGTGCAGAAAGGCAATGAGGCAGACAGAGCAACAAAATGCAGCAGAACAAGTGATGAGTCTGGTAAGCCATTGTTGAACATCATATCACTGTAATAAGTTTTAGTAGCAAAGATTTATATTTCAGGGTGGTTGGGAGGTGCTTGGGAGGATTGTTGTCCTCAGAGATTCAAGTGGGTGCTTGAACACAGGGAGTTGTAGCTTCCATCTGGTTGCAGCTAGAGAAACCAGGGTGGCAGGGTGGTGCAAGGAGGAACTCTTGTTCTCTGTTATACAGGTTGGTGCCTATATGATTGGAAGTTGGTTCTTCCATCCAGTTGGTGCTGGAAACACTCAGGGAGTTGGTGCTTCCTTCTAGTGGGTGCTAGAGAAAACAGAGAGTTGGTGCTCTCAGCAAGTTACAGCTTGCAAAACAGAGGTTGTAGCCTCATTATGAGTTGGTGCTCATATGTATGATAATGTAAAGAATGTAATTATTACTTATCATATCAAGAAAAAGAGGTTTTTACCCTGTATGGGTTTCCTCGGGAATTATCTGTCTCTGTGTTTCTCATATATGTGTGACTGATGCTTAATGTGTCATTGCTTATTTCCCTGCATTAATGTAATCATCATTCAGTGTTTATGCAAAGAGTTTAAAAGAAGTATGATTGTTTAAGCATAGTAACAATTGATTCACCCCCCCCCCCTCTCAGTTGTCCAACACATAATGTTTTCCATGTTTCATTATTGAAGAAATATATACATGATGCTAATCATATAATTGACTGGTTTGTGATCCAGGTGGAACCAGAGGGAGAATTTCTACCAGAACCCCAATGCATATTGGACAGAAATGAAACCCCTCTCTGGAACCGAACCATTGCACAAGTAAAGGTGCAGTGGAGACATTTTGGCCAAGATGAGGCTACATGGGAAATGGAGGATGCCATGAGACAGGCATATCCGATTTTGTTTAATTCTATACATGCAATTCATGTTAAAAGATAAGAACATCGAGGACGATGTTCCTTTAAGGGGGAGGGAATTGTAACACCTTATTTCCCCCAGTTTGTAAAAATAACTGGACTGGCCCAGAACTGTGGCAAACTCAGAAATGTGAATATGTGATGTGAATGGACCTTGTGGAAAAGGTCGATGAATGTGAATAACATTATGAATTTATATTGCAGGATTTCTGAGAGGGGGTGTGGTGTAAAATAGACCACGATGGCTACAGAAAGGTGGTGGAAGGCACCTGGAAAGGTGGCGTTAACTTCCACCGAGAATCAATATCGTATTTAAACTCCACTGGCATGGAGAACCAAAAGCGGCTCGCTGACCCCGAATTAAATGTCTCGCAAGATGGTAGGCAGATGGATCCTCAGGAGTTAATGAGGGATGGGGAGGTGAACCAACCATCCATAGAGCCGTCAGGCCTGACCAGCGCGAGGGAAATCGCGCCACACCCAACCTCAAAAGAGGATAAGGCATGGGGGAGAAGTGATTAAGGGGGAAGATGCGAGGGGAGTAAGATAACTCTGGTGATATGCAGAGTGAGTGATAGCAGAGAGGAAGGAGAGTAACCTCCGCTCCTGGTCACTGGAAAACAGAGACGCAGTCTCACAGCATCATGGTCTCAGCTCGGGGGTGGCTAGTGGTAAATCTGTTGGGAGTCACTGAGCCTACGGTTGGGTGGAAACGAGCACCCCTCTCAGCAGTTTCATAACCCCTGGTGTTACTTTCTGATAAGTGTTTGGCCTTTGAAATCTTGAAATATATATGTATCTTGATGGTATCTTGATCAGTGTTGGTAGTTGTATGTTTATATGGAAAGACTAAGTGTGGCTTATGCTCTCTTAAATTGTTATTTATATGCATGTTGATCTAATTCAAACTTCACACCTGGTTCTCAGGAGAGAGGGATACCCTTAACTGCGTCGGATAGTTCCTTGGGTAAACCTCCCCATAGATATACCCTTCTCGAAAATCCCATCAAGAACCTAGAAAACGGATGTGAAGGCGCGAGGCCTTAAGAAATACTTGATAAGTATCGAATCGATGGACGAGATCCTATCGGGAGATCGATGGTCACTCACGATCATCAGATAAGAGGAAGAAGATGGAAATTTAAGTTCCTTGACCTTGATAGGTGGTCATTGACGAACGAGATTCCGTTGGGAAATATGTGGTCCCTCATGACCGTTAGATTTGGTAGGCAAAAGTAGGATGTTAAGTGCCATACCCCTGTGACCTTCTGTGTCTTCGTGGGTAGCGAAGAGATCAGGATCGTAGATCCCCCAAGGTCCATGAGAACATCTGGGCTGTTCAATTCTCCCCGTCCAGCAAGTCGCGGGAGAATGCACAAGTTAGGAACCTGTCTGAACCATCAAATCTCGCTGGAAAACCCGACAGTTGTTGGATCTGTCAGGAGATGTAACGACCCTAAATTGATAAATGATTAAGATTATTAAGTAAGAGTTAATTAAAGAATAATTGAGGATTAACTAAGTAATAATAATTTGACTGAAGATCACATTTAATGACCTGTGACATAAATTTAAGAGATCAAAAAAAAAAGATATAATAAGAGTTGTGTATGCCCAGGGGGTGGCGTATGCAGAGCGGGATAGCCTAGAAATCCCAAGACGATAAAATATTAAAGGGGGACGCAGGACAGAGGACGGGGGTGGTTGTTGAGTAATTGCGTGAGTCGGCAGGGAGGAATAAGGGATGGTAAGAGGGGGATGTGCGCACCATTCGGCGGGGATGGATGTTGCAGACTGTATTGTTGAGCCGGTTGTATTGGCCAAGAACCATTGCGTTTGCCGTGAGAAGAATTCCTATGCACTGTGGTATTTTTTGTACACTGTGGTATTGGATGTGAGACTATTGTATTCTCTGTGGACTGTTGGCTTGCTGTGAGCAAGGAACATAGTGTTTTGGACTGTGGATTTTGATCAGGGGAGGCACTGAGTGGCTGGAGGTTTTGGGCATGGAGGGCCAGGATATCCGTAGATATCCTGGAGCTAGGTAGTTTTCCTAGTTGGCAAGGAGGACAGTAGTTTTGGGCAGTTATTTGCTTGTTTGTGGCAGGGTTGATTTGTGTAGCAGCAGGCAGCAGGAAAGCAGCAGAAAATAGCATCAGACCCAGGTATTTGTGAAGTTATGCATTTATTTCATTCTGCCATAAAATTATTATCATTTGATAAATCTAAGTTACCGAAATTGTTGTTGGAAAGATAAATATTATGCTGTGAATTTGTTGTCTCCGCTTAGAGAATGAAATTACTCATGAAATTTATGATGTTTAGAATTATTTGGGCGTTACAGGAGATACCTGAGGGTTAAACCCCCAGTGAATAAGGGCGAAATCCCCGAAATGGATTTGGGTCGTCCAATTAAAGGAGGCCATGTGTCGTAAGATTTCCCATTTCGGGAAATTGGGAATCGCGAACTCGGGAGTCCTGGTGATGAGAGATCGGGACTTTCCATTGTGGAAACCCCGAGATAAGATCTGGACCGTCCGATTTAAGGAGGCCACATGTGGTGAGATTTCCCAGTTTAGGAAATTGGGAATCGTGAAATCGGGAGTTCTGGTGAGGAGAGATCGGGACTTTCCATGGTGGAAACCCCGAGACAGATCTGGACCATCTGATTTAAGGGGCTACGTGTCGTGAGATTTCCCATTTCGGGAAATCGGGAATCGCGAACTCAGGAGTTCTAGTGATGAGAGATCAGGACTTTCCATGGTGGAAACCCTGAGACAGATCTGGACCGTCCGATGTAAGGGGCCACGTGTCATGATATTTCCCATTTCGGGAAATCGGGAATCGCGAACTCGGGAGTCCTGGTGATGAGAGATCAGGACTTTCCATGGTGGAAACTCCGAGAAAGATCTAGACCGTTCGATTTAAAGAGGCTACATGTCGAGAGATTAACCGCATCGGGAGTCCCGTGGTTGAGAGTTCGGACTCTCGTGATGATAAATCCCAATGAACGGATGAGATTCTTTCAAAGGATCTCATGGTCTATAATGACCGTCATATGTGGGGAAGAGGCGTCGACTTTAAACCGGGGCGCGAGTGCGCCTTAGGGTAAATAGTGAGCAGATCTGGACGGCCAAAGTCCACCTGCCCGGATCTACGGCTGAGGCTTAATTCTGGAGCCCCTTGTTGTTCTTCCTTTGGAGGTTGGGGGGGGGGGGTTCCGGAATCGAACTCGCAACTCTGGAATGGTCAGGATTCATTCGCCTTGATCAACGACATTCAGGTGAATTCCGGACCCCCCTTGCCATTCTTCCTTTANGGGGGGGGGGGGGGGGGGTTCGGAATAGTGTGGCGTGTGAAGTGGGACCCGTCTCCTATCACGTCTCCCACCGTGTCATGTTTCCCCTCTCGCCACTTGTACTCCACTCAACCGTGCGACAGGGCCGTTCCTATTGGCCATCTGCTAACCCTATACGGATTCGTCCCTATTGGCCAGTTGCTAACCCTGTCGGGGTTCGGCGGTTGCAGAGTCGAATGATTCGAAATCACTGTAGCGCCGAGGCGCAAAATAAAAAGAGGCACCACGAATTATTTGACCTGTGTTCATGACCCGCGATCACATGGGAGCAGAGAGAGAGAAAGAGCTAGCTTGCACTATGCCTCCGTAGGTAATTCGGGGGCTCTGATTGTTGATAAATCAACGAAAAAATTTGATTATGGTAGTAGGTATGTGACAATAATTAATCATAAAATAGGATTTACCATGCTAAGGAATTTGGACAATGTAAATGTATTATTGTTTGAGTTTCCAATAACTGACTATGGGGGTGAAGCCTTGAAATTACTGGCCATGATATCACTAGAGGAAAGAATATGAAAACCATAAGTGAGGGTCATTATATCAAATAATCCCAAATTCCCTTGATGAGGATAATAAACCTCCTTCGTATCCCAAGGAGAGAAGTCAGTTAATGAAGAAAGGACTAGTGGTTGAATTATCAACCACTTGCATGAATGGAAGCATGGAACACTGCAAAATGTTAGCTCGAAGTACCACTAGGTATGACAGGCCAAGCTGACCTGAGTTTCCTTTTGACATAAGGAACAGGATGGGTCGAGAACCATCCTGGAAGAAATATATACAAATTGATAAGGAGGATGCACAGATCTCTCCAACGGATAATGGAAAGAAGCCTACAAGCTTTATGTTGAGTGAGCATATGATAAACCTCATCGAGGCCATAAAAAAGAAGGAAATATTTGAAAGTTTACAGTGTACAAAACCCAAGAAGACCCTGAAACAGAGAAAGAGACCTTGAGAACTACAAGAGTTCCCTGGTGATATCATGTCTTGGCACGGGGGTGCCCAGAGTGCTAAGAATGAATTCCTCTGAGCCTATGGTCGAATGGAAGGATGAACACCCACAATCAGTTGGTTGGATGCAACTTGTAATAGATAAGTATTCTCATACTCTGTGAAATTAAGCTGTAATTATGTAATGAAATGGGGTATACTGTGAAGGACACAGGAATGTCTATGTTTTCTTAATGTCTATACTTTATCGCTCTATTCCTGTTTAAATTGTGTATTTAAGCAAGTATGGATTAGACATTTTTTGTATTCGTAAATGTTTGCGCCCTATGGTGGCTTAAGATAGATCCATGAACTATGAGTTCATCGACCTTGGGCACAGTTTCACGTACGCATGTCAACACTCCTAGTCGTTTCAAGTCCCTTGGAGGAGGAAGTCTATTAAATATTAGAAGATATAGTGCACATATGCACAACATGTATGCACAGTCTCTCTGTGAGGCAAGTAGAGAAAAAGAACCACTAAAGTCGTAGAGTTGATGAATGATCGTAAGGGGTGCACTGAAGGATTCTTCCAAGTATCCTTCAGCGCACCCCTTACGCTCATTCATCAACATCTCTACCCTTCCTTAAGATTTGTTATATCAGGAAGGGTAGCGATGTTGAAGTATCAAAAGGGAAGGTTCCCTTGTTTGGAAGATGAATGAACGAATTCTTTTCGAAAGAAGCCATGGTCTGTTGCGACCATTGGATATTGGAAAGAGTGTTGGAGTTAGCCCTTGGAGTCATTTAGACTTCACGATTTCTATGAACTAAGTGAGTTCGTCGTAAGGGAGGTAGAATCCCTGAATTCTCGAAGTCTCAAAGTTAACTCTAAACCTTAGATCTAAGGATGTCCGGGAACCGTCCTAACCGTCAGATCTAGGAGGTAGACAATAGTCAATTTACCAGAACTACCCATGACTTAAGAATATGACAGTGGATATGGATGCGAGCCGTTTGAAGGGAGGAGAGGCCATCCCGATCATCATATTGACTCAAATACTCACTAGAGTTAACGAATCAAACACCAACCACTCGATTTAATCGATGGTTGGGAATCATTGAAGAATGCAAAGGTGAATTTAGTAGATTTGATAGTTCAAAGCCTGTAATCAACCCATGTCATTGATCTCGTTGGGGATGGAATATCAATGACTAGGATCAGACCAAAGTTGAGCGAGCAATTTTCAAATTTCGGTGGTTGAGTTCTCTGATAAAGAGCATTCTTGGCATAGGTGCAGACCTAGGGTTCAGCTCCAGGAGCTCACCAACAAGCCCTTTCGACAACACCTGTGAAGCAGATGAAGTCTCACCCTTAGAAGTTATGGGGGGGTTGTAGGACAGAGATGTATACAACCAAGAGGAATATCAAGTGGATCTAATACAAGAACAACACAACATCCATATATCACTTGTCATCTTAGATATACTCTGCACATCTACCTATTAGATCTAACTTAGTAATGCAATCACAGTATATCAATGACAGAGACAGAATACCAGTCACACATAAAACAAGATATACGTGGTTCACCCTCTCTCTAGGGATATGTCCACAGAACTGTGCTTTATAATATATTAAGATGAAGCATATAGTTCTTCTATGCGCTCTTAGCTAGAAGATCTTCTCTCTTCTCCTCTCTTTCTTTCCCCTCTCTGTGCACCCAGATGTAGGGTCAACCTTCACACCCAACTGAATATCTTACAATACCAGAAGGCTCTCCCACTTAGCACTTCTCTCTCACACAACAATATTCTCTCACAACATACCAACAAAAACTAGATCGAGACTAGCAATAACGATAACAACCCAACCCAGGTCCTCTTGACCTTTATTTATACATTACAATAGCTCACCAACATTCGTAGGCTGAAACCTACATGTCAAAACCCTAGATACCAAAAGCCTAGGTGTCTAAAACCCTAGCTCAACTTGACCCATATTTTCAGGGCTTCGCCAACCTGTCTTTCTTTCCTTCTCGCGCAGTGCTCCAAAGAATCCAATGGTGGATTTCTCTGCTTTCTAAGTTTTCCATGATCCTTCTTTCTTTCTGATATGTCATCCTCGATCTCTTTTTCCAATGAATTTCTTTCTCAGACTTTGCTCCACCTTTTCAGCTCTTTTTTCTCACTTCGACCCAGTATGAGTCGCAGTATCTTCCACACAGTTCGCATTCTCCCTTTTCTTCCTTGATCTTTACGCACTTCCATAACCAAGGGAAAACAGGCCCCCAACACTCACCTATGCCTCGTCCCGAGGCACTTTAGATCTGAGCTTCCTATTTTACTTTGACTTCAAACTGTGCAATGCAGCCTCTGCTTTCTATTCGATGCCTCTTCTCCTTCCTTGTGCAGACTGAATTTTCTGTGTTTGGTACCCAATTTCAACTACACCTAGTACCTAGACCCTTTTCCTCTTGCATTTACTAAGATCTGTGGGGCAGCTGGTTGTCATAGTATAATTTCAACCGGCTCCCATTCACTAATCCTTCCTTCCATTCTCCATTCAGAGTCTTCAATTGTGCAACTCCTCCTTCTATAACATAGGCGATCTCATATGACCCTAGGCAATGCGTTCTGAACTTCCCAAGATGTTTTCTTAACTTACTATCATATATCAGTACTAGATCACCTTGTTTAAATGCCTTCTTCTTGATGTGCCTGTCATGATAGGCCTTCTCTCTTTCCTTTTGTACTTGTTGATGAAATCCTGCAACAAATCTATATTCTTCCAATTCGACCAACTATGTAAGCCTCTCATGAACAGTGCCAGGGTCATCCAGATCTATAAAGGAAAAAATTCTTAGGCTTGGTACCAAATATTTCATTGGAACAACAACTTCAAGACCATATACCAACTTAAAAGGTGACTTCATTGTCAGCTTCTTGCAAGTGGTTCTATAGGACCATAATACTACTGGTACTCTTAAATCCCAGTCATCCCTGTTCACACTGCAAATCTTGGTTAGTGTTGTCTCCAAAATCTTGTTGAATGCTTCAACTGTCCCATTTTCTTGTGGATGGTATGGTGTGCTCTTCTGATGGTGGACTGCAAATTATTCAGTTGGGGCTTCAAGTGTCTTATTGATGAAATGTGTGCCTTGATCACTCATAAGGATCTTTGGGCATCCAAACCTGGTTATGATGTCATCAAACATGAAGCGTGCAACTATAGTTTCACTACAGTCCTTTATTGTTCTTTCTTTGGCCCATCTGGTCAAGTACTTTGTTGCTATAATTATGTACCTTGCTCCTATGCACTTTCCCGATGGGTTTATTGGTCCAATGAATTCAATGGCCCATTTCTCGAATGCTTGTAGGGTCAGCTACGGTGCTAATGGAATTTCATCTCTTCTGGATGGTTTCCCAACTCTTTGGCATACGTCGTAGGTTCTGGAATAGTCTTTAGCATCTCTGTGTAAGGTAGGCCACCAAAGGCCAGCTCTAAGAACCTTTCCTGCAGTTTCTTTTCCTGTGTAATGTCCTCCTGTGATGCCTTCATGAGATTCTGCGAGGATAAGTGGTCGCTCTGCCTCCATAACACATCTTCTTAATATCTCATTAGGTCCCATCTTGTATAGATGTCCATATATAAGTGAGAAGTCTGCAACACGCACTACTAGTTGTTTCTTCTAAGGAATTGTATATGCACTAAGTTCCATTCTTGTTGATAGGAACTGGACTATCTCTGTGAAGTGGTCATCAATCTTTCTAATGGATAGTAACTATGCATCCAAGAGTGCAATGGCCAAACTGGTCGTCTCTTCACCATGGTCCAACCTTGACAAGCGGTCAAGATCTTTGTTCATTCTTCCTAGTTTAACTACAATCTCAAAGTCATATTCTTGGAATAGTAGAAGCCATCTACATATCCTTCCCCCCAACACTGGCTTTTTGACTAGGTATTTCAACGTGGAGTGATCAGTAAACATTTTAAAATTTTCTCCCAACAAGTAGTGGCGAAATTTATGCAATGCGTACACCATGGATAACCCTTCTCACTCAATGGTGGTGTAATTAATCTTAGCAGGTGATAGCTTCCTGCTAGAAAATGCTAACGGGTGGTCAATATCTCCTTCTCCACGTTGTGCTAACATTGCTCCTAAAGCAATGGAAGACACATCAACATGCACATGAAACTCCTTGGTCCAATGTGGGAAAACCAGAATAGGCGCAGTAACCATTTTCTATTTCAGTGTGTCGAAGCTCTGTTGGTATTCTTCTGTCCAACTAAACTGACAATCCTTATTGAACAGTTTCTCCATAGGTGTTTTGATCTGAGCATATCCTTTAATTAACTTCATGTAGTATCTTGTGTGTCCCAGCGCAGTGTGCAACTGTTTGACTGAAGTAGGAGGGGGTAGATCAACTATAATGGCCATTTTGGATGGATCTACCAACAACCATTACTTTCATACAATATGACCTAACAACACTCCAAATGTTGAAGAGAAGATGCATTTCTTCAGGTTTAAGGCAATTTTACACTGCCTGCATTTATCTAACATTAACCTCAAACATTCAATATGATTCTTCAATAAACTAAAAACAGTCCAATCATCAAAAAATGCTTCTAGAAATTTATGCAAAAACTCCTTGAATGCTTCGACCACCACCCTGTAAAAGATGGTTGGGGAATTATTCAATCCAAATGGCATCACTGTATATTGGTAGGATTCCCATTCTGTTACAAATGTGGTCTTATGGTGATCTTCCTTAGCAATCCGGATCTGATGGTATCCTAAAAATCCATCTGTAAAAGAATATACCTCTTGGCCTCCCACATTATCTAACACTTCTTCAGTGAATGGTCTAGGGAAGGGGTCATGCAAACAAGCATTATTCAAATTCTTGAGATCTACGCATATTCCGATCTCTCATGTCTTCTTGTCTTACACCACCATAGGGATAATCCATTCTGACTCTTCGACGAGTTCTATAATCCCTGCTTCCATCTTTCTGTCGAGCTCGATCTTCACTTTCTCCTTATATTTAGGGTTCAATCTATAAGGTCTCTGTTTGAATGGTCTTGCATATGTCTTTAAAGGAATCCTCATTTCTCCCATAGGTCCTTTAATGCCCTTCATATCAGTGAACTTGGTTGGAAACAAGTCCTGATATTCATGTAGTAACTCTGTAATTTTGTCAATGGTAGCAGCATCCCAATAATCTCCAACATTTACAATCTTTGGTGACTGCTCCGTCCCAATATTGACCTTCTTAATCTTGATCAGCTATCTAATGAATGGTAGCTCAACTCCTAGTCATTCCACATCTCTTTGGCCTTATTTTTCTGCGATGTTCACCTTCCTAGGATCATCGTCTTCATCATCATTGATGTTGTAACAGCCTTGCAATTTCTAGAGAGGCACAGTCCATTCGTCCTCTTCTTGTTCCAAAGGAAGGCTAGATGCCTCCTCGAATAATTTATGTCTCACAATCTGTAATGCTTGATCTACTGAAGGATATTGACTTTCAAATAAGAAGGTGGTTACAAAATTATGAGTCATACCTTTCCAATCTATAGTGATGAGGCACAACTCTACTTGAAGGTACCAGTTGATAGGTGTTGTGTCTAGTGTGTTGATGAATTTGTGCACCCACTATTCTTGGGGAATGTTGCTCCATGCTTCCTCGCAACTCTGCACGTGGTCCTTTGGATAGCTTTGACCTATGTAGCGAGCTTTGCAGCCTTCTACTTGTACTGAGAACCGTGTTGTCATCAGGGTATGACATTGTACCCATTCTGTAATGTTGTTTTTGTGTGTCCCCCACCATCTTGTTGGGGTTTCTTTCAGGGCCTCATCCATCGCCAACAATGTTTGAAGTATTGGTACACTTTCTTCAAAGTTCGACAAGAAGGTTTCTAAAGGATTTAGACCATCAAAGGTGGGTACGTTACTTACTGTTGTGCTGATCCAACAAACTTCTCTGGTTAATCTAGAACATATTCTTGTAAATACTCTGTACATCTTATTCTTCCAGTTCTCCAATGCTTCTTTTGAGTCTGATGAACATGCGCTATCACTTCACCAGCTTAGTTTCCCATCGGTTGTAGGATTAATGTAATCATGTTGTCTGGCTGTTAATTTTATATGTTTTCCAGTTCATATGCATGGTCTTCTTTTCTGATAGGTTCTATGTATCACTGAACTTCATATGGATCTAGAGGTGCAATGACCCTAGGGCCATCTCTTTCAAAAGTCATACGTCTCTTCTTCAAATCAACCACAGTAGAATTATTGAAATCCCAATCAATTCCTAATAGCGTAGGGTAAGGACAACTATCATAAACTATCTCAATTACCTCAAAATCTGATCCAGGTGGATATCGGTGGCCACCCACCTTTTTCAAATGGCTCAAAACAGTTTTCTGGCAATTTTGGCAATTTACTATTTTTAGCAGGTTTTAACTTCCGGGGCCATTTTTAGGGCCTAAATGAAGGTTTTTCGAGATAGAGGTTCTCAATGATATACGAAGGCATAATTGAGCCCCCAAAATGAATCTCCTTGATGATACCTTTCCAACGAGCTATCACACGCCTAAAACGGAGATCGTATGCAAAAGTTACGACCCCGGGAAGTTGATGTACTCACTTACCCAAATAGGGCCCACATGACTTTTGGCACTTCATCTCCTAGGGTTAGGTTTTTGGATGTCTAGGACTTTTGGAATTACCGTTTATTGTAAAAAGGCCTTCAGAGCCTCATTGTAATCATTTTCTGGCGAATGCAAGTAGCCGTCACATCTCTTCTCAGAGATAAGTTGCCACCATTCTAGCGAGTCTTTCACTATGTATTTTTACAGTCTCTGTACATTTCTCTGATTAATAGAAATCATGTATTACTATATATCTGTGTTTATGGTTGCATCTATGATACATTTCTATTATATTATTGAATATCTGCAATATTTCTGTGCATTTCTTTATTATATCTCCACTCTCATTTCGTGTCGAAAATAATCCGGATCAAAATCTAAAAACGTTCTTACTCCATCGATGTCCACAAGGACATGCTCCAATCGTCCAAAGGGGATGACAACTTGCTGATTGGCCATCCTAAGCTTGATAGGGGAATAGATCAACTTTAGTTTTCCTATCAGTGCCTAGGTTTTCTTTGTCATCACATTGACCTCTAACCCTAAGTCAAGGACCACATAATCTATTTCATACTCTCCTATTTGGGCATTCAAATGTAATTCCTTATTGGTCCTTCTCTTCTTACCGATTTGATGTACTACCCTATTCAATAAGGGGTCTATCTTTCCTAGCTCATATTTTCTGATTAAAGTTTGTAGTTCTTGTACAATTCTTTCATCCTGAATCAACTTAATACAAGTATATAGAAATTCCATGAGCTTTCTTACCTCTTTTCCTTCTTTTGGCGAAGAAGACTGATCAAATTCCAGAGGCATTCCATATTCTCTCACTTCCAGTCTTGTCTTCGATGAGGAACCCTGGTCTCCTCTGAATTCTTTTCTTTCCTCCTCAAACATTTGTCTTTCTTTCTTTGCATCAAACATTTGTGTCTTCTCTGTATCTTTTCTGATTCCTGAGTCTTTTGTAGTATTTCCTTGGATCAGTCTCTCTTCCCCTGTAACAACGCCTCCTCTAGTGATAACAACAACTCTAGGGTCTTCTCCACAAGGTTCAACATATATCAATTTCACTTTCAGGTTCTGCTGAGGTCCTCATCTTTCCTGAAGCTTAGCTAGAAATACAAGACAATCTTCTATAACATGTTCAAATGAGCTACAATAGCTGCAAGTAGTACAAGGGTTCTAACAATCCCTTGCGAGGTTTCCTGGTTGTGCGCAGTTATAGAAACTTATATGTCCTCGGCCTCGACCCATTCCTCCTCCTCGTCCTCTTCCTCTGAATCCACCACAAGGATTGAAGTTTCCTCTCCCAGGGGAGTTATACTGCATAGTGTTTCCTTCTTGTTGTACTTCGCCTTGAATCTTGTATATGTCTCTCGACCTTTCATTCAAGATATCGTAATCCCTACAATCCCTATCATCATGTCCCATGGACTTACAAAATGTGCAATACAAATTTGTGAGTGTTTGAACATACTTTTTCATGTAATAGCACTCACTAGAGTGATGTCTATTTATGCATACCTTGCATCAGGATAAGGTGACTTGCTTCAGAGGGCTCGGAGCTCCAGAAGCCAAGTATTCATTGAATAGGGGACAATGTTCCTTGTCATGGACTTATGATCTACACCTGACACACCATATGTCTTCTCTTTTATCTTTTCCCTTATATTTCTTCATATCTTCGACTTGCAGAGACAAACTAGTTAGCTGACTCAAGATCTAACTCATACCTGAGATGGATTCTCCCATAGGGGTTGATTCTAGATTCATGGTGATCTCCAACGCCTCAAACTACGAAGCAATATTCTATTGCATTAGAGGAACTCTGATGTGTGTTAAGAGAGCAACGATGAACCATTCTTTTTTCTGCTCATCTGGGATCTGAAAATTTAATTGGCATGTTAAGGTTTTGAATCTCTGATCGAATTCCCAAATAGGTTCGGCTACCTTCTGCTTGATCTCTTTTAGCTCTGTAATAAATTTTGACTCTGACTTGGGTTTCTTGATCTCTGCAATCAACGCATTCTTAATCTGATTCAGTGGCTTAGCCTGTGAAAGTCCTTGGACAAGCTTCATGTACCAGCTCAGTACGCAATATCTTAGAGTGGTACTAAACTGGGTTCTTTTGACATCTTCATTGGTGACATTTTTTATATTCCATACTGCTTCACATAGGAACTAGTGTTGATCAGGATCTTCAAATCCATCTCCCCTAAAGATGGGAAGCCTCATCTCATCTGCCATAGATCTTCCTCGGGTTCCTGACTGAGTATGTTGTGGACTACTAGTGACAGTGATCTTGATGCTCTGGTGGCTTGGATTAATTTGATTTCTTAATACTACTGAATCAATAGGAGGGATAATAGAACTTGCTTCAACAATCTGTGTAGTTCCTAAATTTTCAGGTTCTTCTTGGCGAAGCTCTTCAACTTTCCCTTCCTCTGTCCCAGTAGGTTCTGAATGCTCCTCGTCTATCAGATCTACCTCTTCTCCACTGTGGAAACCCTCATCCCCGTAGTTCTACTTAAATAAGTTCGCAAGGTGAACTTCTCTGAACACTTTTCCACTACACGTATGTCCAGCTTCTGTGTCGATGTCGCTGTCTGAATTTTTGAACATTATCTTTTCTAGATATGACCAACCTACTATATCTTCAATATGTTCTTTTCATGCAATAGCATCTTGAGTTTCAACTTCAGGAATTGTAAACATTTCCCTCTAGGTCCCTTGAAGAAATATCTCTCGACTTGGCTAAATGAATCTACTCTGTCAACAACAAACTCGGTGATGTACCCTCCAATGGTTCTATCAAAACAGTGATCTAATGCTTGTGATACAGCGTTATCATCTCTCTTGACCTTATTGATCGGCTCCGACATCCAAACCACAGGTGGTCTAGATCAGATCTCAAACTGGGTATCTGCTAACCTAGTTAACCACTCGTATAGCTCTTGATGGATTCCCCCAAAGAAAATATTATGTACATCAGTAAAGATATATTTCTCCAACCAATCCTCTGTACTAAGATTAGGGTTCTTGTTCTAGGCTTCAGCGAAGTCCTTTTCTTGATCCTCTATCCAATTTTGAGTCTTTGTCTTTGATGGAAACCACCTTGAAATTCCCTCAAGAATATTCCTATCCCAGCAACAGAACCATTTGTTGGTGCAGGGGAATACCCAGGGTTCATCTCCAAGAGCGCACCAACAAGCCCTAACTACTGGACCTTTCGACAACACCTGCGAAGCATATGCAGTCTCACCCAAAGAAATTATGGGGGGGTTGTAAGACAGAGATGTATACAACCAAGGGGAATATCAAGTGGATCTAATACAAGAACAACACAACATTCATATATCACTTGTCAACTGAGATCTACTCTGCACATATACCTATTAGATCTAAATTAGTAATGCAATCACAGTATATCAATGACAAAGACTGAATACCAGTCACACATAACACAAGATATACGTGGTGTAATGGTCGGTTTTAATTTAACATCTAGTAATTCTACCAACAATACAGTAATTTCTGCTAGGTTTATGAAAGTTCAGTAATTCCAAAATATTCTAACACTTACGCATTTAAATTTATCAATGAATAATAAATTTAATATCTAATTAAAACAATGCATAAATTTGAAATAATTACCTGAACCTGATGCTATTATCCCTCCTGTTGTCCACAGCTTGCTTCCTTCCCTCTCTGGAAAACACTACCCAAAACCGTCCTCCCTGCCAACTAGGTAGCTCCCTAGCCCCGGGATATCAACGGATATCCTGGCCCTCCGTGCCCAAAACCCCCAGCAACTCTGATGCACTGTATCAATATCACTCATGAATTTTCACTTCTCTTTGCAATACTCCCAGCTCCCAAAATCCCTAGCCAACTCCCGTCGAATAATCCTCCCGTCAAACTCCTTCCCTTCCTTATCCCCCCTTCACCGACTCTTCCCCCACATTAATTTCCTTATCTCCCCCTTTAATATCTTATCCCATTCTTTAATGTCTTATCCCCCCCTTCATTAATATCTTATCCTTTTCTTTAATGCCTTATCCCCTCCCGCATACATAAAGCATTTTAATTAAACAATTTAAAATTATTAAGCCCCCCCTTAAATTATTACCAATAACATTGAGTGTGATATGTAATAATTAATTAATTAATCAAAAGTTAAAAACAATTAATTAATAAATAAATAATCAATTAATACTATTAATACTAATCATTGTTTAATTAAAGACATATTAGGACAATTAATTATCTAATAAATTTTACTTAATAATCCCTAAGCATGTATTCATCTAGGGTTGTTACATACACCCACCCTTCAGGAAACTTCATCCCGAAGTTAAG
>ML777857.1:604243-625817 GCA_009831015.1 Picea engelmannii
CATCGTGGTCTCTTTTTCTGCACATCCCCTCTCAGCAGTTCTGTAATATAAATTCATAATTTTATTTACATTTTCATCATGCTTTAGCATGGTAATTCCTGTATTAGGATTAATTACAAATTTGGGGGAAACAGGGTGTTACACGTACCATAGCTCTTATCCTAGGGTTCAATCCATAGACGAAGCGCTCTGCCTGTCATTGGTCATTATCCATATATGACACATATTTGACCAGTTCCATAAACCTGATCTCATATTCTTCTACAGTTTTGTTTCTCTGTACTAAGGCATGAAATGCCCCAACCTGTTGTTCCTCATAGTACGCCGGTAGATATTTACTCATGAACCACTCCTCGAAAAGTTCCCAAGATACTGTGTCTGGGGTAAGGTGCAGTTGTCTTTCCAGGTTACCCCACCAGTTCAAGGCGTTGTCTCTTAACTGAAAAATGGCGATCTTTTCCTTTGAGTTGGATGCATAGTCCCTTAAGGAAAAACACATGGTCATGCCTTCCAACCAGGCTTCCGCGCGTTCGCTGGCGCAACCCCTGGCAAACTCTGGAAGTTTGATTTTCTGCAATTCCCGGCTGATTTCTTCAGGTGGAGGTCCTCTCCCTGAATCCCTTGACGCTTCTGGATTACCCGTTCCAGATGGTGGGGGTTCCACTTCAGTCCCTGTCGGTTGTCGCCCCTTTAAAGTCTCGTTGATGGCTTCCAATGAGCGCAGTATGAGGGCTAGTTCGGGCGATGGTGGTGGTGGCCCTGGCGGTGTTGGCAGTTCTTGCGACGACGCTCCTCTGCCTCGATTCCCTCGAGTCCTAACCATCCTGTATGCTTTGACCTGCATCAACCCAAGTTGTCAGGGTGAGTTCCAGGATGTTTCAAATTGGTGCTACTCAAACTAGAAACAGGGTTAGGCGTAAGTTTTCTTTACTTGTCTATAAACAGACGTTACTCCATTAGGGGATTGGCTAGGTTAGGGTTAGGTTTAAGCATCTAAGCTTCGTTTCTTCGCCCCTACGAAAATAACTATTGGTTCCTTTGCCCTGTAGCTACGCTAGCTTTGTGCCTTACTCACCACTTCCTAGGCTTACTCTCCTAGTGCATATGTCACCTCCTTCCTGCTTGTCCTAGTCTAAGCCCTTTTAACTTTCGCATACAACTTGATTAGAGCGACTTACGACCTTATGTTTATTAATTTACATCGATATGCGTACAGCTATTGACAATGGCACACTTAATGATATTTTAATCGTAATTAACCTTAAACCCTGATCTGATGGCTATGCATTGAAGATGTTGGCATATTCTTAGTCGTCCTCCAAAATCAATGGGTCTGATTTATTGTTCATAACCTTCTTGCATTTATCATAGCATCTGTTAACATGTTTACTTTATAACATTTACCTAATCACATAAAAAAAAAGAATTTGTTGTAAGGTTATATAACTACCACGTTTAAATGATTAAATAGGATTAGAACCACGGCATCTAAACAATTATCCCCAACTGTTAGCCCCGTTTTGGCGTTCACCAGCACTATGTACCTTTCGGCGTTAAACAGCCGCCAGCCACTTTGCGGCTGTGCTAGTTTATTAAAACTAATAATCTAGACTAAGCTTAATCCTAAGCCTTAATCAACACACATACACCCTCTTTTTTTTTTTTAAAGGCATATGGTATGGCGCGTTGGCAGGGCGGACTTTGTTAAAGCTTTCACGGTGGAAGGAGGTCTGGGGTTCGATCCTCACGGACTCCATAAAAATTTTCTTAGCCTTATATTACTCAAACTTAACTAATATTTTATTAAACTAATTAACTCTTATTAACTTAACTAATGTTTTAATTAACTCTTAATAAAATTAATAAAGTTAATTAGTTTAATAGTTTAATTATTTTTACTTAATTTATTAATTAAACTTTATTAATTTCCTAAATTTATAATTTATTAGTTTATTAATATTTATTTCTATATATTATTTATTTATTATATTTTTTTTGAAATTGATATCGTAAAGAAAAGAGTGATAAATACAATTATTTGTTAAATAATTAAATTAAAAGGGACTTACCCAGCTACGTGCATTTTGCATGCGCTCCACGTGTTAGTCCGCCTCCTTCTCGGCAAGCTCGCTGCTAGGCTCCTTCGCAAATGCTCGGCTCCCTCGCAATGCTTTTGCATTCTGTAACATGGGTGCTCCTCCCATTCATTCTGTTTTCAATGGAATCATGTAGATTGATGGTGTTGTGTGCGGGATAGGGTTGCTGAGAAGGGAGTCTAAATTTCCACGGTAATTTCCACCCATTAAATATCTTGTTGGGCAGAGAAATGGAGGTTTGCCTCACAGACTTCGGCCTCACGGTCTTCCAGACTGAGCATGCGACCGACGACGAGGGTGAGCGTGAGGGTGAGGGCGAGGGCGACGACGAGGGTTCCTTCATTGCCTACAGAGCTCCTAAATGCAAGTCAATAAAGAAGATGACAGCCCTTGGCCCTAAGGCGAACGTCTATAGTTTCGGCATTCTCGTTCTTGAGCTTATGACGGGCAGGACACCATTGCCATCCTTTGTCCACGGCCCCTCTTCTTCAAATGATCACCTCCACCGCTGGGTACACTCCGTGCGAGAACAAGAGATGGAAGGAGATGACATCGTAGAAGACTCCAGCAACGACAAATTAGCGGTTCTTCTGAATGTAGCGGTCTCCTGCGTGGCGCTGTCTCCAGCTGAGAGGCCGACGATGGAAAATATTTTGGGGATGGTTGTGTTTATGCATGGGGAAAAGGTATGTTTGGGCATCTAGGGACTGGTAGCATTACAGATGAGCTTCTTCCTGTAAAGGTTCCTATAAAAATGGATGGACGAGAGAAAGAAAACCCATCCGGCAATACAAATTTTGATAATGTAAAGCAACATCAATACATGAAGATTACTGCAATTGCAGCTGGGGCGTACCACAACCTTGCATTGTCATATGAGGGTTCAGTTTGGTCATGGGGCTACAATGTCTATATCCTATTATGAAAATATGCTATTTGTTTTTCTTTCTCTGTTCCACGATTTCATTTTTAAAGTTAAAAGGTATATACAGTTTTTGCTGTGAATTTTTTTTTTTTTTATTTAACTGAAGATATAACATACTTGTTGTTGTTTCCATTATTCAGAGGCATAAGTTGTTGTCGGAAGCTGTCGTCGATGCTTGGAACGAACGTGTTTTCCCTCAGAGTTCGTGGATGCTTGCAATCAGCTCATCAAGCGTGCAATGAATCTCTCCATGAAGCACGAATACAAAGACGGGAAGAGAAGAAGGGTATAAGTGGGTTACTTCTCTGAAACCCTTGGTAGAAAGAACAGGAGCAAAGAAATTTGAATCAAAATAAGCATGGCATCATAAATGATTAAGGGATATTTTTACAATGTAGGGAAGAAATCCCTCGATCAGGTGGCCATCACACAGTGCACTCACATGGGAAACCGCCTCAGAAAATACGGTATTTTACATTCATTACCTCCTCCTGTATCTCACTTATTTCTTCCACTAATTTGGCTATTCTTAATTGGTTTGTCAAAGGCCTTTGGTACGAGGATCTGTAAGATCAAACCGACATCTTGAACGTTCAAACCGATGACTTGAAAGCTGTCGTCGATGCTTTTAGTTTTTCAGCTATATTGTTATTAATGAATTTTTTATTTTTTTTAGGTATTTAAACATCCAAGAGACTAAATTCGTCTGTAGGAGAGAATTTGCCTGACCGGTTTCTTTTTCAAGATTATGGCCCTGGTCTAGGATTTTGTCATAATTGATTTTATTTGCCGCCATTTATTATCAGAATTTACAGTAATATATAGCTTATGTTTGGCCAGGGTGTTACTAAAGTTGATTGATTACTGCTTCTTAAGGAGTCCATTTCACTTGATTTCTAAGTTCTTAAACTAGCCTTCCATATTTTTCATTAGAAACCCTTTTATTTGCAGTCTATGTATACACCTATTTGTATTGAACGCATCCTGTAGATTCTATGTGGCTAATAGAAACATCTTCTTGTTATATTAACAAAAATAATTTCTAGAAATATAATTTCAAAACTAATTTCTAGAAATATAATTTGATATAAAGATATATGGTACTTACATAAAATCATGTTATCTTTACATTGAAAAAGGTTTTTTTGTTCCTCTCTGGAATATTCCTGTTGGTTGTAATATGGTTCAACTGGTTTTTATCTTAAGTTTCTTTTTACGGTCTAATTCCATTTCTCATGTTTTATTTGCAGGAGTTAGGGCTTGGAGTTGTTTGCAGGTTAAGCGGAGGGCAATTTGAGCTTGGAGTTTTGGCCCTTTAGGCCCAGATTTCAAACCTAGGCTCTGATACCAAATGTAATGGCCAGTTTTAATTTTACATCTAGTAATTCTACCAACAATACAGTATTTTCTGCTAGGTTTATGAAAGTTCAGTAATTCCAAAATATTCTAATACTTACACATTTAAATTTATCAATGAATAATAAATTTAATATCTAATTAAAACAATGCATAAATTTGAAATAATTACCTGAACCTGATGCTATTATCCCTCCTGTTGTCCGCAGCTTGCTTCCTTCCCGCTCTGGAAAACACTACCCAAAACCGTCCTCCCTACCAACTAGGTAGCTCCCTAGCCCCAGGATATCAACGGATATCCTGGCCCTCCGTGCCCAAAACCCCCAGCAACTTCGGTGCACTGTATCAATATCACTCATGAATTTTCACTTCTCTCTGCAATACTCCCAGCTCCCAAAATCCCTGGCCAACTCCCGTCGAATAATCCTCCCGTCAAACTCCTTCCCTTCCTTATCCCCCCTTCACCGACTCTTCCCCCACATTAATTTCCTTATCTCCCCCTTTAATATCTTATCCCATTCTTTAATGTCTTATCCCCCCCTTCATTAATATCTTATCCTTTTCTTTAATGCCTTATCCCCTCCCGCATACGTAAAGCATTTTAATTAAACAATTTAAAATTATTAAGCCCCCCCTTAAATTATTACCAATATCATTGAGTGTGATATGTAATAATTAATTAATTAATTAATTAATCAATCAAAAGTTAAAAACAATTAATTAATAAATAAATAATCAATTAATATTATTAATACTAATCATTGTTTAATTAAAGACATATTAGGACAATTATTTATCTAATAAATTTTACTTAATAATCCCTAAGCATGTATTCATGTAGGGTTGTTACACGTGGTTCACCCTCTCTCTAGGTCTACGTCCACATAACTGTTCTTTATAAGATATTAAGATGAAGCATATAGTTCTTGTCTATGCTCTTAGCTAGCATATCTTCTCTCTTCTCCTCTCTTTCTCTCCCCTCCTTGTGCACCCAGTTGCAGGGTCGACCTTCACACCCAACTGAAGATCTTACAATACCAAAAAGCTCTCCCACTTAGCACTTCTCTCTCACACAACAATAATCTCTCACAACATACCAACAACAACTAGATCGAGACTAGAAATAATGAAAACAACCCAACCCAGGTCCTCTTGACCTTTATTTATACATTACAATAGCTCACCGACATCCTTAGGCCGAAACCTAGGTGTCAAAACCCTAGATACCAAAACCCTAGGTGTCTAAAACCCTAGGTCAACTTGACCCATATTTTCAGGGCTTCGCAAACCTGTCCTTCTTTCCTTCTCACGCGGTGCTCCAAAGCATCCAATGGTAGATTTCTCCTCTTTCTGAGTTTTCCACGATCCTTCTTTCTTTTTGATCTGTCATCCTCGATCTCTTCGTCCAACAATTTTCTTTCGTGGACTTCGCTCCGCTTTTTCTTCTCTTTTTTCTCACTTCGACCCAGTATTAGTCACTGTGTCTTCTGCGCAGTTCACATTCTCCCTTTTCTTCCTTGATCTTCACATACTTCCATAACCAAGGGCCAACAAGCACGCATGTTTGGGCCCCACAATTCCTATGGACCGTCAATTGATGGACACCTCAGTATTGGTCGGATCATGATCGTCGAGCCTTGAACAATTGTGAGAGGGATGGTTGTGAGCCCCTTAGGAAATCCACAGAGTGACAGAGTCCTTCCTTATTGTCAGTCTGAGACAATCAAAAAGCTCATAAGAGATAACGTTTTCAAGAGCAAAGGTGAGACCCAAGATAGTCGGTCTCACAGTTAGAACGAAGGTTGAGGCCTTGAACATCTACAAAAATCTTCCAAGTTGGGAGAAGCCTTGACCATTAGATCAGTGTCCAAGGAAGCAGAGGAGAAGCGTTGAGAAGGGAACCGATCCTAACTGTCGGATCTGAGCACAAGGGGATGATATTCATCTGATCTAAGGTAAAGTGCACAAGTTTTAACCTTTATGTGCACAGGAGGGTTGACTGGCCAAAGTCCTGAAGTCCCAAAGTGAAGTGGGGTCATTCATCGCCAAGAGAGATAGGTGGTGAAAGATCCACAACACTTGAGCGAGAGCTTGTGGTCAAAGAGAGTTTGAAATTGCCGAAGTAAATCCTGACTGTTGGTCGTCAACGGAGGTATGTGTCAACAGATCCAAGGCTCCGAGAAGAATCACTTCGAAGGTTTCAGTTGAGAGTTGAAACTCCTAAAACTCGAAGTCCAGAATGAATCTAGATAGTCAGATCCAGAGAGTAGCATGGTGACAGATCGCGATCTTTCGAAGGAAAGCATTGGGTGAAAGTGTCGAAGTCCCGAAGAAGATCTCGATCGTTGATCGAGGAGGAGGTCGAAGGACCATTGACTTGGTCTTGGTTGAAAAGTGTCGAAGTCCCGAAGAGGACCAGGGTCGTTGATTTGGAGAGGACAGGTGTCAGAAGATCCAACACTCCGGAAGGATTCACTCTGGATATTTGTGTTTTTGGAGAGAGGATATAGACCATTGATTGAAGTAGACGCATGTCGTCTGATATACAACTCTAGGTACGGAGCACTCCGGGAGAAAGGAGTGAATGAAGGAGCAAGAACTCCCGAAGTTCGGAGAGTCAGAGCTCATCAAAACCATCTATTTGTTGAGGATAGGTGTTAGCATATCTTCCACTCCGGAAGATAGCTATTAACGGAGGAAGCGAAAGTTCATAGTTGAAACTCCCAAAACCCGAATCATGAAATAAATCACAGCCGTTGATTTTAAAAGCTTGGATCTCATCCGTAGATTCTGAAAGGATAGATCTCAGCCGTCAATTTAGAAGCATCGTCAAGTTCGTGAGATTGACGGTCTCGTCGCATTGTGGGGACCGAAGGTGCGCAAACTTTAAAAATTTGAGGGCAGGCCGCAATCTAGACCACGGTTTTGGAGAAAGGACACATGGAGGCTCAAGGTGCACTACGGGGTTTAAAGTAGTTTGGTTTCAAACCACCCTTGGTCACGCCCACAATCGCGTGGTTATGTAAGGCCATCGCCCAAGGTCATATCAAGGAAGGGGCTTATCATAAAAGGAGCTTACACCCAGACTCTGAGATTTCGTAGGTGCAAAGGGGAAGGTCACAGGTACCATTAGACCTGCACCCGAAAGTCAAAGGGGTCCGCGTTTAATTACAAAGTGATACCATCAGGGTCTCAGAGATTCGTTTGGCTTCAAAATCGGAGATCCTTGACTAGGAGGTTGGACTGGTTCCCCGACTTTCCAAATAAGAAACCATGAATGGAGATTCTGCCCTTTAAGAAAAGTGACAATTTTTATGCCCCCTTGTGGGTGTGTTATAGTTTACATGGTCTCAATTATTATATTATTGGTGATTCTATTTATTTTCTTTTGTGAAGAAATTATTTGTTTCTTCCCTACATTCATGTAGTCGACCAACCATCGAATCGTGTTGGAAGAATGAAAGAATATTTCTCTAGAAACCATATTGTGTAATTGGGATGTAATATCCCTAGGTCGAACCGAATTGTAATGTAAATGAAAATGTACTTAAGATGGTGAGTTGATTGATATATTTTTGTATGCACCTTTCATGGCATAGTGCGCACATGTACTGTGCAATAAAATGATGAAGTGTGCACAATCTTGGATATCGCGCGCAACAACCTAAGTGCGCGTGCGATATTGAGGCCAGGTAGATTTTTGTGTATATGTTTTGTTTTACAAGCTGGTGAGCCAGTTATTATAAGTTAGGATGCTTATGTTTTGATTAGGCCAGAGAAGCTAGATGTTAAAGGCCAATGCGCTTGTTTTTGTACATGCCTCATATTTAATATAAAATACATCGTTGCAGGCAGACCGACCACGATAAAAGATATGGTGGACTAAACTCCACTGGTTAGGGAAAGGGAGGGGCCTAAAAGTTAAGGAAAAGGGCTAAGCTAGGGAGCTTAAGACAAAAAGGAATATTACATTAATATTTCTTAAAACATAAAGTATGGATACTTATTTTATCCTAAGTTCTAAAGTTGGGGACAAGTGGGCCAAAGTAGCTCCCAACATGAAAAGTGTCAAGTTGGGGACATGCATACATATTGTTGGGATTTAGTTCATTTTCCCATCTTTTCCATGATTATTCCCATGGTTTCTTCCATCATTTAGTCATCCAGTCAATCATCCATGAGCATGCACACACCCATTGAGTTATCCTTTGTATCTTCATGACTGTACCTGAACCTATATCCATAGCCATTTGGTATTCGTGTAGTTGGTTAGCTTGGGAGATGGACTGAAGAAGCGGGTTTTCAGGCCCGTGGGATATTGAAGAGGTGTGTTGTTAGGCCCGTAATAAATTTCTCTCTGGGTGAGAGAATTGCTGGGAATTGATTTCCTGAAGGTGCTGAACTGCAACTACAGTTCTCTGAGACTTCATGCACGTCTTGTTGCTGAAACCCGAAAAGGAAGTGGGGTAGCTGAAGGAATGTTGAGCAGAGAAAGGGCACACTTCCGAGGGTGGGACAAGCATGTGGGGAATGAGGGACTATAGGCTATTAGTTTGAGTTGGCACCCGAGACAAAGTCTTTCCTGTTGTCTTTGAGCTTTTAGCCTGGTTAGGAATCCCTTTACCCGGGTGGAGTTTAGTCCCAGCTCGGGGGTGACTCACTGTTGAGAGTGATGAATAGTGTGGTCTAAGGCTGGGAGGTTCGTGGAAGGTCTGCACGTAGTTGGTGACATTCTTACCAAGATAAGTGCCAATTGTGTGATAAATTTACATGTTGCATTGTTATTTACATGCTTATTTTTATGGGTTATCATATGTGCAGTTATAACTGTGTTTATTTTTATGAGTATTTCCTGTATATGTTGCATGTATATGTTTACTGTTACTTCTGTGTGAATATGTGTATTTACAGATGTATTTGTATGTTTACGTTTTATATATAATCCTTCCGCAAGAGTTCTGTGTGTGTATATATTAATTGCATGCAGTTCGAAAATTTTATGTGGCATAGCTCAGTTGAATGTTGGGTATGTTACAGTATGTTCCGCAGAGAGAACAATAAGAGTTCTCTGGCGTAGCGTGGCCCGGCATGGATGGCCGAGGACGTTACATGGGATATTCTAACATTGTAATTCATGATAGTGTACTCAACATCTTATGTGTTTGGGTTGGTAAATGTTGGTTTCCTCGTAGACCCTTTGTATATTATAAAATTTTCCCCATACTCCAACTTATGAGGGAGGAAAACTTTTCAAGAGGTGTTTTTATATGTCATTGCGACGTCCTCTCTTACATTTGGTTCGGTGCGTAAACTCATTCCTTTTGATTTTTCCTTCTTAGGAGAGCTTGAGAATAATATATCATTATACATTTGAAACAAAACCTAGTTTTATTAAGTGGATTGGTAAAAAAAAAAAAAAAATAAAGAATCTGATTTTAATGAATTGCTTGAACGAAAATATTTAAATGCTCAAAATTCCACTTAATTGCTAATAATATTATCCATTAAGGGCCTACAAGAATTGGTTCTCCCTAGTGAAATTTGACATATGTTAGTCATTCAAATAATAATATTTGAAAATGAACCATAGGGAACCGCAACTTTCAAGAGCACTAAAAGCTATGGAAGCTATCATTACCCTGCGCTAACTACTAGCTATGGTGGCTTCCAAATAAATTCAAGATTGCTTAAATAAATAGAGGAGAAATGATACCTAAATAAATTCAAGATTGCTTAAATAAATAGAGGAGAAATGATACCTAAAGATTGATTTATGTAAAATCAGAGGTTGAAGGTGGTTTTTGTATTCATTATTCAAATCCAAACAACTGATAGATATGTGTGGCAAATACACGAACATTCCCAACTCCCTTCCTTATGAGATTTAGTTAAAACGTACAATAACCTTGGGTGACAAAGTTAACACTTTGACATTCTTTCAAATATCTTTGAAATGCTAGCGTGCTTAAATAATGTTCTATAACCACCTACCCTAATAAATTTGTACATGTGATATTAGGCTTCATTCAAAATCGACCATTAACTATACCACCTTTTGGTGCCATGGAGTTCTTTGAATGTTTGAAGAGGGTGATGCCCTAATTGGCTAATTCATTGGGCCTCAATGCCTTTAGGTAATTTTAGCTCCTCAAAACAATTAGTGGACTTTATTTGAAAGCCCCCAATGGAGCATACTTAAACCTTGAAAGAATGGTGGGACCTACTTTTAGCTGAGGTAGTGGGCTCCGAAATAAAATTCATTAGGGTCCGGGAGACTTAGCGGATCAGACGGTTTTAAAATATCTCGAAAGATTCTAATGATAAAAGGTGGGAGCACCCACCTTTTATCATTAGAATCTTTCGAGATATTTTGTCATTATTGGGGCCACCGACCTTTTGTCATTATTGGGTGACATTCGAAAAGGCCCAAACACATTTGTATATGTTAACATTTCGAAAGAGCATGCCGGGCCCACGTCCATAACAAAGTTGGCATGTAAAACAACAATCTTTGAAAAAACAAAGGGGCGGGTGAATGGAGCTTTATTCAACGAATTTTATATATAAAACAAGAGCGTGTGAAAGAGAAGTGGGTGGATAAGGGTGGGTGAATGGAGCCTTATACGTGGTATTTTAATTATCTTATATGGATAAGGGTAGGTGAATGGAGCCTCATACGTGGCATTTTAATTATCTTATGTTTGGCGATCTCCCTCCGAATCCATTGAATTAGAAATCGTTGAAATCCAACAAATAAATAATATAGACCAAATGCATCTACCTGCAGTTGCAACATTTGTTGTATATCATTTGAGCAGAAACGACAGGTTTGCAACATGTGTTGTATATCATTTGAACAGAAACCACAGGTTTTATTAGATAACGATACCCCTTGTTTGTCTACTTCAAGATTGTCTGTGATTTGTTAATTTTTTCATGTGTCCTCCTTACACTACCAAATACAACCACCCCAACACAATACCTATCATGGCCCCAAGATTGTCTATGATTTGTTATTTTTTTTCCCTATGTCCTACATAGACACTACCAAATACAACCACCCCAACACAATACCTATCATGGCCCCTTTCGTTTGATAATCTACATCTTTGAGGTTTATGAGACAACCCATGCATCACAAGGGAATATGCAACTTTATTTGTTAACGTTGTTTGACTCTTCTATAACAATCCTTAAATGTTTTTCTTTTCCTCCATTGTTTAAGAAACTCAAACTACCCAAAGCCTTAATGCTACTTTACTAACAAGATTGATCAGCTCAAGACTTACATTGTATCTTACTGAATAGCAAATGTAGTTCACTCATTAGGTCACTTAACCTTTTCATTAGTAGGGAGAGGAACTAAGTTCGATGGTTGAGACTTTGATAGACAATCCTTGCCATGTGGCCCTATGAGTACATCGAGAGGGTTCATCTTATCTTCTATTAATGTTGTTGGTGTCGATGCTTAAATTGTTGGTTCATCGATCGATTTAACTAGTTCAAAATAATCAATTTCTTAATCAATGTGATAAGATATTAGTGTTGGGTATTGATGTAGAATACTTGGTGTTGGACCAACTTATGATTCAACGACTTACCTTGATGCACAAATCAAGCTTTGAAGTGGGAGTTTCATTGCATCGATCTATGGGAAATGCATTGCATGGAATCCATTTGTAGACTAGAGCTTCCAACGGTGATAGACATATTTATGAACCAAATTAACATATTGGTGGCAAGGAATTCAAGAAAGTTCACAGATTCATGTGATTCAATTTACTAAAAATGCCCACTCAAACCCTTACATGCACGAAGGAAATAGTTCATCATTGCTTACCCTAATGGACAAATCAAGTTCTAAAGTGGGAGTTGCATGACATCAATTTGTGGGAAAAACATTGCATGGCATCTAGATGTGTGGACTAGAGTTGCCAACAATGATAACCATTTCAAAATAGATATGTGGTTATTCTTTATTTCTATTGCCCAATCAATACTTTGACTATATTATGTCTCTCTCCATCTCTCTCTCTCTCATATCTGTGTGACTTCCAAACCCAATCTAGCCAAGAAACATGAAAGACTACCTTCAAGAATTATTAACCGTTGTAATGACAATTGATAATGGCATTTTGACTCACTAATTCGAACAAAGAATATTGAGGAAGTAAAAATTTAGGAAGGAAAGAAACAAAGACTTAATGAGGAAGAAAGCCCTGATAGAAGAACTAAATCAAAACCAAACAAGTGAAACCAGAAGACTTGTCTAACTTGACCATCTAAAAAGAAAGAATCAATGCAGCAAGGCAATGACAAACCAAGGTCAATGTGTTGTCCAAGAGAAGGAGCCACACCCTAATCAGTAACAAGTGAAAAGGTGGTGCCCCAAGTTTTTCCCAAAACTTAGGGATTGTTCAGGGCTTAACAAATGGTGACACACTAAGTGAATCCATGAATGATTCAATCATATTTTCTAATAGGAAGCCATCAAATTTCAGAAGGAATCATACCTTTAGAGTTTGAACAAATGTTTTCTTTAGGTCCTTCCCTTGTAATATGAACCCAAAGAACCCCAATCTGTTGGATTACTGAGAGGGGGGGTGAATCAGTAATAGCGCAATTGTAATCCTTTTTATCCAAATAAACCAAGTGTTATATCAATGTAGAATTATTATCCAATAATGAGCAATAAGAAATGAACAATCACACACATACACAATACACTAGTATTTTACATGGAAACCCAAATCGGGAGAAAACCACGGAATGCTTTTTCTTATATGTCTTGAAGAATTACATTCATTGGAAGCACCAACTTCCTTTGTTTTCTAGCTGCAACTAGAAGGAGGCTTCAACCCCCTAGTTTCTCAGGCTACAACCTGAGGGAAGCTCCAACTCCCCAGTTCTCTGGCTACAACCAGAAGGACGCTACAATCCCCTATGTTCTCTGGATACAACCGAAAGGTGGCTACAACCACCCATCCTTGCCCCATCCTGCCACCCTGAAGTAGAATGATGGAACCAGTGTCAACCTATCACTATGAAATATACTTTTGTACAACTGTATCAACCTGTACCATTGCCCTGTATCCAATCTGTACAACTACCCTGTAATCAATCTGTACCTGAACTGAACATGTATCTACAAATATACAACATGTATGCGACCTGTAGTGATGTAGCCCGCGTATGTACACACCCTATCTGTTATGCAGCCTGCGCATGTACGTGCCCTATCTGTTATGCAGTCTGTGTGTGCCTTCTGAAAACTAGGGTTTCTCTTTTCTTGAAAACTTCTGACCTTCTGTAACTTCTTTCACATAGATATGTAACCTGTCACTGTATCCAGACTGTAAATGTTTCATGCACATGCATCCTTATACATAACCTTTACTCAAGGAAAGTATGTCTCTCTCTAGTCATAGGTATGTGTAATCATGAACAAGTATAATATCCCTCACATGATCTTAGTCATCAAACCGTTTATGATATTCAACTTCTCAATACATCAACTAGTACACAAATACAAGCTCTCAACCATGTACCATAAAGACCCTTAGCCATATGCCAAGAAATACAATATGTGCCTCAACAAAAAGTATCAATAATAAATATACCAGCACTGTATTTCTGTATATCTGACTTATATAGAAGATCCCATGTAGTCACTAGTCTCTCTAGGGAGAATTCTCAAATATCCATTTCCATTCCTCATGCATACATCAAAATCCAACTATTCATAGAAATAAGACATACCTTTTGAACCAATGGATGGATCTAAAGTATCTGAGCACTTTAGACCTTCCTGGGAGCTTGATCTCAGAATCTAGAACCTCTGCATCTTCATCTCTTCAAGTTTCCATGGATTTACCAACATGTACGCACCTTGTACACAGACAACCCGTGTATAACTCAACATGTACAAACCTTGTACACAGACAACCCATGTATAACTCAAAATGTATGCACCTTGTACACAGAAAGCCCACATACACCTCAGAAAACAGGGTTTTGCTGTAATTCCGAGAATTTCACCGTCAACCCTTCATGCTACCTCAGACGTTCACCACTTCAGATGTATCCACAAGTATTTACAAGAAGCTTTACACAATAAAATAAATATACAATATGTACAAGTGTATTTTTTATGAGTGAGCTTTGTCTCTTATTTATATCTTCATTTAGCCTTATGCTTTCCTTATTTTAGGGCTTCTTCATTTAAAATAATTTATTTTTGCAAAGCACTTTGACTCTTGGGGGCTTCTATAAGACTCATGAGGGTTCTCCAACTTCATATGGTCATAACTCTCTAACCGTGAGGACTTATGTGACATTCCACATACCACCTGAAATGGCATGACAAGCATTATCCATCTAGGATAGTTTCACTCACAAATTCATTGTCTTTCATCACATTATTCCTCAAATAAGCATGGGTTCTCTCACTCCGCAAAGCATCTTCCCATGAGGGCTTTCACCATAAGGGGACCACTTTTGAGTTCATCCATTTTTACTTCTTATCAACCATGAAAAGACAATAATGAATCATCTTTACATCAAACAATCTTGGGTCCATTACCCAAACCTTGTGCTACGGGGCTTTCTTCAAGGGTTGACATCAATGAAAACGAACCTTAATCAACAATGACCCCCTTTGGCATTGATGGAAACACTCTCATGCAATACTGAAATCATATCACTCATGCTTCCCCTAGAACCATAACTCTGTCCTTTGTATCTGATTAATCTGCTACCCTTGGAACCATGCCTCTGTCCTCTGCATCTGATAAATCTCTCCCCCTTTGTCATCAATGACAAAGGTATCTTTCCATCTGGGGTTGCTCCCCTTGATTAAATTGTCCTCTTATGGTGCTTCCTCGTGTAAATATAAGACATATAAGATAAGAATTCAAAAAGCATTCATTTTGGAGTAGAAATAAGTCCAAGTCTCTGGCGAAGATATTCAGATGATTCTCGTGGAAGTGGTTTTGTGAAGATGTCTGCCACTTGTTCTTTTGTGCCAACATTGATCTGGATTTTATGAGTAGAATGAAATGACTACATATTATTACCAGATGCTTAACACAGAATAATAGAGATATAGTAAAACTGGTTTTCTATTCAATAAGGAAATAAGCTGAAACTGTAAAATGTGGCGGAAAACAAGCTTGTTGGAATGGTGGCAGCTTATCTCTGAGAAGAGATGTAACGGTTGTGCTCATTCACAAGAAGATGATTACAATGAGGATCTCAATTCCTTTTTACAATAAACAGGAGATTCAAAAATCCTAAACATCCAAAAACCTAACCCTAGGAGATGAAGCGCCAAAAGTCATGTGGGCCCCGTTTGGGTAAGTCAATACATCAACTTCCTGGGGTCGTAACTTTTGCATACGATCTTCGTTTTAGGCATATGATAGCCCATTGGAAAGATCTATCTGAGGAATACAATAGTTGCATAGAATTTCATGTTGAAATTTTGCAACCGCAACATACCCCAAAAAACATCGTTTAGGGCCTCAAAACGGCTTCGAAAGTTCATGATCCGAAAAACTGCTAAAAATAGTAAATTATCAAAATTGCTAGAAAGTTGTTTTGAGCCAGTTGGACCACTGATATACACCTGGATCAATCCTCCCTCCTTAGGAAGAAATGGTCTCCATTGCGTTGAGTTCCCCCATCATATGAGGAAATTTCTGATGAATTTGGCCCTGGGTGAGCCACTTGCCTTGGTGCAGGAGCTGCCCTGCTTTGACGACTCGATAAAGTTGGATCCTTTGTTGTCAAGTGCCCTTGATTTGTGTGTCGACAATATGATCACTGGATGCCTGTTGTATGCAGTCGAGGTTGAGTTATGTTGGTGTCAGTTGTTCTGCTATGTCTGAGGTGTCCAATAATGGTGGGAAATAAGGCCGAAGGAGGTCCACGTTGAACACTGGGTGCAGGCCAAGGAAAGGAGGAATGTTGAGCTCAAAAGAATTATCCCCCACAGCCTTGGTGATGGTGTATGGCCCTTAAAGGAGTGGGTGAAGCTTCTGATGGGGTCCTGTAAGGCATTCTTTCTGCAAGTGCAACCAAACTTTGTCGCCCACCTGAAACTTATGTGGAACCCGATGTTGATCATGGCGTTGCTTGTACTTGTCATTGGACTTCTGTAGGATATCTTGAACCTATTGGAAGATGTGTTGGATCCTCTCAATGAACCGGGTGGCTTTGTCAGCCTCAGTTGGAGCAGGAGAGGAGTCGGTCGAGGTGACTGCAAGGGGAAGTGCAACATCTATGGGACCCAATGGTTGGAATCCCAACCCCACTTGAAAGGGGCTATGGTCGGTTGAGCTATGCAGGGCTCAGTTGTAGCTATTTTGGACATAGGGAAGACTCTCATCCCATGTGCGAGGGTGCTTGGAATTATACATGTGTAGGATATGCACGATCATTCGATTTACGAAGTCGGTTTGGCCATCAGTCTGGGGGTGGAAGGCCATGGATTTGGTGAGCTTGGTGTCCAATAGTGACCAGAGGCTCAACCAGAATGTGCTGAGAAATCGACTGTCCCAATCTTAGACAATGGTTTGTGGGATTCCAAAATGTCCCCAGACTCGTTCAAAGAAGAGCTTGGCAGTGGCTTCTGTTGTGATACTCTTCTTGCAGGCAACTAGAATCACCATCTTAGAAAAGCGATCAACAACCACAAAAACACAGTCATTTCCCCGCTTGGTGGATGGGAGGCCTGACATGTAGTTTATTGAGATGAATTCCCATGGCCTATTAGAAGTCAGAAGAGGGGTGTACAGGCCCTGTTTCTTAATGGTTGGTTTGGTAATAGCACAGGCAGTTCAAGACTTGATATACTTGCTGACCTCCTGTCGAAGTTTCGGCCAGTAGAAATGTTTTTGTAGCATCACCACTGTCTTTTCGACGTTGAAGTGTCCTGCTACCCGATTGTAGTGGGCTTCCCAGATCATCTTCGCTCGCTCACTTGATGGAACACAAATATGACCTAGAAGACACAACAACACATCTTGAAGATGGAAATTATCGACCAGTGCCTTTTCTCCCAACATTTGGTAGGTGGTGGCGAAGTCCGAGTCTGTCTCATAGAGTTGGGACCATCCAGATGTCTCATGGCCACAAGAGTCTAGCACTGTTGTGAGTGCCGCGACTGGTGGTCTGCTGAGGCAATCAACGATGCGGTTGGTGCTTCTTGTTTTATACTTGATGTTGAGGTGGAATTGTTGCAAGTATGTGGACCACTTTTGATGGCGGTCATTTTGCAATTTTCCTTGTGTCTGCATGAACTGCAGTGGCTTATGATCAGTGTGGATGACTGTCTCCCTCCCAAGAATGTAATGTCTCCACTGGCGACAGGCTTTCACAATGGAGTACATCTCTTTGTCGTAAGTAGGGTACTTACGGACAACATCTAATAGTGTCTCACTATGATAGGCCATGGGGTGGCTGTGTTGCGTGAGAACGACACCCACAACATAGTCTGAAGCATTAGTCTCAATCTCAAAGGGTCGTTGCAGGTTTGGTAGTGAAAGTACTAGGGCTGAGCACAAGTGTTGCCTCAAATCATCGAACGCTTGTTGTTGGGGCCGGCCCCACGCAAATTTTGTCTTACCACCACCCCTAGTTATTTGGCTGAGGGCCCATGCAATATGGGAGAATCCCAACACAAACCTGTGGTAGAAATTGGCAAGGCCCAAGAAGCTTTGAAGCTCAATGAGTGTGGTTTGGGTTGGCCAGTCATGGATGGCTTGGATCTTCACTGGATCCACATGTACGCCATGTTGATCAATGATGTAGCCTAGTTAATGGACCCTGTCTATGCCGAAGGAGCATTTTTCCAAGTTGGCGTATAGCTTGTGCTGCTACAGGGTGTGCAGAACCTGCTGAATATGATGCAAGTGTTTGGCCCAAGTCTTGCTATAAATGATAATGTCATCCAGATACACCACTACAAAATTATTGGTGATGTTCATAGGATATCGTCCATCATCCTCATGAAAGTGGCTGGAGCATTTGTCAGACCAAAGGGCATGACTAACCATTCAAAAAGGCCTTCCTTTGACTTGAAGGCGGACTTTCTTACATCTGTTTGTTCTATCGGGACCTAGTGGTAGCCAGACTTCAGATCAATCTTACTAAAGTATTTGGCCCCCATGAGTTGATTAAGGAGATCGTCGATTCGGGGAATTGGGTACCGGTTTTTTACTGTGATTTTATTGAGAGCCCATTAATCAATGCAAAGTCGCCAGGTTACATATTTCTTTTGTACTATCACGACTAGGCTCCTACAAGGTGATGAGCTGGGATGGACGTTCCCCTTGTGGAGAAATTATTCAATCTGTCGCTTGATCTCCTCATTCTTTAACAGAGAGCGGTGATAGACGAGCCCATTGGGAAGTGGTGCATCGGGGGTCAGATCGATGGGGTGCTTGACTTGGCAGTGCAGAGGTACCCCGGTAGGTGAGGAGAAGATATCTGAGTATTCTTCCATGACCTTATCTACTTGCTTCTGCTATGTGAAGAGTTCGGCCACAGAGACCCTGGATGTGGCTGTGATTTTCCTCTCATTCTGAGAGTGAATCATGAAGAAGACAAACTTCCCCGTCTGAGACATGACCTTCCTGCATTTCCTAGCAGAGATCAAGGAAATAGCACTAGGTGGGACAACCTCGGGTATCCTGTACAATTTCCTGTTCAAAGTAATAATAACACTATGAGCCCTAGACTCATATACAACATGACATTTCCATAAATAAGGTTGTCCCAAAAGAACATCACAAACTTCAAGAGGAGCAACATCACACAATACCTCATCTTTGAAGGGCTTTATGTCGTACGACAGTCGACACTATTGGCTAATGCGACGATCGCTTCCTTGGTGGAGCCATCCAATGGTGTAGGGTTGTGGGTGCAGCATTGTCGGTAGGGCCAACCGCTTGATGACCTCTGCTGAAATGAGGTTCTTTTGGCTACCACTATCAATGATGAAGTGCAATGGGGTACCTTTTACCCACATATTTGAATGGAAGAGGCACTCTCCTTCTTCTGGCTCATCTGGTTCACCGTGCTGGAGCTTGGTGGTAGCAACGGTGGCACTGGGTTCCGCATCAATGATCCGTCTTCCCCTTTCTGGTTCTGACTCAGAGTTAGAACCCGCATCTGATTCATATGCTTTCACTTCAGCCACCAGCATCTACTTTGAGCCGCAGTCAACAGTGTTATGCCAAGGGATCTTATGGAGGTTGCACCACTTCCAGGTATCTTTCTTTGTCTTTCCGGTGTCCTTATTTGCTTGTGGCTTGGACTGGTTGTCCTGATACTATCCATCTTTGCTCTGTCCTTTGTTCTGTGGGTTGGAGCCACCCTTTCCTGGCTTTTGTTGTGTGGGGTTCCTCGGCCCAAATTGTCGCGTCTTTTGTTTGAGCTTCTGCTCAATTTTGACGACATATCGGTAGGCTGTGCCCAAGGATGAGATGTCTTGAAATTCCATTTCTATCTAGATGTATCCTACCCTTCAGAATTTATGAATCCTAGGAATTTCCATTTGGTATACCTGGGAATTCTGAAGGATTTGCGCAAAATTATCCATCATCTCGTTCCTCTATTGCATGAGGGCTTCCTCAATCAACAACTTGAAAGGATCTCCTGTCCCATCATCTTTATTTTCTCCTTCCATGAGAGGTCGCTTGGGTGTGCGAGAGATTTTGTCCTCAAGAGAAACAAGCTCGAGACCCAACTCTTTGTACTCCGACCTCGTTGGGGACACGCATTAAGATGACAAGGAGCAAACCGCTCTGATACCACTGATCCAGATTTTATGAGCAGAATGAAATGACTACATATTATTACTAGATGCTTGAAATAGAATAATAGAGATACAGTAAAACTGGTTTTCTATTCAACAAGGAAATAAGTTGAAACTGTAAAATGCATCGGAAAACAAGCTTGCTGGAATGGTGGTGACTTATCTCTCAAAAGAGATGTGACGACTATGCTCATTCGTAAGAAGATAATTACAATAAGGCTCTCAATGCCTTTTTACAATAAATAGGAGTTTCAAAAACCCTAAACATCCAAAAACCTAACCGTAGGAGATGAAGCGCCAAAAGTCACGTGGGCCCCGTTTGGGTAAGTCAGTACATCAACTTCCTGGGGTCGTAACTTTTGCATACAATCTTCGTTTTAGGCATATGATAGCCCATTGGAAATATCTGTCCGAGGACTACAACAGTTGCACAAAATTTCATCATAAAATTTTGCAACCGTAACATACCCAAAAAAACTTCATTTAGCGCCTCAAATCGGCTCCGAAAGTTCAGGACCCGAAAAACTGCTAAAAATAGTAAATTATCAAAATTGCTAGAAAGTTGTTTTGAGCCAGCTAGACCACCGATATTCACCTGGATCACACATACTCAACTCTGATTTTCTTTTCTACAACCTTCTCCTGTAGAAAGTGATACTTGATTGGTATGTGCTTCGTCTTGGAGTGCATCACCGGGTTCTTCGAGATACTGATGGCGCTTGTATTATCAAAATAGATTGGAATGGGCTCATCATAGTCAACTTGTATATCTGTCATAGTTTGTTTCATCCAAAGAACCTGTGTACAACATGATGTTGCTGCAATATACTTTGACTCAATTGTAGATAAAGATACTGATGATTGTTTCTTTCCTAGCCATGATACTAAACACTCACCCAAGTAGAATGTTGCTCCACTGGTGCTTCGTCGGTCATCAATACAACCTACCCAATCTGCATCTATGTAGGCAATAAGTGATAGATCCTTTCCTTTTGGATACCATAATCCAAACTCTTATGTTCCTTTGAGATATCTGAAAATCCTCTTCACTACTAATTCATGTGATTCCTTTGGTGCTTCTTGAAATCATGCCACCTATCCAATTGCCTGCATTACATCTGGTCTAGATGTTGTCACATATAGTATGCAGCCAATCATTGACCTGTATTGCCTCTGATCTGTAGACTTTGAATCATCATATTTTCTCAACTTGCAACTGGTTTGCATGGGAGTGATAACTTGTTTGCAATCTTCCATACAAAAACTTTTTATCATTTCTCTAATATACTTGGTTGCTTTGACGTACCTGAATTCCAAAAAAGAAGGATAGTTTTCCAAGTGGCGACATTTCAAATTCATTTTTCATATCTTTTGCAA
>ML777857.1:626570-646910 GCA_009831015.1 Picea engelmannii
TTCAATTGTAGATAAGAGTGCTAGGTGTGTTTGTTCTGGTGAACGGATTTTTCTTCTAGTCTCAACTCCTGCATCTTTGTTTCCAATAATCTGATCTGAAGGATGATTCTTCTGTACTCGTTTTCTAGGTGTCTTTGGAGATAACTTGCTCTTCTATTTCTGTCATATTCTCTTCATCTTCCTCTTCTACTTCATCTTCTGCTTCTTCTTCGAAAAGTTGTTCCATTGATTTGTTTTCTTCTTCCTTTGATTCTGGTCTGCCTGTTTCATCAATTGTTACATTGATGTTTTCCACAACTTTGTTCAATCTTAGATTGTAACACTTGTATGCTTTCCTTGTACTTGAGTAACCAAAAAGTACTCCTTTGTCCACATGAGAGTCAAAATTTCCCATTCTGCCATCTTCTCTTTTGATGTAGCATTTGCTTCCAAAAACTCTGAAGTGCTTCACATTTGCTGGTCTTCCTTTCCATAGTTTGTAGGGAGTTTTATCAGTGTTGTTTCTGAGCATTACTCTCTTTTGAATGTGAATTGTTGTATGCACTACCTTTGTCCAAAACATATCTGTCAATTTGGAATCCATTAGCATTGTTCGAGCCATTTCTTGTACTGTCCTATTCTTTTTTTCAACAACTCCATTATGTTGAGGTGTCCTAGCACTGGAGAATTGCATTTTTATTCCATGACTATTGCAGTAGTCCATAAATTATTTTGAAGTGAAATCTCCTCCATTATCATATATCAAGCATTTGATTCTTGAATCCATCTCATTTTCAACCATTTCCTTGTATATATTGAAGTTTTCAAAATCTTATGACTTGTTCTTGAGAAATCAAACTGCAGTCATTCTTGTATAATCATCAACTAATAACATAAAGTATCTCTCACCTTTTAAGCCCTTTGTTTTAGTTTGTCCAACTAGATTAGTATGCACAATTTCCAGTGGTCTTGTAGTTGAGTATTCCTTTGATTTGAACCTGGTCTTTGTTTGCTTTCCTTGTTGGCAATGCTTGCATAAAGTGTTGGTTGGTTTCATGATCTGGGGCATTTCTCTGACTGGTTCTCTTTTCCTGACTTTGACAAGGTTATCAAAATGCATGTGACCCATTCTTCTGTGCCATATCCAACTTTCATCTTCATTTCCTAGACAACACTTTTCATTTCCAATTTCACTTAACACATATATGTTGTTTGCAGTTCTATCAGCTCTACCGACCAATTTCCCTGAACCTTCTCTTCTTATCTCACACTTTTGTGAATCGAAAGTAACTTTATGACCTTGGTCACACATTTGAATCACACTTAGAAGATTATGTTTCATATCTTCTACCAGTAGAACATTTTGTGCCTTTTCATTCTTGTTCCCAATTCAGACTGTGCCTTCTCCAATGACTTTGGTTGAATTATCATTTCTGAAGGAGACTGATCCATTTCTTTCCTTTCGCAATGTAAGAAATTTGTCTCTATCACTTGTCATGTGTTTTGAACACCCACTATCAACATACCAACCATGTTTCTTCTGCATAGCTTGTAGAGCGACTGTGAATTCTTCATTGCTATATTGATCTTGCTTTCTTATCCATGTCGTTTTTTGGGGTTCTTGTCTATGACTATTGTTATTCTGTTGAGGTTCTTTAGGAGGGACTGTCATTCTTCAATCTTTGGCAACATGTCCAAAATTGTTACATTTGTAACATTCCACTTCCGTGCTCAAATATTCAAACATATTGTAACTTCTTCTTTATGTTTCAATGGGTCTTCTTCAATAACCCCTTTGTGTATGACTCTCAAATTTGTTATTGTTCCTGTTGTTATCTCTGCAATTCATAACTTTATGTTCAAAATTATTACATGCATAACATAAACCAAATAATATAGTTTGATACCTTGGAGTTGAAGATCTTCTGAAAGGAGGTGCTCTTATGAATCCTTCCTCTTCTTGAGGCCTATCTGTCTATTGTTGATTCTGAATTATGAATCTTCTTGGTGGAGGACTGTCCCTGTAATATTCCTTGTATATCTTCCTCTCCCCTCTGATTGTTTTTTCATAGCTTTTTGAATTTGTTTATTTTTCTGTTGTTTTGGAGCTTGATCCATTTTTTGTCTGATTGTATACAAGTCCAAACTTGTCAAGATGAGATTTTTTATTGTTGATAATGTCATCTAGAGCTTTTGAGCTATTCTGCATATTTTTCTTTTGAATATCATCTCTTAGTGTGACAATCTTTGCTTCCAAGTTTCCAATGATCTTGTCCTTTTCTTCTAGTTGTTCTTTGAGTGCTTCTTCAATTCTTTTATCTTCTTCTATTTGAACCTTCAATTTTGTGATCATTTGTTCTAGTTCTCGAGTGTCCTTTTTCTTGTCTAGTTCTGCTTGTAGTTTCTTTCTTTTCCTCTTTTCTCTTCTGATAACTTCTATGGCACACATTAATTCTTCTCGACATTCAACTTCTGCCTCTTCAATTTATTCTTCGAATTCTTCATATCCTTCTTCGGCTTACTCATGTTCTTCTTCGGAGTCTTCTTTGTTAGAATATTTTACTGCCATGAATAGAACTCTTGATGTCTCACTGTCACTGATTTCATCTTCATCTGATGATGAGATGTATTCTTTGATGCATAAGAGTTTCTTGAAATATTTCTTTGTAGTTCTTCTTCCTTTATATGTGTGTTTGCCTTTTGAGTAACCTTCATCATTTCTCTTTTTCTTATGAGGACATTTTTTAAGCAAAATGACCAATACCATCACAATTAAAACAAATTAAATGAATCTTACCTCTATACCTATTGTTGGTTCCCTTGTTCAGTCTTTTGACGAAGTTGGCCACTTCTTCATTATCTTCCAAGACGTCACTGCTGCTGCTATATTCTTCTTGTTCCTTTTTCTTTTTCTTTGATTTTTTGGATTCTTTGAAGGCTACTTCTTTTACATCTGGATTTTCCTGTCCAGTTCTCATTTCATATGCTGTGAATATTCCATGTAGTTCATCCATGCTTATTGAGTCTAGATCTGATATTTCTTATAGTGTTGATATCTTAGGGTTGAATCTCATAGGAATAGATCTTATTACCTTTTGAACAATTACAGATTCTTCAATTTCTTCTCCCAATCCTATGACTGCATTCATTGTTTCATTGACTCATAGGAATTAGGCTACAATATCTTCATCTTCCTTCATTTTTAGTTGTTCGAACTGACCTATGTAAGTTTGAAGCTTTGTTTCTTTGAATTTTGTATCTCCTTCATAAATATTTTGAAGCTTGTCCCAAATCTCTTTAGCAGATTTACAATGTGCAACTTTGGTGAATACTGTATCACTGAGACCATTCAAAAGTACATTTGTGGATTTGGAATTATTCTCACCGAGTTTTACTTCTTTTTCATTTGTTGGTGGAACTATTGGTGCTATGTATCCATCTACAATTGATTGCCAAACTTGAAATCCCTGTGCCTGTATATATGTCTTCATCCTTATGCTCCAAAAAACATACTTCTATCCATCAAACTATGGTATTCCATTTTTATACAAGTTGGTATTCTCCATGATCTACCTTTTAGTGGTTAAACTGATTTCTCAAGGAACCTTCTCTGATACCAATTGTTGGATTAATGAGAAGGGGGTTGAATTAGTAATAGCGCAATTGTAATCCTTTTTATCCAAATAAACCAATTGTTATATCAATGTAGAATTATTATCCAATAATGAGAAATAAGAAATGAACAATCACACACATACACAGTACACCAGTATTATACGTGGAAACCCAAATCGAGAGAAAAGCATAGAATATTTTTTATTATATGTCTTGAAGAATTACATTCATTGGAAGCACCAACTTCCTTTGTTTTCTAGCTACAACTGGAAGGAGGCTCCAACCCCCTAGTTTATCAAGCTACAAACTGAGGGAAGCTCCAACTCCCCAGTTCTTTGGATACAACCAGAAGGAGGCTACAACCCCCTATGTTCTTCGACTACAACCGGAAGGTGGCTACAACCACATGTCCTTTCCCCGTCGTGCCACCCTGAAGTAGAATGATGGAACCACTATCAACCTGTCACTGTGAGATATATTGTTTTACAATTGTATCAACATGTACCATTGACCTGTATCCAATCTGTACAACTACCCTGTAATCAATATGTACCTAAAATGAACATGTATCTACAAATATACAACATGTAAGTGACCTGTAGTGATGTAGCCTGCGTATGTACACACCCTATCTATTATGCAGCCCGTGTATGTACGTGCCCTATCTGTTATGCAGCCTACGTATGCCTTCTGAAAACTAGGGTTTCCCTTTTCCTGAAAACTTATGACCTTCTATAACTTCTTTCACATAGATCTGTAACCTGTCACTGTATCCAGACTATAATTGTATCTTGCACATGCATCCTTATACATAACCTTTAATCAAGGCCAGTATGTCTCTCTCTAGTCATAGGTATGTGTAATCATGAACACGTATAATATCCCTCACATGATCTTAGTCATCAAACCGTTTATGATAAATATGTCAATGATAAATATACCAACACTGTATTTTTGTATATCTGACTTATACAAAAGATCCCATGTAGTCACTAGTCTCTCTAGGGAGAATTCTCAAATATCCATTGCCATTCCTCATGCATACATCAAAATCCAACTATTCATAGATATACGACATACCTTTTGAACCAATGGATGGATTTGATGTATTTGAGCACTTTAGACCTTCCTGGGAGCTTGATCTCATAATCTAGAACCTCTGCATATTCATATCTTCAAGTTTCCATGGATTTACCAACATGTACGCACCTTGTACACAGACAACCCGTTTCAAACATGGCCAATCCAAGGTTGATTGGTCAACCCTTGCATATGATAGCCCATTGGAAATATCTATCTGAGGAATACAACAGTTGCAAAAAATTTCATACCCCAAAAATCGTCATTTAGGGCCTCAAAATGGCTCTGGAAGTTCAGGACCCGAAAAACTGCTAAAAATAGTAAATTATCAAAATTGCTAGAAAGTTGTTTTGAGCCAGCTGGAAAAGGTGGGTGGCCACCGATATACACCTAGATCAATCCTCCATCCTTAGGAAACAATGGTATCCATTGCGTTGAGTTCCCCCATCAGATGAGGAAATTTTTGTTGAATTTGGCCCTGGGTGAGCCACTTGCCTTGGTGCAGGAGTTGCCTTGCTTTGACGACTCGATAAAGCTGGATCCTTTATTGTCGAGTGCCCTTGATCTGTGTGTCCACAATATGGTCACTAGATTCCTATTGTATGCAGTCGTGGTTGAGCTCCGTTGGTGTCAAATGTTCTGCTACGTTTGAGGTGTCCAATAATGGTAGGAAATAAGGCCGAAGGAAGTCCACGTTGAACACTGGGTGCAGGCCAAGGAAAGGAGGAATGTTGAGCACAAAAGAATTATCCCCCATAGCCTTGGTGATGGTGTATGGACCATAACAGAGTGGGTGAAGCTTTCGATGGGGTCATGTAAGGCATTCTTTCTGTAAGTGCAACCAAACTTTGTCGCCCACCTGAAACTTATGTGGAACCTGATGTTGATCATGGCACTTCTTGTACTTGTCATTAGAATTTTGTAGGATATCCTGAACCTATTGGTGGATGTGTTGGATCCTCTCAATGAATCGGTGGCTTTTTCAACCTCAGTTCGAGCAGGAGAGGAGTCGGTCAAGGTGACCGCAAGGGGAAGTGCAACATCTATTGGACCCAATGGTTAGAATTTGTAGTATACCTAGGGAGGTAATATGGGCTACCTAGGGAGGTAGCCAATGGGAATGTAGTTATGTGTTATTAGTGGAAGTCATTTAATAATATAGTGGACCTAGTCCACCTTACATTGAACGGCCTCAACTATTATCACTATGGGCCCTCTAGGCCCCACCACTACCTCTCAAGCTACCTTACATTAATGTTATTTGATTGAGGGCCCATGTAATATGGGAGAATCCTAACACAAAACTACGGTAGAAATTGGCAAGGCCCAAGAATCTCCGAAGCTCAGTGAGTGTGGTTGGGGGTGGCCAATCATGGATGAATTGGATCTTGGCTAGATCCACATGTACACCATGTTGATAAATGATGTAGCCTAGGTAATGGATCCTATCCATGCCGAAGGAGAATTTTTCCAAGTTGGCGTATAGCTTATGCTGCCGCAAGGTGTGCAGAACCTGCTGAATATGCTACAATTGTTCAGCCCAAGTCTTGTTGTAAATGAGAATGTCATCAAGATACACCACCACAAAAGTATTGGTGAATGGTTGCAGGATATCATTCATCATCCTCATGAAAGTGGTTGGAGCATTTGTTAGACCAAAGGGCATGACCAACCATTCAAAAATGCCTTCCTTTGACTTGAAGGCAGTCTTCCATACATCTGTCTATTCTATCGGGACCTGGTGGTAGCCAGACTTCAGATCAATCTTACTGAAGTATTTGGCCCCCATGAGTTGATCAAGGAGGTCATCGATTCAGGGAATCGGGTACCAATTTCTGACTATGATTTTATTTAGAGCCCAATAATCAATGCAAAGTCGCCAAGTTCCATCTTTCTTCTATACCAACACGATTGGGCTCCCACAACATGATGAGCTAAGATGGATGTGCCCCTTGTGGAGTAATTCTTGGATCTATCACTTGATCTCTTCATTCTCTAACAGAGAGAGGTGATAGACTGGTCCATTGGGAAGCGGTGCATCGGGGGTCAGATCGATGGGGTGCTTGACCTGGCAGTGCAGAGGTACCCCGGTAGGCGAGGAGAAGATATTCAAGTATTCTTCCACGACCTTATCTTCTTGCTTCTGCTATGTGGAGAGGTCGGCCACAGAGACCCTAGATGTAGGTCTGATTTTTCTCTCATTCTGAGAGCGGATGACGAAGAAGAAAAACTTACCCATATGAGAGATGACCTTCCTGCATTTCTTAGCAAAGATGAAGGAAATAGCACTAGGTGGGACAGCCTCGGGTATCCTGTACAATTTCCTATTCAAAGTAATAATAACACTATGAGGCCTAGACTCATATACAACATGATGTTTCCATAAATAAGGTTGGCCCAAAAGAACATCACAAACTTCGAGAGGAGAAACATCACACAATACCTCATCTTTCAAGGGCTTGATGCCATATGACAATTGAAACTGTTGGTTGACGCGAAGATCGCTTCCTTGGCGGAGCCATCCAATGGTGTAGGGTTGTGGGTGCAGTGTTGTCGGCAGGGCCAGCCGCTTGATGAACTCTACTGAGATGAGGTTCTTCTGGCTACTGCTATCAACGATGAAGTACAGTGAGGTGCCTTTTACCCACATCTATGAATGGAAGAGGCACTCTCCTTCTTCTGGCTCATCTGGTTCACCATGTGGGAGCTTGGTGGTAGCAACAGTGGCACTAGGCTCCGCGTCAATGATCTGTCTTCCCCTTTCTGGTTCTGACTTAGAGTCAGAACCCGCATCTGCTTCAGAGGCTTTCACTTTGGCCACCAGCATCTTCTTTGAGCGACAATCAGCAGTGTTATGCCAAGCGCTCTTATGGAAGTCGCACCACTTCCCGATATCTTTCTTTGTCTTTCTGGTGTCCTTCTTTGCTTGTGACTTGGATTGGTTGTCCTGATACTGTCCATATTTTCTCTGTCCTTTGTTCCGTGGGTTGGGGCCACCCTTTCCTGACTTTTTTTGTGAGGGGTTCCCCGACCCAAATTGTCACGTCTTTTATCTGAGCTTCTACTCGATTTTGACGACATATCGGTAGGCCGCACCCAAGGATGAGATACCCAGAAATTCCATTTCGGTCTGGATGTATCTATGAAAAGCACCATGATACTTGAGCACCAGATGTCTCTCTGAATCTTTGATACCCAGGTTGGTGCGCAAGGTATGGAAGATATTTTTGAAATGTGGCACTGCTTGGTCTCTTTCTTGTTGCAGTGTGGTCCATTTGGTATACAAGTCATCATAACTTCCGACATGGTAGTATTGTTCCTTAATAGCATCCCTGAAGGATTCCCAAGTGGTTGTGACTGTAAATAATGAGGGTTCCTCAGTTTGCTTTTGCTCATAGAAAGTTTCCCACCAATCTTTGACATGGGGAACGGCTTTGAGGAGTGCAAAAGTAATATTTTCTCTATTCGAAACGTTATGGACAGAGAAATACCCTTCTAGTATATTCAACCACTTGTATACAACATCTGCATCTATTTGACCTTCAAATATAGGAATATCGAAGTTTATTTGTACCTTGAAGGGGGCGGTGCCTCCACTCGAAGAAGATGTGTTGCCTGTTGGTAGTCACCGAAGGATTCGCACGAAATTATCCATCATCTCATTCCTCTGTTGCGTGAGGGCTTCCTCAATAAACAGTTTGAAAGGATCTCATGTCCCTTCATCTTTCTTTTCTCCTTCCATGAGAGGTCGCTTGGGTGTGCGAGAGCTTTTGTCCTCAAGAGAAACAAGATCGAGACCCAAATCTTTGTATTCCGACCTCGTTGGGGACATGCATTAAGACGACAAGAAGCAGACCAATATGATACCACTGATTCAGATTTTATGAGCAGAAGGAAATTCCTACAAGTTATTACCATATTTTTAACACAAAATAACATAAATACAGTAAAACAGGTTTTCTATTCAATAAGGCAATAAGTTGAAATTGTAAAATGCAGCGAAAAACAAGCTTGCTGGAATGGTGACGGCTTATCTCTGAGAAGAGATGTGACGCCTATGCTCATTTACAAGAAGATGATTACAATGAGGTTCTCAAGGCCTTCTTACAATAAACAAGAGTTTCAAAAACCCTAAACATCCAAAAACCAAACCCTAGGAGATGAAGCGCCAAAAGTCATGTGGGCCCCATTTGGGTAAGTCAGTACATCAACTTCTTGGGGTCGTAACTTTTGCATACGATCTCCATTTTAGGTGTATGATAGCCCATTGGAAATATCTATCCGAAGAATACAACAGTTGAAAAAAAATTCAAACACCAAAAAACGTCGTTTAGGGCCTCAAAACGGCTCTGGAAGTTCAGGACCCGAAAAACTGCTAAAAATTGTAAATTATCAAATATGCTAGAAAGTTGTTTTGAGCCAGCTGGAAAAGGTTGGTGGCCACCGATATCCACCTGGATCAAGTATGTACAACTATTATGATGCTACCAGTTGAATGGTATGTTTTTTCTCAAGACCATTTCCTTCAATACCTCCCTAACTAGGAGGGAGTGTTGATATTATGATAGTTGTGGAAGGTATTTACCTCCACATGTAACCCTGATGAGAATAAAATATTCCGAGAAGCAAGAAGAAACCCTAAAGCATTAAAATTAACCCTAGAAGACAAGTCGACCCAAGGAAATAATTAATATTAAGTATTTAGCCTCCAAAATGAGAAGTTGGCCCAAATAGCTCAGGAAACAGTATAAATACAAGTAGTCAGACCTCATCTTGAACACACAGCTCAGAATTTCAGCTAGGAAGAGGTGCGCATTGTAGAAACTGGGCAAGTGTGCAAGTCTGGGGAGCGGCAGCAACCAACAGCTGCTGCAATCTGTATTCCTGGTTTAGGCTCAAACTTTCTGTTGGTTATAGTTGGACTTTCTGATCAGTCTTGGTTATATTTTCTTAGTACATTAACCTTGGTTGGCTATTGGTTTTCTTCCGGAATCATTCTCCATCAAGGTTAAGGTGCTTAAGGGTGGTTTCAGCCTATGGTTGGGTGACAATATTGTTATATTGTCTGTAGTTAAATGAGCACATCCATTACTTTCTAACAAAAACAACTAAGAATCCTCAAGGATTCTTGCTTCAGTATGGGTATGCCTGTTAATATCGATAAGACTAAGTTCATGATTATTAAATCAAATAAGATACCTTATGGTGCCTTCGTATATGAAAACAACAACTTGGAGGAAGTGACTTCATACAAATAACTTGGAATTGATATTCACCACAATATCAATTAGAATTATAACATTGAGAAAAGGATTATTGGGGGTGTTGGTGTTAAATATTATCAATTAATTAATTACCCAACTATTTAATTGTCAACCCGAGGAGTTCATAATCTTAGAGGTGCAAGCGCAGGAAATATAGGATTAAAGTGAAACTAGCTTAATCTAATGCTTGAAAAGGAAAGACACAACTAAAATTGAATCTAACTAGTTAAGCAAGAAATTGCATGAAATAAATCTAATTAAGAAAGCATGAAACTGAATGAAATGAATCTAACCATGAAAGCATGAAATGAACCTAATTAGGAAATCATGAAACTGCATAAAAGAAAAATAATACATAACAAGTTGTTGGACACACCGACTACATTGAGAGGGTGGGTGAACACTGTAGGACACTTTTTCCCAAAAACTTCCCTTTCACAAAAACTCTTTAGTTAGAAATCACCATTAACTCATTATGTATTGATGTCATTTATAACCAGTTAAATGTTAACATACATCAACAACATATCATCAATAAATCATCACCACAAGGAACACAAAGAACATAAGATGTATGTACAATTTTCTTTTTATTATGGACTACAATCCTTCGGTTATCAACAACAACTGAATAGAGTAAAACTCTTCAAGAGCACCAACTCTATAATGCAAGACTCAACTTACACCCTCAACACCAATTGAGATGAGGAAAAAATCCTCAACAGATATCAATCTGTCAATAAGTACGTGACCTGTCGGTAGTGCAACATGCGTAAGTATGTGCCCTACCATTAGTACAACTATCTTATGTACGCGGCCAGTCTGTACTACAACCTGTGTATCACTTCTGAGAAATTAAGGTTTTCTATTCATGATGAACTCAGATCCTCTGCAACCTTCAATCACATTATCTTTTGTCTTTCATTGCCTAATCCCCATAACCAATCACAACACATCCAAGATCTCCAACAACTTACTCATGCTCCTCAACAATACATTATGAGTTCTACTCAATCATGTATAAGCAATCAACATATTATGGAAATCATATCAATATTGAATCATAAGAGTGTTTCTCACTCTATCAACCAACATAAACCACATCACAACAACCATAGAAAGAATTCCTTAAGAATTCACCACACAATAAGAAAGAGTATCAAACAGGACAATAATGTAACCATACCAGAATTTCTATGGCAGATCTGAGCCCATAGAATGCAAATCTGGAACCTGCTTCAGTCTTCAAGAGCCTGTCATCATCTCAACCACAAGTCTTGATGAATTCATCCACTATATGTGCCCTGTCCTCATTCAGCCCACGTATGTACGGGCCCTGGCTTATTACAGTCCGCGTACACCTCATAAACTAGGGTTTATGAACTTTCGATACTTTTGTCGTCATTATCTCAGACTTGCTGAAACTTTGATGCGTCCATGAGATCCTCTAGGTCATCTCTCTCTCAGAATATATCTTCAATATATGCTCAAGAGATACACAAGAGATATGAATGAGATTCCTTTCACAAGAGACCCTTGCCTCTTATTTATACTCTCCAAGTAGCTTCCTTAGAAACATCTTCTAGGTCACTTAACCCACTTCTAGGTCACTTAACCTATTTCTAGGTCTCTTAACCCATTTTCCTCATTTTTAGGGTTAACCACTTTCCATAATTAGAAATTTCTCCATTTCCTTATCATTTAAATATTCCTCCTTGAATTTTTCACCTCACTTTATTATTTAAATAATCCTCCTTGACTTGTCACCATTTAAATAATAATTTCTTCTTTGCAAGCTCTTTGACATTTTTGACCTTTTGGGGATTCAACCCTACATATGAGGGTCCTTCATCTTCGTAGGGCCATAACTCTCAAACCATGAGGAGTTATTTAGCATTCCACATACCACCGGAAATGGCATGATAAGCACTATCCATCTATGGTAGTTTCAATAACAAATTCATTGATCTTCATCTCATTATTCCACAAACAAGCATGGGTTATCCAACCATACTTCTAGGATAACTCAACCGTAAAGCGTCTTCCCATGAGTGATTTTATTATAAGGGGACCACTTTGGAGTTCATCCATTTGTAGTCCTCATCAAACATGATAAGAAACAATGAGTCATCTTTACATCAAACCAACTATGCATCATATATCAAAGAAACCACATCGATCTGTATTCATCTATGCATCATATGAGTGAAAACATATGACTATGATTCCACTTGAAATCAATCAATACATACTTCATAAATCAATCAATCATTTGGCATCAACCAATTTCTTGACATCAATCCTTTGACATCAACCAATCATCCTTTGGCATCAATAAATCACTTGACATCAATCCTTTGACATCAATTAATTAAACCATTGGCATTGTTGGCATAGGGGCAGACCCAGGGTTCAACGCTACAACAACGGACCAACAAAACCCTAACTACCATCCCTTTCGGCAACAACTGCGAAGCAGATGAAGTCTCACCTGAGGTAGAGGCAGGGGTGGTTGTAGGACTCCAGTGTCTGCAACCTTAGCTGGGACATAGATCTATGACGGTAACACCTTAACAAGGCACTTAGCAGTTATAGTTCACCAATATCTAGTCTTAGTTTATAGTGCAGTAAACCCTAATTACAGAGAATTGCAGTATTTAACCAGATATACTATATTCAAACACTAAGCACATCCACATAATCCAGATCTGGTATTCATCCATATTTAGGGAAATGACCAGTCCTACTTCAGGAGGATATGAGGGAGGGGTTATGTCAGTGGTTTCAGGTGACTCAGACACAAGGGGAGTTTCAACATCCTCTTCTGAAATATCCTCTAATATGACATAAAAATATTTTGTTCCTTACACTTGTGGCCCAAGAAATATTTGTAATCACAATTATAACAAAGGTCTTTGAGTTGGCGTTCATCCATTTCAACACTGGTCAATTTTTGGATCTTTATGGAGCGGAGGGAGTAGTGGGATTTACTGGTTTAGTGTGAGGGATAAAGGATGGTTTTTGGTTTTGAGAAGATACAACCTGTTGTTCTTCTTTATCTCTTTTAGTAGCCTCCACCCAACTTTGAGGCCGAGACATGAGGACATGGGCCCAAATCGCATCCTTGAGGCCACTGATAAAAAACTCTCGGAAAAAATGCATCATACATGCCCTCTATTAGAAAATCCAGGCGCTCAAAATAAGCTATAAAGTCTTCCACTATTCTTGATTGTTTCAACTTTTTCAAACGACCCAAATGGTTGGTGTCAGTGTCAAAGCATTCATAAATCTCTGCTAAAAATTGTGTCCAAGAAATATACCCTTGACGGGAATTTTTTCTCCATTGCCACCGTTGCCAACGTTCTTGATCTATATGGAGAACACCATACTCAAGTTTGGACAAGTCATCTGTAATGTCATATAATGTTCCATTTGGGTTACCCAACCAGTGGGATCCGAGCCATCAAATTTGGTCACATCCACCCACAGAAGGCACAGGTCACATTGAAAGTGATGGTGCTGAAAGTTAGAGGAATGTTCAGCTTTAGTATCTGAAGGTGGGTCAGATAAAGGGTTATCTATAGGGATATGCATCTTGATGCAGAGCATCAAAATGACATATTCAAGCTAGGTAGTCAGGTCTTGTTTGATTTCATCCATTGAGGACTGCATGAATGTATTGAGGGTGGCAACATTAGCACTGAGTTGTTTCACTTCTTGTTGGGTCTCAGTGAAATTATATTGCAATATATTGAAGCGAGCTTCTAGGTCTTGGCTACAGGTATGGGCCATGATGATGAGGAAACCGAAATGGGGTGGTTGGGGTCAAAATTTTGTTGAAAAATGATATGTATGAATGTGATAAGGGTGAAGATATGAATCCAATGGAATAGGTTTCAAACAATGGTTCAAAAATTTCCAGCCTTTTGTTTCTTTGACACCTGCGGAGTTATACTCTCGTCTGAAGAATACTGCAATAATGAAATGCCCAAATTCTTAACCAGGAAGAAATGTGTATTTATTTGGAAAACCAAACACAGTTGCACGAAAATAGATCTTTTATTTTTTAATTTGTTAATGTTTCTACCCCCAAGGGTTTGGTATTCAAGTATTCTATAGACAAGCGTTTTCCCTGTGCTATAACTCTCTGATATACATGCAGGGTCCAACAGTAGTACTCGGCCCAATATCTCAGGGCACTAACTAAGGAGGATAGACCATACCCTTATTCATACTACCCAACTACCTAGGTACTAGAGAGCATCTTCCCTAGTGTTGTTCTCGGTGGCACTATAGCAGTCAGGCGGCTGATCGGTTTATCTAAATATGGCTTCAGGTAATCTAGGTTGATCCATACACAGGTGTTTTCTAATGCGCTACTACTCGAAGGGTTACCAACAATGGTTACAAGGGTGGCCAATGGATGTGCGCTTAAGTAAAACTTGTATTTCTTTCATGTATGAATCCCTCAACTGCGGTTTTATGCACGTAACGACATATCTTTGTGGCTTAAAGACGTTGGAATATGTCTCTACCCTGAAAAAAATTTAACCCACACTTTCTGTCGAGGAAAGTTATCTAATACCACTTGTAATATACCAGATATAAAAAGAGTACAGAACATAAATAAAATGCTAGAAATGGAAGAATAAGAACAATATAACTAGAACAATCACCACAATAGCACTGAAATGATATAAGCATAACAACAGAAATAACACTTTGATTCTGAAAGCAATGTTCACGGTTCTCTTCAAGGGGGCAACCTCCAGTTGAGTAGAGCTTTATTACAATAATATCGAAGCTAGGGTTCTCATACCCTCGACTCCTATTTATACTAAATATGTCTATCGAAAGAACCATCTAGAGGAAGATCCTTCTAGAAGCAGAATATTCTATTAGCTCTTCTTACATTCAACTTATTCTATTTTATTGAAAGGCCTTATTAATATTGATCTTTATTACATCTGAATATATTGTTCTACCTATGTGTGGGTTAGGACCCTAACATCGACATAAATCCATATGAACTAATTGGAGTGGTTTCTCTATTGAAGTAGAGCTCTTAGATTTAAACTATGTCCTGGTTAGCTTTCCTACTTGGCAGGGTTTACACACAGAATCTTGCGGCTTTGATATTATTGGAAGATCTTTTACTGCCTCAAGATTTTTTAGCTTGATTAAGTAGTCAAAGTTTAGATTTCCAAGTGTCTTATGCCATAACCAGGTTTCATAATGTTTTCTTAGATGACACTCTTCTCTATCTTATTTCATAACGTATACATTTTATTATTGTTCCTTATGCCTTTAGCCACCACTTGTACTAAGTTTACAGACTTTATCTTACAATCTTTGGAAGTGAACACCACTTCACATCCTTTGTCACAAATTTGAATGACACTGAGCAAATTATGTTTTAGCCCATCTACAAGTAGAACATCCTAGGCTTTTACTTTACCATTACTCTAACTCACCATCCCTTTACCCTTGATTTTACCTAGTTCATCATTTCCAAAGGTCACATTTCCTATTTTTCTTTTACTAAAAGACATAAACTTATCCTTGTCTCCATTCATGTGCTTGGGACATCCACTGTCTATATACCAGGGATCTTTTTGTTTTTGTGCTGAAAGTACTACAATACATTTTTCACTATCTTTCTTTTCCCAAGTGCTGGCATTTTTGGCTAAGGGTTTTATCCTTGGATCTTCTTTGTAATTCTTCAGATGGAATTTTGCATCTTTGTGCTCGAAGTTATGATAGTTATATAATTCAAGCTCATTGTTCAATAGGTCAAAGTGATTGGTGCAACTTTGTCTACTCATTGGTTTTTTAGTTATATGTTGCAAAGATTTCTTATTTCTTGATCTCCTCAGTTGCATGTCTCTAAACTTAATTTGACAATTTGCAATCTTATGACCAAAATTAGAGCAGTGAAAACAATAACCATGGAAGAAAATTTTGGTACCTGAAGGATGGCCTTCTTCTTGGCATTTGTTTCTCCATCTTCTGATATCTTTGTTTTTTATCAGGGATCATCTTGTCTTTATTAGTTTTTCGTGGCGGAGTATTCACATGGTCTGATTGTCTGATCACTTGGAACTTGATCATCTTTACTAGCTCTTTGATTTCTGGTTGTTTTCTTCTTGAACCACTTACATAGCCTAAACCAGTCTTCAACAAAGGAGATCTCTGTTTTCTCAAAATGTCATTTAGTTCTATTGAGGCTTTAATTCTTGGAAGATTTTTGAGATATAATGCTTTAAACTTCTCCATCTCTCTCCTGGTTTTTACTACCTCTTATTCCAAGGATTCACATCTTGCCTTATTCTCTAATAACCATTGTTTAAGAATGTCCTCTATTTCCTTTGCCTCTTCTAATTCCACTTCTAGCAGGGCAAAGTCTTCATCAGGTTTTTTAATGTCTTTCTCGAACTGTATCAACAATTGTTTTTTCTTTTTCTTCTTAAATCTGAGTCTAGCAATTTCTTCTAGGGCACTGATCTGTTCTCCTTCCAAGTCAACCATAACTTCTTCATCATTTTCATCACTTCCTATGCTTTCATTATCATAATCCTCTTTGGCCATAAGCATAAAGTCATTAACATTATCTTCACAAGAAGAATCACTATCTGTGTCTCCTGAGGAGTCATCATTAATTACACATAAACTTTTCTTTTTACCAAATCTCTTGGATTTGTACTTCTCTTCACCTTCACAGTTCTGGTCCTTCTTCTTGTGTGGAAACTTATATGCAAAGTGACCTATCTTTCCACAGTTAAAAAATTTGAAGGGAAACTTTCCTTGGTATTTGCCTGATACTTTCTTTAGTCTTCTCAAAAAAATTTCTTCAATTTCATCAGGCTCAAAATCCTCATTCTTATCTGCTTTAAATGATGCTTCTCTAGAGGTGGGTTTATCCTTAATAATACTCATTTCATAAGCAGTTAGAGTTCCTAGAATTTGATCAATAGATAAAGTCTTAAGATCATTCAGTTCTCCTATTGCAGAAACTTTTCGATTAAATCTATTTGGTAGAGATCTTAAAATCTTCTAAGCTAAAAATAAGTCTTCAATCTACTCACCAAGATCCTTCATGGTATTCACAAGCTCCTCAACTCTTAAGAAAAAAATATTAACTATTTCATCCTCATTCATCTTTAGTTGTTCAAACTGTAATCTGTAGGTTTGAATCTTGGCATCCTTTACGTTCTCATTACCTTCATAACTGCTAATGTGTTTGTCCCACATTTCTTTGGTAGATTCTAAGTGCATAACTTTCATAAATTCTTCTTCTTCAAGCCCACTCAAAATATCATTTAGAGCCTTAGCGTTGAAGTTGAATTCTAGTTTGTCATCATTATTAGCTAGTACAACTGGCTTTATATAACCAGTCTCTACCACATCAAAGATATCTGCACCTAAAGCCATTATGTAGGTTCTCATCCTAACTTTCTAGAAGCCAAATTTTGTTCCATTGAACAAGGGGGTCCTATTGGTTGGAGTTCCTTCATGACTTGTCATGTTTACGCTTATTGATCTACCTTTAAATAAAAGGAACTGACTATGATACCAATTTTTGGACAACTAAGAGGGGGGGGGGGAGGTGAATCAGTTGTTATTGTGCTAAAACAATTATGCCCATTTCAAACTCTTTACATACCACTCAATGACGATCACAACAATGTAGGGAAGTAAGCAATAGAATATTCAAAATCAATCAAACACACGGAATATACAGATACATATATTTCCCGAGGAAACCCATAAAGGGAAAAACCTCTTCTTCTTGATATGATAAGTAATCTTTATTTTCTATACATTATCATTCTTATGAGCACCAAATCCTTTTGAGGCTACCACCTCTGTTTTACAAGAAACAACTTGCTGAGAGCACCAACTCTCTGGTTTCTCTAGAACCTACTAGAAGGAAGCACCAACTCCCTGAGTTTTCCAACACCAACTGGATGGAAGCACCAACTTCTAGTTACACAGGCACCAACCTATATAATATAGAACAATAGTTCTCCCTTGCACCACCCTACCACCCTGTTTTTTCCGGCTACAACCAGATGGAAGCTAAAACTCCCTGTGTTCAAGAACCCACTTGAAACTCTGAGGACAACAGTCCTCCCTAGCAACACTCTACCACCTTGATTATAAAAAATTTGTTACTGAAACTTATTACAGTGATACAATGTTTGTCAAAAGGCTTACCAGTCTCATCATTGTTCTTCTATACTACTATGCTCTTCCTACATCAGTGTCTTCCTGCTCGCATCTTCTTGAGCTTCCCGATCTTTTGGTTTGTCTCTTCATGTGCACCTCGACTTTCTCTTCCTCTCTCAGATATGCATTTCTTTTCTTTATCTTTCTTTTGCGCTTTATTCTCTATGTATTATTTCCATTCTATGTGCTATGCCTCTTCTGTGCATTTCAGATGCTGCACATAGCATGCTTCTACCCACATGAATAACTCTCAACAGAAGCAACCATCTCTTCTATGTTCTACGTATATTTATCATGCCAAGTCCTCTGCCAGATCATACACCTCACTCTTTGTTCTCTCTAGCGATCATGTTGAGTCTGTTCTTCATCAGTGGTCGTTATCTTAAGATTCTTTGGCTTCTCTGGAAGATACAGTATTCGACATTTTTCCATCTGTCAATTGTCTCTATCATCAGTCTTCATCCTACTGGTAGTTACCTCGAGACTATTCAGTTCCTCTGGTGATCACCCTAAAGCTCTTCGAATTATATGGCGATTATGCTCAGTGTGTTCATCATCAATGGGCGTTATCCTGAGATTCCTTGGCTTCTCTAGCAGTCGAAAATCTTTGTATTCTCTATCAGTTATAGATATTCATCTTTGGCTTCTTTGTCTTCTAAGCCCCTTCCTTCACATGACCACTGGTGGTGACCCAATTGCCTATTAAAAAGGCACTTCCCAATCTCTCTAGTGAGCGCTAGATCTTTTTCACGATATGACCTTGGGCTATGAACTTCACAAGACCACAGGATTGCGGGTGCGTCCATAGGCAATTTGAGGGAAACTTGCTTTTCACCCCGCAATTCACTACGAGCCTCTGCGAGTCCTTTCTCCAAAAACATGGTTTTGATTGCGACCCGCTTATGAAAAATTAAGACTCAAGCATGTTCTGGCCCCACAGTGTGACGGGACTATCGATCCTACGATCTTGATGGTGATCCTGAAACAGATGGATCAGATTGGGCGGTTTATTTCACAGAAACAAATCTATGGTCAGATTTGATCCTTAAACTTATCCTTTCATTGTTCAATCCAGTGGCTAGGAATTAATCAAACATTGAGATGGACGTCTATCAGAACTTCGCCCTTCGGAAATTCAGAATTTCAACTTCTCAAACTTACACTATCCTTCCATTGTACTATCATCAATGGTTGAGAATGCACTTGAAGTGATCTTTCAGATTGGACAACTCATGTTCTTGCTAACGTGGTCTACCACATGTCCTTGTTGAGCTGGTCTGCTAACGTGTGTGAGACGTGTAGGCATTGTAGTGGAATGTTGAGGTAGAGCGTGGTAGTGGAGTGTGACATGTAATGGGTAGTGGAGTGTGACGTCAGAGCGCGGAGGTGGTATGTATGAGTGGTTGTTGGTTGTGGAGCCTAATTATCTTATTGATTTAGAGGTCTTTTACTTTCATCCGTGTTTATACCCCATGAAGTATTTACACCCCATAAGTATGTACACTCTTCCATGTGGGGGAGTATAGAGGGGGGGTACCCCCTCTATGGGGTCAGGGGGGGCTATCCCCCCGGCTGGGGGGTCTGGGGGAAAGCGGCCCTCCAGTGTCCCCCGAAGCAAAAATTTCCTTGTAAAAGTATATTGTAATTTCATTGTAAATCTGGACTGTTCATTATAAGGTTGAAGATCTAACGATAGAGATTATGTTAGGGTTTTTTTCCCTAGAAGGCAACCCTCTTTTATGAGGGAAATGTATTGCGGCTATGTATGTTGGCGAGTATTGTATTCTGAGAGAGGAGACTGTGAGAGAAAGAAGAGGAAGTTACAACGGGTTTTGATGTAGGTTGTATCCCTTCATTTTGCTGGATAATAATAAAGAAAGGACCTGGCAATTTCTCTGGTGGACATAGCCCACACTAGGTGAACCACGTAAATCTGTGTCTCTCTTGTATTGTGTATCTTCAGTGTTTTGTTTCCACATTTATTTTATTTTATTGCTCCACGGTCTTGTTTTTCTAACAACTGGTATCAAAGCATAAGGTAACTCGCAGGAAAAGAGGGTTCCTGGTTCGAGTGGGAGCAATGTCGGAAGATGGAAAGTTTAGGGTCGAGAAATTTAACGGCCAAAACTACCAGTTATGGAAGATGCAAATGGAAGATTATTTATATCAGAAG
>ML777857.1:650165-664155 GCA_009831015.1 Picea engelmannii
CATGCATTATGTTTTGGAGGTTCAGACACTTTTCTACAGGGATATGTTGATTCAGATATGGCAGGTGATAAAGACAGTAGGAGGAGCACCATAGGGTATGTTTTTACTATAGGTGGAACAACAGTAAGTTGGATTTTGAAACTACAAAAGGTTGTTTCACTTTCAACAACAGAGGCAGAGTATGTTGTTGCTACAGAGGCTAGTAAAGAGATGATTTGGTTACAAAGCTTTATGGAGGAATTGGGAAAGAAGCAGGAGAACAACAGGTTGTACTGTGACAGTCAGAGTGCCATTCACCTTGCAAAGAACTCAACCTTCCATTCGAAGACTAAGAATATACAGTTGAGGTACCACTTCATATGATCCACCTTGGAAGATAGACAATTGAAGCTGGAAAAGATACACACTAGCCAAAATCCTGCAGACATGTTAACAAAGGGAGTAACCAGGGAGAAACTGAGTTCTTGCTCAGTTTCAGTTGGTCTTCAAGAATGAAGATGAAGATGAGAAATAAGCCAGGTCCTAGAAGGTTCAGAGTCCATCATATACAACCGCGGTGGAGTTGTTGAGATCAATCTCCAAGTGGGAGATTGTTGGTTGTGGAGCCTGATTATCTTCCTGATTTAGAGGTATTTTACTTTCAACCGTGTTTATACCCCATGAAGTATTTACACCCCAGAAGTATGTACACTCTTCCACGTGGGGGAGTGCAGAGGGGGGGTACCTCCTCTGCGGGGTCCGGGGGGGATATCCCCCCGGCTGGAGGGTCTGGGGGCAAGCGGGCCCCCAGCGTCCCCCGATGGGGGTTGGGGGGCGAAGCCCCCAAAGCAAAAATTGCCTTGTAAAAGTATATTGTAATTTCATTGTAAATATGGACCATTCATTATAAGGTCGCAGATCTAACGATAGAGATTATGTTAGGGTATTTTTCCCTAGAAGGCAACCCTCTTTTATGAGGGAAATGTATTACGACTATGTATGTTGGCGAGTATTGTATTCTGAGAGAGGAGACTGTGAGAGAAGAAGAGGAAGTTACAGTGGGTTTTGCTGTAGGTTGTATCCCTTCATTTTGATGGATAATAATAAAGAAAGGACCTGGCAATTTCTATGGTGGACGTAGCCCACACTGGATGAACCACGTAAATCTGTGTCTCTCTTGTATTGTGTATCTTCAGTGTTTTGTTTCCACATTTGTTTTATTTTATTGCTCCGCGGTCCTGTTTTTCTAACAGTGGTTTGGTGGTTTACTCGGAGGGGGGGTCAGGCAGTAAGTGGTAATGAGTGAGGGGGGTCTGAGTTAATATAAAGGTGACATGTATGAGGTACCCACAAGGAAAATACCACCAAATCGGACACCCCCCCCCAAAGGTTACAAACAGAAAGCTCGGGGGGGTCTAATATGCCCTATCGATCGTAGATATGAGTCCTCGATTCTCAGCTGCTGAGATTAGCTCGCCCTTTACCCAACTTATCCTATCCTTCCACTTTAGAATGATATGATTGCTGCAATATTCTTCGGATGATCCGATGGTCGAGAATGTATTTTGGCTCTCTGGGTCTTCGGACATTGAAGATTTCAAATCTCAAACTGATGTCTTGAAGTGAGATTTTTTCCGAAGTGTAACCTCCTCACATATTTATACCCGAAACAAATGACGTTCATTGGATCAGGATCTTAGATCAACGACCCGATCTGTCTGTGATGCAACTCTTCTAGCTTATCCTATCCTTCCACTTAGAATGATCCAAGGAATGATGGAAATTCGTGTTTGATATGACTACTGACGGGTATTCAGATAATCAAATTCTCAACTCTTTAGCCCTGTTTAATTTACCCTTCAATTAATTCAATTTGACAATCGACAGATATCCAGGTGTTCTTGATCTCATATCTCATCCCTTGCTTATCCTGTCCTTCCACTAATTCAATCCGACGTTCATCACATTTTCTCCATATCTGATGGTCCACATTCATTTCGGATTTTGGGCTTCAAGTAATTCAACTTTTAAGTTGCCAATTCTTTCGAAGTGAGATTCCCCGAATGGTAACCTCCTCGTAAATCCACTGGATCTAACGATTGTTGGTCTTTTGGATTGTTGATCCAACGTCCATTGTCTCTCTTCCTCCTGAGCTTCTGATCTCTCTGACTTAGAATATTTTCTAAGTGTTCACGGGTCTCAACCTTTACTCCTCCTGCGAGTCCGTCTCTTGGACCTCGTCTACAATTCTGGAAACTGCTATCTCTTCTGAGATTTCTTGATTTTGCATATTGTTCGCTTCTCCTCCTGAGCTTATGATTTTTCTATAAAACATTGACGTTGTTGTTATTTCCATCAATGAAAAGCACACGCTTTCCTGTAAAACATGCCAACATTTTTTCACGGTAGTATGCTTGTCGTTAGAACAAAACCCGCTGGTGATTGGTAAAATCATCACCACTAGACTTCAAGGATCCTCAAGAGGCAGTTAGTCCCTTTTCACGATACACCGAGGAGCTCTTACTACTTGCAATTTCGTGCAACAATCTCACCCTCAGCGCGAGCCGAGTGTGTATCAAACTCGTGACCTCTAGATCTAATACCATTTTCGCGGTAGTACAGTTGTCGTTAGACCAAAACCCGTGGGTGATTGGTAAAATCATCACCGTCAAACTTCAAGGATCCATGAGAGGCGGTTAGTCCCTTTTCATGATACACCGGGGAGAGCTGACTACTTGCAATTTTGTGCAACATTTTTATGGTCCAAACCTTACGATCAAGCCATCAACTATATTCTACACATTTACACCTTTCCAATGGTGCAAGAATCACTTCAATTGGAGTTTGTATGAGAGAGTTATGTATCCCACAAGTTGGCCTACCCTATTGATCACCATGGTGCGAATGGATGCCATGTTAGCCCCCATTACTTAAACATGTGGGCATATCCATGTAGTGTATTTTCTAGAAAATTCTAGAAGGTACAAACTTGATCACTAGTTGGGGGTTGAGAAAGTCAATACCCTAACCCTAGACGATTATCGATCTATGTTAAATATAGAGTTGGTAGGAGGAGAAGGGGCTCCATTCTTTCACATTGTATCTTGTTCCATAGCCGAGAAATTTTTGAGAGTGGTATTTTATGATCATAATAGAGGAGGGGAGATTCCATAGAAGCCATACAACTACAGTGTCAAAGGAAACTCAAAAGAGAGTTCCTCTTTCTTTGTACTTGCATTTGAGGAAAAGAGAGCATAGGGAGCTCACCTTCTAGATAAGTTTTCTCCCATATTAGGTTTCCTGGGTCATATCCTGTGTTTATTTGTGGATGGCATGTGATATTTTTTTATTTTCTCCATTTTTCATATTTTGGTTTTTTCATACAATTAAGTAGAAAAACCCAATAATTAAAGAATATCATATCTAAAGGAAACTAACCTTCATATTAAATATTTTAGTAAATTTTATTAAATCTATTGTGATGAACCTTCTAATAGAATATACATGGTAGTTTATAGATCACGAGAGCTCATTTAATGCAATTTTAAACTAAACCATGATTTAGAACATATAGATCTACCTAGTTGTGGGTGGGAGTAAATAGGAGTCTAATAACATCCATACTTAGGACCAACACCCTTCCCTTCTATTTGTGGTCCCATTTCCCCAATCTATTCTTCCTCAACCAATTTTTGGAGATAGATGTTTTTAATGAGTGACTAACTATTAGGTTTATATTAATAACAACATATATTACTAGTCAGAGCAAGCAAGGTTTAGCAATGCTATTGGCTCATATTTACATTTTGAATCTATCTGCATTCTAGTTTAACAAATCAATGAGAAATTTTATTTGTGAAAATTTAATACACATAAACACAGTATGATAAGCAAGGTCTTACTTAAATTCCAAGAGTTGATGATAATGCTTTTTTTTAGTAATCATTGATATGATTGGTAGCATTCACTTGTTTTTAAAGACTATTGCATTATAACCTAAAAAGACAAAATATATTTGATCTATGTCATCTCAAGTGAAAAACTTTGAGAGACCTACTATAATAGGTAAACCGACCACTCAAGGGAATTGATGCTATGAATTCAAGTGGACTCTTTATGTTTTAGTAGTCATTGATATGATTGGTAGCATTCACTTGTTTTATAGACTATTACATTATAACCTGAAAAGACAAAATATCTTTGATCTATGTCATCTCAAGTGAAAAACATTGAGAGACTTACTATAATAGGTAAAATAGCCAGTTAAGGGAATTGCCTTTATCAGTTCAAGTGGACTCTTATGCTTGATTATAACTTTAAGGAAATTAATGATAGTAAATCAAGTTTTACAATTTCGCATTATGGTACATGAAGCAATGAAATTTCAACTTACTATTAGAAAAAAAAACAAAAAAACTTAAGGGTGCAAGGTTGATTTGAATGTAATAAACTAAACTTTGTACAAGGTTGATGTAAATGCGATAAACTAAACTTTAGCTTCAATATAATTGTGAGTCACTCTGAAGTGGCTAGTTTTGTCATGGTTGAGAAAAATAGCCAACTATTACAATATATATACGAAAGGATCATTTTATCAATAGATAAGAATTTTACTAATTATAAAAATCACTTATTAGGGGGAATTTGAGATGTAAAATGGGTCTTCTAAGGAAAATAATAAAATAATAATTGAAGCGAAAGAAAGACAAATGTTTTTTAAATTGTATTTTTGAATTATCCCCTTATAGATTAAATCAAATTTCAAGTGTAGGCACTCGTTGGATGTGGAATTAAATGAGTACCCACTCTGCATACTTTTGATAAACCCACAGTAAGATAAAATAGAATTACATGCAAAATGGGCTGCCCTTTCCCACCCTTTTCCAATCTCTAATTGTGAAGAAATTTTATTTCAGGTTTTTCTATTTTTTTTTTATTCTCTATATTTATCATTATTATTGTTATTATACTTTTACATTTTTGGTTAAACTCAAAAAAAAATATCCTACCATCTTTATCAATTACGAGGTCTCTTTTATGTTTTTTAAATTTTTACACACCCAATTTGATAGAATGCTCTATTTTATATGGTCTTTGATTTCCCTAGAGGTCATTAAATAAACCTCAAATTTTGTTTGCAAGATTGTCACGATCATACAATTTCAACGTGGTATTATTGTATTGTTTTGGTTTTGACGTGATAATACTAATAAAATTAGTTTTGTATTTCATACTGACTTAAAATTATATGATGTGTATATGATTATAGGGTATAAGGAGATGAAAAAATGTTTATATTAAATGGTAGGAATGAAGTTTGCTAGGCTACAACTAAAAGTAGGAAGAAAAAAGTGTTTTATACTTATGATATTTAGGTGAAGATATATACATATTTTTGTCGATATATTAAGATGTAGGATTGAAGTTTGGTAGGCTACAGCTAAAAGTAGGAAGAAAAAAGTGTTTTATACTTATGATATTTAGATGAAAATCTATACAATTTTTTTTTCATAAATTATGAAACCTTTAATTGTCGCATCCAAGTCTTATGCAATGATTCAGTTCTTTATGAAACCTTAAATTGCCTCGTCCAAAAACCCTAATTGTCTCGTCCAAGTCTTATGCAATTATTAGTTCTTTACAAAAGCAAGGAAAATGGTTTTAATTGTTTTAAGATGATTAGTCATGTTTTACTTAACCTTGACAATGATTATTGGTTGTGTTTTTATTTTTTGATGTGTTTTGTTTTAAATGACTGTAGGTAAGAAAACATGACATTATTGTGGACTTTAGTGATCTAGACAATACACGATGCATTGAAATTTCATTGCTTGAATTCGTTGCACAAGAATGATACATTCTTGTATATTTGAAATTTTACTAATTGATAATTCATATTCCCACTTAGTAGGAGCAAGTAGTTTTTTATAACATGGTTAATTTTTTTTAATTGTTTTATGGTAGTTTAGGCATTTTAATAGGATTTGTGAGTTAGTAGCTATGAGAATATAATTTTGGATTTGTTTTATAGAATATTTTGACTTTGTTATTTCAAAACAAAATACATTTAATGAAAATATTTTAGTTAAAACATTAGATAGTTTTTTATTTAATTTTGATCAAATTGTCTTTAAAAAATACTTGAGTAGAAAAAACTAGTGAAGTATCTTGAGTCTCTTGTTATATATGGAGATTGGTGAAGTATGGTGTTGAGGCTCTTACAATATGTAACAACTTTGTTCCTTATTTGTGAATGACTTTAGAATGGTTTAGATCTACACACCTTATGTTTGAAGTCTTTCTCTCTCTCTCTCTCTCTCTCTCTCTCTCTCTCTCTCTCTCTCTACACACACCTTATGTTTGAAGTCTCTCTCTCTCTCTCTCTCTCTCTCTCTCTCTATATATATATATTAGCATTTGGTTATTTTCTAGTAGAGTGTCTACTACTCAAACAATGTATTTTATTATAAAGTTCATTTTCACAAACGCTGTCACTTTTAGGAGTTTTTGAAACTATTTACAAGTATTTCAAACATATAATTGGTTCATTTCAAAAATTAAATATAGTTTCATTATTGCTAAATTGAAAACTAGAGTTATTTGGTAATTTATCTTTCAAGTATAATGCTTACTCTCCATTTTTACTAAATTTTGTATTTATGATTTCTAACCATTTTCATTTGTTTTAAAAAAACATTAAATTTTTTTTTATAATCTTATTTTTTAAAATTTTATTTATTTATTTTATAACAAATTACCTTATATAAAGGATGGATGAAACCTTTCTAATATGTATAAAAATAACTTAACTAAAAAATAAAGATAATAACAATATTAAAAATAAAACAATTACATACAACATGTAAAACTTGACTAAAATAATAAAAAAATTATACTTGAAAATTGTTACAGTTTAAGGAATTGAATCCTTGGGATACTTTATAATTAAAAAATTCAAAAAATTATACTTGAAAATTGTTACAGTTTAAGGAATTGAATCCTTGGGATACTTTATAATTAAAAAATCCAAGTTTAAAATAAATCTATTAATAAAATCCAAAAAGTATCCAAAACCGTTGGAATTCAATCACTTAACCGACTTGCCCACTCAGAATTAATTTTACATAATTGTGATCAACATCAGCGTAATTTTACTTAATTGTTATCAACATCAACGTTCCGTAAGGACAACTTGCACTCAAAACAGACAAAAAAACATTATATAATAATTCCATTCAAATTTGACTGCTGCCCTTTCTGTCCATTGGCGTTGCAATCCAACCGATTCTAAGAAGAAAAAGAAAACGCAGGAAGATAAGCTTGAATTGACTGAATCGTGCTGTATATTTGATTCCTCAATGCTTCATATTTCAGCGTGAACGTGATTTTTAATTGACTGAATCTGCTGTTTATTTTGTTGGCTCGGGATAGCATCATTCTTGAATGTCCCGACCAGCGATCAAAATTCAACACGTCACAGCTCGTCAGAGGGGTCCAGCACGTTCTATAAGGGTTATTAAATAATTTCACGTCAAAAAAATTTTAATTTCAATTTTTGAAAATTAAATTATTACTGTTAAAAAAATCTAAAATTTCTTAGGAAGGATAATATTTTAAATTACCAGTGATTAAAATTTGTCGGTTACCAATTAACACTCCACTCAGCTTTGATCAGCAGTGTACAATGTACAGTTTACAGGTAGATAAATGTTTAAAAACGCCAGCTCCTGTCAGGACAGGCCACGTTTCTGGACTCACCTAGCAAACAGTAGTATTCTGTCCATCCCGAACCTCATACTTGGAGGCGATCTAAACATCATTCTCTCAGCAGATGAGCATTGGGGAGGAGCTTTCTCGTCTGGTCCAGGTAAAGCTCTCTACAGAGATCTCTTTACGTCCAAGAACCTCATCGATGTATTGCCGGTCAGACTTGTTCCTACTTGGCGAAACGGGAGGTCCGGGTCTGAGGCTATTGCCAGACGACTCGATCGTTTTTTAATCTCTGCTGATTTCTTGTCCTCCACAGGTTTCCCAACCTCGTGGGTGGAGCTCCCTTTCTTTTCCGACCATGCTCCCATCCTCCTTCAGCTGACTCTTCCTTCCTTGCACAATTCTTATCCCTTCAAGTTTAATCACCACTGGCTCTCCTGCGCTGACTACTCCGTTCTTGTTCATTCTGTCTGGACAAACCCGTGCTTTCAAAGAGAAGAAAACCCACAGTTGAGAATTGTATGGAAACTGAAGGTTCTAAAAGCCCATTCGAAATCTTGGAGTAAATTTAAGAAGGCAACAGAGGCATCACTTCTAATTAATCTGGAGTCTGAGATTACGCAACTCATTTTAACTTCAACCACAGCCGCCCTGTCTCTGGAGGATTCCGTTACTTTAAAGGCGCTGGAGAGTAATAGAGATTCCATTCTGCGCGAGGAGGAAAAGTGCTGGAGACTACGCAGCCTTGCAACCTGGCTTAAATGGGGAGACTCAAATTCAAAAAAATTTCACAAAGTCGCAAGCTTCAACAGGAACAAAAAATTAATCTGGTCTATTGAGAGCGAAGGTGATGGGCCTCTCCGGGGACAGGAGGCAATCAAAGCCGAGGCCGTCTCACATTTTGAACATTTATTCAAAGCCAGCAGTAGCCACAATCTACTAGACAAATGCTCTACTGCCAGCCTTTTTCCACAGATGGTTTCAGCTGCTGAAGCTTCTGATCTCTACAAGCCTGTCACGCTTCCGGAGCTTAAGGAAATTTTGATCCATTTCCAAAAAGAGAGGAGTCCACGGCCTGATGGCTGGACGGCAGAATTCTTCACTTTCTTCTTCGATCTCGTTGGATCGGATCTCCTCCAAATGGTCGAGGACTCTCGCATCAAAGGAAATATCTCTAGAAGCCTTAACTCCACCTTCCTGGTCTTGATTCCTAAAGAGAATAATCCGGTCTCCTTCAATGACTACAGACCGATCTCCTTGTGCAACCTCATCTACAAGGTAATATCAAAAGTTATCTCTAACCGGATCAAGCCGTTTCTGGAAAGGAGCCTCTCAGCTGAACAACTTGGTTTTTTAAAGGGCAGAAGAATTCAAGATGCCATTGGTGCAGCCCATGAGAGCATCCACAACATTAAACAGAAAAATCTAAAGGCGTTGATCATGAAGATCGACCTCAAAAAGGCTTTCGACAGCATTGATTGGGAGTTTTTGCGACTAATCCTACACACAGTGGGCTTTGGAGACAAGTTCACTGACTGGATTCTGTCCTGTGTTACTAGTGCTAGGGATGCCCACTCTCTCCTTACCTTTTTATCTTAATTATGGAAGGCCTTAGCCTTCTCCTCTCTAAAAGCATCTCCGAGCTCCGCATCTCTGGTATAAAGGTATCAAATCTCATCAAGATTGTCCACCTTATGTTTGTTGACGACATTCTCCTAATGTCAAAAGTTGATCTAGCGAAGTGGCTTGTGATTCTGGACTTGCTACAGCTCTTCTGTTCTGTATCGGGTCTGTCCATTAATTCCTCAAAATCCATTGTCCATTATTGGGGATTAACTGAGGCCGAACTCACTACACTCAAAGACTCCATCCTCTTCTTTTTTATTGATTTGAAAGAAGGCTTCAGGTACCTTGGTTACCAGCTGAAACCGGGAGCCTCCTCCTCTGCAGATTGGAGCTGGCTAGTGGCAATCTTCGAAAGGAGAATTGGTTGTTGGTGTAATAAATGGCTATCCCTGGGTGGGCGGTTTATCCTGGTCAAATCAGTGCTAGAAAGTCTTGCTGTTTATTGGATGACACTGGAGAGGATCCCAAACAAGATCATTATTATGCTTCGAAGGCTCTCCTTTAATTTCCTGTGGAACGACCTTGCTAGAAATCGCCGCTTCCACCTTTGCAGCTGGCAGTCACTATCTAGACCTCGAAGGGCAGGGGGATGGGGACTAAAGAACCTATCCTTATTCAACACGGCCCTTCTGGCTAATTCTTTCTGGAGAGCGGTCACTCATGACAACATATGGCACCAAGTCATTATGGATAAATACCTAGGCTTCTTGCCCCTCCTCCTTTGGTTGCGAAAGACTTCTCTTTTACAGAAGAGGGCTTCACCCTTTTGGAAGGGTCTGGTTTCTTCCTCACCGGTGATCCTTCATTGGCTCCGTTGGAAGCCTGGATTGGGTTCTGAGATCAAACTTGGAAGGGATAAAATCCTCGGATTGGAGGAACACTCGATTCTCTCTCCGTCTCTCAGATCGCATCTTGGCTCTTTTAACTTCTGGTGCTTGGTGCATATGAAAGTGGCGACTCGCGCCCTACCTCTCCCCGACCATTGGTTCCACAGTAGTGATCTGCATCTCTTTGAACCGTTGGCCACAGAATGGGACTCATACACGGCTACTTTAAAATGCGTCGGGATCTCTCTCACAGACACGCAGGACACCTTTCTTTGGGCCGGCGGAGATGCCTCTGGCATCATCATCGTAAAAAACATTTACACAGCTCTCCTGCAAACGATGGAAATTGATGCTGATTCATCGTGGCTCCTTCAGATGTGGAAGTGGTCGATTCCACTAAAAATCAAATTATTTATTTGGCTCTGCGTTAAAGAAAAGGTGCTCACCTGGGAGGTGCTCCGCAAGAGAGGCTGGCAGGGGCCCGGGGTCTGTCCTCTTTGCAACCGAGCCACCGAAGATATACACCACCTATTGATTCATTGTGATTTTTCAAAGGATGTCTGGAACCAATTATTACAACAACTCTCTCTTACTCCCTCTTGGATCAATGCCACCATCTCTGATTGCTTTTCTTCTTGGTTCACTGATAAATCTGCTCCGCATTCCTTGGCTGCCCATGTATGCTGACAGATCTGGATAGAACGCAACAAGGTGATTTTTGATGGACGCTCTTCCTCCTCTCTTGCGGTTTTTCATAGAATTTTGACTAATTTCCATTGGCAACCGTCCACTGTAAAGTCCTTCCCAAACAAAGCTTGCGAGTTTAAGATGGCTGAAGGCTACACTTTAGCTTGTTTTGACGGCACTGCTCAGTCAAACGGCTTATGTTGTGGGGTGGGAGGCACCTTCAAAACCCATCCGTCGAGGATCAAAAAGTGGTTCATTAATTACGGTGTGGGTATAAACACCAAAGCCGAACTCTTGGGCTTATGGGCTTCTCTCACTCTCGCTTCCTTTTGGTCTTTAAACCACTTACATGTTCTTGGAGATTCGAGAGTTATTAACGACTGGATCAATCATAATTGCAATCTCCATTTAGTCCATATTGAAGGCTAGAAGCAAAAAACGCTGGAGCTGTCCAAAATCTTCATCGATATCAACTTCCATCATATCCCCAGATCCCACAATGCAGAGGCAGATGCTCTCTCAAAGAGGGCCCTAAGCGAACTGGTTGGGAGACTCTCGGTCTATCACTTTGATAAAGGAAAAGAGAGCCCTATCTCCTTTATCAATATCTTCAAATTATAATGGCCTTTTCAAGTAGTTTGTGGACAACATTCGTAAGCTTTTACTTGCTTATCCATCCAGGCTTCCTCTTGCTAAAATGGTCTTTGTTCTCTTTCCTTTGAAGCACTGTGGTCTTCGAATGTATTGGTCCTTTCTTGGCTAGCTTTTTGAACTTGCTTTCTCAGCTTGCTGCTGCCTTTTGTAAACGAATTTATACCCTATATAAATTTGAGGAATTTTTTCTTGGGAAAAAGGTAGATAAATGTTGCTTCGTGCGAAATTACAGTAACATTGAAGTTTGAACAAGTTCCCTTCGAAAATCGAAATCCGAATCTCCTTACCGTAACTCGGAGCCTGGCGATCGTCTCACAAGGAAGTTCAACAATTCTACGAGACGACAGTTACAACCTTCTCTTCTAAATCATTTAAGTATAAATATGGCTTTCATAAACCTCCAAATTAATTCCATTCACATAGTTTGGTCTTGGGGTACAGATGTCAGCTCTCGCCGCAATGGATTTCCGGAGATTTAAGTCTCACAACATCCTATCAGCTCGGCTTTGGAATGGATTCATCTTCTCTCATGTAAGAAATTTATATTAATTTAATTTCGTGGGTTTTGCTGGGAATTATAATGAGATATGGGTGAAATGTGGCTTCTGGACTGTTTATGCCTGGAAATAGTTGTTAGAACAATATCCACAGGTTTGAGTTTTATGGGTTGTTAATTTGAAGGAAATTTATGAGAAATTTTGCGAAATTAGCCTATTGAAGGCAATGTGGTTTAAAGGAGGTTCGAGGATAATCTTTACTGTGCCTTTTTGCATTGTGAATTTTGTTGGAAAACATGGAATTTGAATAATGAAAGCTAAAATTGCGCGTATTCACATAAATTTGGAGTTTGAGTAAGGAAAGTTTAGTTATATGAAGTTGTTATGGATGTTATTTTAAGGTAAATTTTGTATTGTTTCAGGTTTAAATCTAAAAGAGGGGAAAATTATGTTCTGTCCAAGATTTTTCAGCCTAGTAGCTATCTTATGCAATGTTTGCTTTTAACGTCATCTGAAACATACCTTATTTACAGGACCTCTTCTCTTAGAATCAAAATATAAAATGGATTTGATCAGAGATTTGATCAAGGATGTTGGGTTTTTAATATCGTGTTAGTGTGGCAGAACGATTCAGTTATAAAATGTGTTAGTTTGGTTCTGGTTTTATCAGATAGAATATATATGAGAGGCTTATAAACACTGATTTATAGAAGGTCAGTTTCAAGGGAAATTTCTCAGTGGTTGTAATGCCAAGATGAAGTGATGCGGTTTTTTAGAAGCTGGTGTAGGATTGAGGTGAGCTTTAAGGGAAATTGCTTGCAGACTATTAAGTTCAAGTTCTAATGTGCCTCGAGAAGCTGTTTGTTGATGTGTTTTCATTATCACCCATCAACTAAGTGATTTTGGTCTATGCTTGAACCTGGCTTTATCTTAATTGGGGACCCATTTTTGAGATCTGAAGAGTGACGGGTGATCCTCACCCACTGATCATGAAAACCCATCAAGATTTTTCTTCAAGAATTTTGGACTGAGCTCGAATGTTGTATTTTTTCCCTCACGCAAAGTCATCCGGAGTGATAGGTTTCCGTCTGAATAAAAAATGGATGCCGAAAAAGAGGAACATGGGGATGTGCACCCATTCATTAGAAACCCTTCTGTATCAACTTTGCCCAACATTTCACAGAATGGAAAACAAAGGTCATGTGTTCGAGATTTTGCTAATTTTGTTTGATAACCCAAGGAAAACAAGGGTAATGGCGTGGTTCAAAAGGGGCCTTATCTTCCATTTTAATCATACATTAATACATTAACAAGACAAATGTCACAATAGGTTTTCACTGTAAGAATCTTTGAATTGAAAGAGGAGGACCATCTCTATAAAAATGGAGGAGGAGGGTTCTCTTTGTTCCCTGCAATTTGTCCTCAACGTTGATCCTCTTTTCTTTTACATTTATCTTTGAATTGAAAGAGGAGGACCATCTCTATTAAAATGGAGGAGGGTTCTCTTTGTTCCCTGCAGTTTGCCCCTCAACGTTGATCCTCTTTTCTTTTACGTTGATCCTCTTTTCTTTTAGGAAAAAGTGATCAATGCAGCTGTAGGATTTAGTTGAGCTTTGCAGGCAATTTCTTATATTTGTTTCAGAATAATTACAACGTGTACGAGGAAGAAAGTCTTGTTTTCTTTACTTGGAATGAGTGCTCAAAGGTCGGGTGAAATTTGGCGAACACTAGCAACAGTTCTCAGTGACATTTTTATCAGTGACATTTTCCTAATCTTTGCCCATTTTCCAGATCTGGGTAATCTTGTATTCCTATCATATATGACTACTTATTCATATGTTTTACATATAAATTTCATGAAATTGTATTCCAGTGCTGTGGTGCTTGAAATAAAATATTATCAATATCTGCAAAAATCAATGAACAACTCATTGAATTGTAATTGGTTCTCAAAGCTGATAAAGACAATATGGGTAAATACGCCCCTTTTATCTACATGGGTATTTAGCA
>ML777857.1:681499-704414 GCA_009831015.1 Picea engelmannii
AGGTATACCAGAAAGAGACCCTTGTATGCAGATGGAAGAAGATCTTGTATGGATTCAAACAACTTGGTGCAAAGCCTCTCATGCACAACAAAAGAGTGGTGAAAACTTTCTATAAAAAAGATATTGTATCATAATGGTTACTCAAAAGTCCAGGATGATGGATTTTTAAGCCATGACAAACTCTCATGATGACAAAAGAAGTGACACTTGGATATGTTCCAGTATGAGCCTTGCCACGATGACATGAGCTAGTAGAAAAAAAAGTGTTGAATTCAATCATAATATATTATAATGATCGGAGCTATATGAAGCCTTAAGAGAAAACCAGTGTTCCATAAAGAATGAAGTACATTGAGATCAAACATTACATTCTTTGTGATGAGGTCCAGAAAAGAGAAGTGGTTCTCCAATATATCTCCACAGATGAGAAGATAAGAAAATATTTTGGTAAATCCTTCGTTTAAGATGAAAATGTTTACATACTCAAGAAACAATATTGAGCTCGTGGAGACGAATTCCTTATTGAAAATGGGAAGAGATGACTCCCAGGTTGGGAGGGAGCACTAATGTGTTATTGATTTATGGAAAATCATTTTTTTGTTCATAAAATGGTCCACGATGAGCAGTTTGTTTCCAGTTCGGAAAGTGGTTTGAGATTTTTGACGGACAAGCATTTTTCAGTTTGGAAAATGGTCTAGATTGAACGGTCATTTTAGTAATGAAAATGGTTCAATAGATTTCTGATGTACCATAGAAAATGATTCCCCTTATGGCCAGTGTGGGGGAATGGTCTAGGACAGTCTTTCTTCTTGAAAGTCACTCTCAGTAGTGGTCAATAAGAATGGTCTATGTCGTCAGGAAGTCATTCTTTCGAAGTTCACAACTATGAGAAGTTTTGAAGAATGGTCTGTTTTGGAGGTTGGTGCAGGACAATCATCTCCTTAGGAAATGGTCTGGATAGTCATTCCCTAGGGAAAAATCATTCTCTTCAAGTTGCACTTTGTTTAGTGTCGGAAGAATGGCCCAATTAGGTGAATGGTCCAGGTTCAACAATCAGGGACAGACATTCCCTAGGGAAGACTCATTCTCTCCAGGTTGCACTTTGTTTAGTGTCGTAGGAATGGCCCAGATAGGTGAATGGTCCTAGCTCATAAATCAGGATATTTATACTTCTATGCTTGAGAAGAATAGTCCAGCAGCTCATGGATGATGTTTTACCTTATGAGGTCATATTTTCTTTCGGATCTCACATATGTGAGTGGAATAATGGCTCAGATGATTAAGTTTATATCATGACATTGTTTTTCTATGCAGGTTGATATCAGATGATATGATTGCTATGGAGACTGTATGTCTCTGGACAATAGATGTATTCTACTATGGTGGATGTGTTCCACCAGTTGTGACTATGTGTTACTGATTAAGTAGCTATGTGCTACTTGGTGTGGTAGTGTACCACTGGATTGTAGCTGTGTACTACTATGGATAGACACAGTTGTGTTCTATTGAATGACATTGTTCTAATTTCCATGTAGAATATCAGTAGTGTTGAAAATGATTATCACCTATATGGATGGTCATTGTACTAATGGACATACATTCTCTAGACGGAAAATGGTCCCGTACATTTATTCCTCTAGGACGTATGTCTAGATTAGAAGAGTATTCCTTGTATCCCATGGTGTGGCATCCAATATCTATTGGAATAGTTATTCTTATAGGAAATATGCCCATATTAGAAGAATGGTTCTTGTATCACTCTTTGGAGTGAGTGACTTATTCAACATCATGTCTGATTACTCAGATGGAGTATGGTTTCGAGAGATGATGTAGTTGATGTTGTCAGATGACACTGCTAGTGATGATGGTGCTCGTGATCTAATCATGAGATAGTATTGATCCGTATTTTATGAGCATAACAAAATGACTACATATTATTACCATATGCTTAACACGGAATAACAGAGATATAGTAAAACTGGTTTTCTATTCAATAAGGAAATAAGTTGAAACTATAAAATGCAGCGGAAAACAAGCTTGTTGGAATGGTGGCGGCTTATCTCTGAGAAGAGATGTGACGGATGGTCTCATTTGCAAGAAGATGATTACAATGAGGCTCTCAAGGCCTTTTTACAATAAACAGGAGTTTCAAAAACCCTAAACATCCCAAAACCTAACCCTAGGAGATGAAGCGCCAAAAGTCATGTGGGCCCCATTTGGGTAAGTCACTACATCAAATTCCTGGGGTTGTAAATTTTGCATACGATCGCTATTTTAGGCAAATGATAGCCCATTGGAAAGACCTATCTGAGGACTACAATAGTTTTAAAAAATTTCATACCCCAAAAATCGTCGTTTAGGGCCTCAAAATGGCTTCGGAAGTTTAGGACCCAAAAAACTACTAAAAATAGTAAATTATCAAAATTGATGGAAAGTTGTTTTGAGCCAGCTGGAAAAGGTGGGTGGCCACCAATATCCACTGGGATAAATCCTCCATCCTTAGGAAGAAATGGTATCCATTTCATTGAGTTCCCTCATCAGATGAGGAAATTTCTACTGAATTTGGCCCCGACTGAGCCACTTGCCTTGGTGAAGGAGCTGCCCTGCTTTGCCGACTCGATAAAGATGGATCATTTGTTGTCGAGTGCCCTTGATCTGTGTGTCCACAATATGATCATTGGATTCCTATTGTATGCAGTCGGGGTTGAGATCTATTGGTGTCAGTCGTTCTACTACGTCTGAGGTGTCCAATAATGGTGGGAAATAAGGCTGAAGGAGGTCCACGTTGAACACTGGGTGCAGGCCAAGGAAAGGAGGAATGTTGAGCGCAAAAGCATTATTCCCCATAGCCTTGGTGATGGTGTACGTCCCATAATGGAGTGGGAAAAGCTTCTGCTGGGGTCATGTAAGGTGTTCTTTCTACAAGTGCAACTAAACTTTGTCGCCCACCTGAAACTTATGTGGAACCCGATGTTGATCATGGCGTTGCTTGTACTTGTCATTAGAATTCTGTAGGATATCCTGAAACTGTTGGTGGATGTGCTGGATCATATCAATGAATCGGTTGGCTTTGCCAGCCTCAGTTCGATCAGGAGAGGAGTCGGTCGAGGTGACCGCAAGGGGAAGTGCAACATCTATGGGACCCAATGGTTGGAATCTGTAGTATACCTAGGGAGGTAATATGGGGTACCTAGCGAGGTACCCAATGGGAATGTAGTTATGTGTTATTAGTGGAAGCCATTTAATAATATAGTGGACCTAGTCCACCTTACATTGAATGGTCTCCACTATTATCACTATGGGCCCTCTAGGCCCCACCACTACCTCTCTAGCTACCTTAAGTTAATGTTATTTGGCTGAGGGCCCATGCAATATGGGAGAATCCCAACACAAACCTACGGTAGAAATTGGCAAGGCCCAAGAAGCTCCTAAGCTCAGTGAGTGTGGTTGGGGCTGGCCAGTCACGGATGACTTGGATCTTGGCTGGATCCGCATGTATGCCATATTGATCAATGATGTAGCCTAGGTAATGGAACCTGTCCATGCCAAAGGAGCATTTTTCCAAGTTGGCATATAGCTTGTGCTGTCGCAGGGTGTCCAGAACCTGCTGAATATGCTGCAAGTGCTCAGCCCAAGTCTTTCTGTAAATGAGAATGTCATCAAGATACACCACTACAAAATTATTGTTGAATGGTCGCAGGATATCATCCGTCATCCTCATTAAAGTGGCTGGAGCATTTGTCAGGCCAAAGGGCATGACCAACCATTCAAAAAGGCCTTCCTTTGACTTGAAGGCGGTCTTCCATACATTTGTCTGTTCTATCGACACCTAGTGGTAGCCAGGCTTCAGATCAATCTTACTGAAGTATTTCCCCCCCATGAGTTGATCAAGGAGGTCATCGATTCAGGGAATCGGGTACCGGTTTTTTACTGTAATTTTATTCAAAGCCCGATAATCAATGCAAATTCGCTAGGTTCCATATTTCTTCTATACCAACACGATTGGGCTCCCGCAAGGTGATGAGCTAGGATGGATGTGCCCCTTGTGGAGCAATTCTTAGATCTGTCGCTTGATCTCCTCATTCTCTAACAGAGAGAGGTGATAGACTGGCCCATTGGGCAGTGTTGCGCTGGGGGTCAGATTGATGGGGTGCTTGACTTGGCCATGCAGAGGTACCCCAGTAGGCGAGGAGAAGATATATGAGTATTCTTCCACAACCTTATCTACTTGCTTTTGCTGTGTGGAGAGGTCGACTGTAGAGACCCTAGATGTGGCTATGATTTTTCTCTCATTCTGAGAGAGTATCATGAAGAAGAAAAACTTCCCCGTCTGAGAGATGACCTTCCTACATTTCTTAGTAGAGATCGAGGAAATAGCACTAGGTGGGACACCCTTGGGTATCCTGTACAATTTCTTGTTCAAAGTAATAATAACACTACGAGGCCTAGACTCATATACAACATGACATTTCCGTAAATAAGGTTGGCCCAAAAGAACATCACAAAATTTGAGAGGAGAAACATCACACAATACCTCGTCTTTGAAGAGCTTGATGTCGTATGACAGTCAACACTATTGGTTGACGCGAAGATCGATTCCTTGCCGGAGCCATCCAATGGTGTAGGGTTGTGGGTGCAGTGTTGTCGGAAGGGTCAACCACTTGACGACCTCTACTAAGATGAGGTTCTTCTGGATACCACTATCAATGATGAAGTGTAGTGGGGTGCCTTTTACCCACATCTGTGAATGGAAGAGGCTCTCTCCTTCTTCTGGCTCATCTAGTTCACCATGCTGGAGATTGGTGGTAGAAACGGTGGCATTGGGTTCCGCGTCAATGATCTGTCTTCCCCTTTTTAGTTCTGACTTAGAGTGAGAACCCACATCTGATTCAGAGGCTTTCACTTTGGTCACCAGCATCTGTTTTGAGCGACAATTAGCAGTGTTATGCTAAGGGATCTTATGGAAGTCGCACCACTTCTCGGTATCTTTCTTTGTCTTTCTGGTGTCCTTCTTTGCTTGCGGCTTGGACTGGTTTTCCTGATACTGTCCATCTTTTATCTGTCTTTTGTTCTGTGGGTTGGGGCTGCCCTTTCCTGGATTTTGTTGTGAGGGGTTACCCAGCCCAAATTGTCACATCTTTTGTTTGAGCTTCTGCTCGATTTTGATGGCATATCGGTAGGCCATGCCCAAGGATGAGATGCTGAGAAATTCCATTTTGGTTTGGATGTATCTATGAATAGAACCACGATACTTGAGCACTAGATGTCTCTCTGAATCTTTGATACCCAGCTTGGTGCGCAAGGTATGGAATATATTTTTGAAATCTGGCACTGCTTGGTCTCTTTCTTGCTGTAGTGTGGTCCATTTGGTATACAAGTCGTCATAATTTCCGACAGGGTAGTATTGTTCCTTAATAGCATCCTTGAAGGATTCCCAGGTGGTCGTGACTATAAATAATGAGAGTTCCTCTGTTTCCTTTTTCTCATAGAAAGTTTCCCACCAATCTTTGACACGGGGAACGACTTTGAGGAGCGCAAAAGTAATCTTTTCTCTATTCGAAAAGTTATGGACAGAGAAATACCCTTATAGTAGATTCAACCACTTGTCTACAAGATCTGCGTCTATCTGACCTTAGAATATAGGAATATCGAAGTTTATTTGTACCTTGAAGGGGGTGGTGCCTCCGCTGGAAGAAGATGCGTCGCCTGTCGGTAGTCACCGAAGGATTTGCACGAAATTATCCATCATCTCGTTCCTCTGTTGCATGAGGGATTCCTGAATCAATAGTTTGAAAGGATCTCCTATCCCATCATCTTTATTTTCTCCTTCCATGAGAGGTCGCTTGGGTGTGCGAGAGCTTTTGTCCTCAAGAGAAACAAGCTCGACACCCAAATATTTGTACTCTGACCTCGTTGGGGACATGCATTAAGACAACAAGGAGAAGACCTATATGATACCACTGATCTGGATTTTATGAGAAGAACGAAATGACTACAGATTATTACCAGATGCTTAACACATAATAATAGAGATATAGTAAAATTGGTTTTCTATTCAATACGACAATAAGCTGAAACTGTAAAATGCAGCGGAAAACTAGCTTGCTGGAATGGTGACGGATTATCTCTGAGAAGAGATGTGACGGTTGCACTCATTCACAAGAAGATGATTACAACAAGGATCTCAAGGCCTTTTTACAATAAATAGGAGTTTCAAAAACCCTAAACATCCAAAAACCTAACCCCAGGAGATGAAGCGCCAAAAGTCATGTGGGCCCCGTTTGGGTAAGTCAGTACATCAACTTCCCGAGGTCGTAACTTTTGCATAAGATTTCATTTTAGGCATATGATATCCCATTGGAAAGATATATCCGAGGACTACAATAGTTGCACAAACTTTTATACCCCAAAAAATGTCGTTTAGGGCCTCAAAACAGCTCTGGAAGTTAAGGACCCGAAAAACTGCTAAAAATAGTAAATTATCAAAATTGCTAGAAAGTTATTTTGAGCCAGCTGGAAAAGGTGGGTGGCCACTGATATCCACCTGATCAATTATGTACAACTATGATGATTCTACCAGTTGAATGGTATGTTTGTGCTCAAGACCATTTCCTTCAATACCTCTCTAGCTAGGAGGGAGTGTTGATATTATGGTAGTTGTGGAAGGTATTTACCTCCACATGTAACCCTGATGAGAATAGAATATTCTGAGAAGCAAGAAGAAACCCTAAATCATTAAAATTAACCCTAGAAGACAAGCCGACTCAAGGAAATAATTAATATTAAGTATTTAGCCTCCAGAATGAGAAGTTGGCCCAGACAGCTCAGGAAACAGTATAAATACAAGTAGTCAGACCTCATCTTGAACACACAGCTCATAATTTCAACTAGGAAGATATGAGAATTACAAAAACTGTTCAAGTGCACAAGTCTGGGGAGTGGCAGTAGCCAACAACCGTTGCAATCTGTATTCCTGGTTTAGGCTCGGACTTTCTGTTGGTTATAGTTGGACTTTCTGATTAGTCTTGGTTATATTTTCTTAGTGCATTACCCTTGGTTGGCTATTGGTTTTCTTTCGGAATCATTCTCTTTCAAGGTTAAGGTTCTTGAGGGTGGTTTCGGCCTATGGTTGGGTGACAATATTGTTATATTGTCTATGGTTAAACGAGCACATCCATTACTTTCTGACAAAAACAACTAAGAATCCTCAAGGATTTTTGCTTCAGTATGGGTATGACTATTAATATCGATAAGACTAAGTTCATGATTATTAAATCAAATAAGATCCCTTATGGTGCCTTCGTATATGAAAGCAACAACTTAGAGGAAGTGACTTCATATAAATAACTTGGAATTTATATTCACCACAATATCAATTGGAATTATAACATTGAGAAAAGGATTATTGGGGGTGTTGGTGTTAAATATTATCAATTAATTAATTACCCAACTATTTAATTGTGAACCTGAGGAGTTCAGAAGCTTCGAGGTGGAAGCATAGGAAATATAGGATTAAAGTGAAACTAGCTTAATATAATGCTTTAAAAGGAAAGACACAACATAAATTGAATCTAATTAGGAAAGCAAGAAATTGCATGAAATAAATCTAATTAAGAAAGCATGAAACTGAATGAAATGAATCTAACCATGAAATCATGAAATGAACCTACTTAGGAAATCATGAAACTGCATAAAAGAAAAATAATACATAACAAGTTGTTGGAAACACAGACTACACTGAGAGGGGGGGGGTGAACAGTGTAGGACTCTTTTTCCCAAAAACTTCCCTTTCACAAAAACTCCTTAGTTAGAAATCACCATTAACTCATTACTTATTGATGTCATTTATAACTATTTAAATGTGAACATACATCAACAACATATCATCAATAAATCATCACCACAAGGAACGCAAAGAACACAAGATGTATGTACAATTTTCTTTTTATTACGGACTACAATCCTTCGGTTATCAACAACAACTGAATAGAGTACAACTCTTCAAGAGAACCAGCTCTATAATGCAAGACTCAACTTACACCCTCAACACCAATTGAGATGAGGCAAAAATCCTCAACAAATATCAATCTGTCAACAAGTACGCGACCTGTCGGTAGTGCAACATGCGTATGTATGAGCCCTAGCAGTAGTACAACTATCATATGTACGCGACCAATCTGTACTACAACCTGCATATCACTTCTAAGAAATTAGGGGTTTCTCTTCAAGATGAACTCGCATCCTCTGCAACCTTCAATCACATTATCTTTTGTCTTTCATTGCCTAATCTGACCCATAACTAATCACAACACATCCAAGATCTCCAACAAATTACTCATGCTCCTCAACAACACAATATGAGTTCTACTCAATCATGTATAAGCAATCAACATATTATGGAAATCATATCAGTATTGAATCGTAAGAGTGTTTCTCACTGTATCAACCAACATAAACCACATCACAACAACCATAACAAGAATTCCTTAAGAATTCACCACACAACAAGAAAGAGTATCAATCAAGACAACAATGTAACCATAACAAAATTTCTATGGCAGATGTGAGCCCATAGAATACAAATATGGAACCTGCTTCAGTCTTCAAGAGCCTGTCATCAACTCAACCACAAGTCTTCATGACTTCATCCACTATACATGCCCTGTCCTCATTCAGCCCACGTATGTATGCGCTTGGCTCATTACAGTCCGCGTACACCTCATAAACTAAGGTTTATGAATTTCTAATACTTTTGTCATCATTATCTCAGACTCTCTGAAACTTTGATGCATCCATGAGATCCTCCAGATCATCTCTCTCTCAGAATAGATCTTCAATATATGCTCAAGAGATACACAAGAGATATGAAAGAGATTATTTTCACAAGAGACACTTTCCTCTTATTTATACTCTCCAAGTAGATTCCTTAGAAACATCTTCTAGGTCACTTAACCTATTTCCAGGTCTCTGATCCAGATTATTTTCGGCACGAAATGAGAGAGGAGATATAATAAAGAAATGCACAAAGATATCTCGTATATCCAATAATATAACAGAAATATATTAGATATGCAACCATAAACACAGAGATACAGTAATACACGATTTCTATTAATGAAAGAAATGTACAGAGACTGTAAAAATACAGAGTGAAAGACTCGCTAGAATGGTGGCAGGTTATCTCTGAGAAGAGATGTGACAGCTACTCGCATTCGTAAGAAGATGATTACAATGAGGCTATCAAGGCATTTTTACAATAAACAAGAATGCCAAAAACTCTAGACATAAAAAAACCTAACCCTAGGAGATGAAGTGCCAAAAGTCATGTGGGCCACGTTTGGGTAACTTAGTACATCAACTTCTTGGGGTCGTAACTTTTGCATATGATCTTTGTTTTAGGCGTATAATAGCTCATTGGAAAGGTATTATCGAGGATATTCATTTTAGGTGCTCAAAAATTCCTTTGGATATCATTAAGGACCTCAATATTGAAAAAACTTCATTTAGGTCCTCAAAATGGCCCTGGAAGTTAAAACCTACTAAAAATAGTAAATTGCCAAAATTGCCAGAAAATTGTTTTGAGCCAGTCAAAAAAGGTGGGTGGCCACCGATATCCACCTGGTTCAATCCTCCATCCTTAGGAAGAAATGGTCTCCATTTTGTTGAGTTCCCGGGGGAGAGGGAAAAGCGTTTTTTGAATCTACATCTTGGTGAGCTACTTGCCTTGTTGGAGACGTCGCGCTGCTCAGTTTGTGGAAGTCTGTCACGAGCCTGTTGAGGCTGAGGATGTTCAGCAAGTTGGGATACATGAGAGGACGGTGTGTAGAAGGAATATTTGCACTTTGTTGCAACCTTGTCGACCTGCTTCTGTTGGATAGAAGGTGTTTGGCGCGAAGTTGTAGTGGTTGCAGTGTCCTTATGTTCCCCTTTTGAACATTTTGTGAAGAAGATGAATTTTGCAGTATGAGATATTACCTTGAAACACTTTTTAGGTGGAACAGTAGTTAGAACTACCTCTGGTATTCTGTAGAGATGACCCCCCAGAGAAATAATGACACTACGAGGTCAAGACTCATAAACAACGTGGCGCTTCCACATATATGGTTGGCCCAAGAGAACATCACAGACATCTAGTGGGGAAACATCACATAATACCTCATCCTTGAAGGGTTGGATGCCATATGACAGTTGACATTGTTGGCTGACACAAAGGTCTCATCCTTGGCGAAGCCACCTGATGTTGTATGGTTGCGGGTGTGGTGTTGTCGACAATCCCAACTGTTTGACAACCTCTGCTAAGATGAGGTTCTTCTGGCTTCCACTATCAACAATAAAATGCAGCAGGGTCCCCTTCACCCACATCTGTGAATGAAAAATGTGTTCCCCCTCTTCAGGATCTGTTGGTTCTCCTGGTTGAATTGTTGTGGTCGCGACAATAACAGTGGGGTTTGCGTCAATGATCTGTCCTTTACCAATATTTTCAGAATCAGATTCTGAATCGGGGTTCATCTCTTTGTCTTTGATCTTGGCCACCAATGACTGTTTTGAGTGACATTCATTGGTGTTGTTCCAGGGGATTTTGTGGAACTCACACTATTTTCTGGTGTCCTTCTTTGTCTTCCCGTGACCCTTCTTTTCCTGTGTCTTGGACTGGTTTTCGGGAGACTGTTTTTTAGGGCCATATTTTTCATACTCTGGTTGTTGCAGATTTGGAGACCCGAACTCCCATTTGTTCTGGTGCCTAAATTTCTGCTCAATTTTAATAGCATATCGATACATAGCACCGAGTGATGAGATGTCCATAAAATCCATTTCAGTATAGATGTATCTGTGTAGAGCCCCACGGTATTTGAGAACCAAATGTCACTCGGAGTCTTTGATACCAAACTTGGTGCGCAAGGTATGGAAGTTATTGGTGAACTTCGAAACTTCTTGGCCCCTCTCTTGCCGTAGTGTGGTCCATCTCATGTGTCGGTCCTCATAGTTGCCAACAGGGTAATACTATTCCTTTGCCCCATCCAAAAAAAAATCCCAAGTGGGATTGACCCCATATATTCCAGACTCCTCTGTGGAACTTTTCTCCTAGTAACCTTCCCACCAAATTTTGACATGAGGGAGAGCTTTAAGGAGTGCGAAGGTGATCTTTTCTTTGTCAGAAAAATTGTGAACATAGAAATAACCTTCTAGCAAAGTTAACCATTTTTTTAGGGCTTCTGCATCTATTTGTTCTTCAAATACAGGAATATCAAAATTAACTTGTACCTTGAAAGGCGAGGTGCCTCCAAAGTGTCTGCTTGATGAAGATGCGCCTGATGCTATCGACAGGCATTTGAGGATGTGGAAAAAATTCTCCATCATTTCGTCCCTCTATCGCGTGAGAGCTTGCTCAAGCAACAGATTGATAGGATCGTCTGCTCCGACGTTTTTCCTTTCTTCCGCCATTGAGGGTTTCTTGGGTGTGTGAGAGCATTTGTCTTCAAGAGAGACAAGCTCGAGACCCAAATTTCTATACTCAGACCTCATCGGGGACATGCACTGAAAAAATGATCAAGAGCAGCCTGCTCTGATACCATTGATCCAAATTATTTTCAACATGAAATGAGAGTGGAGATATAATAAAGAAATGCACAGAGATATCACATATATCCAATAATGTAACAGAAATATATCATAGATGCAACCATAAACACATAGATATAGTAATACATGATTTCTATTAATGAAAGAAATGTACAAAGACTGTAAAAATACAGAGTGAAAGACTCGCTAGAATGGTGGCAGGTTATCTCTGAGAAGAGATGTGACGGCTACTCGCATTCACAAGAAGATGATTACAATGAGGCTCTCAATAACTTTTTACAATAAACAAGAATGCCAAAATCCATAGATATCCAAAAACCTAACCCTTGGAGATGAGGTGCCAAAATTCATGTGGGCCTCATTTGGGTAAGTTAGTACATCAACTTCCAAGGGTCGTAACTTTTGCATACGATCTTTGTTTTAGGCATATAATAGCTCATTGGAAAGGTATCATCAAGGAGATTAATTTGGGGGCTCAATTATGCCTTAAAATATAATTAAGGACCTTGATCTCAAAAAACCTTCATTTAGGCCCTCAAAATGGCCCCAGAAGTTAAAACCTGCTAAAAATAGTAAATTGCCAAAATTGCCAGAAAACTATTTTGAGCTAGTCGAAAAAGGTGGGTGGCCACTGATATCCACCTGGATCAATCCTCCATCATTAGGAAGAAATGGTATCCATTGCGTTGAGTTCCCGGGGGAGAGGGAAAAGCGTTTGTTGAATCTGCATCTTGGTGAGTTTCTTGCCTTGCTAGAGACGTCGCGCTGCTCAGTTTATGGAAGTATGTCACGAGCCTGTTGAGGCTGAGGTTGCTCAACAAGTCGGGCTACATGAGAAGATGGTGTGCAGAATGAATCTTTGTGCTTTGCTGCAACCTTGTCGACCTGCTTCTGTTGGATAGAAGGTGTTTAGGGTGAAGCTGTAGTGGTTGCAGTGTCCTTATGTTCCCCTTTTGAACAGATTGTGAAGAAGCTAAATTTTGCAGTATGAGATACTACCTTGCAACACTTTTTAGGTCGAATAGTAGTTGGAACTACCTCTGGTATTCTGTAGAGATGACCCCCAGAGAAACAATGACACTATGAGGTTGAGACTCATAAACAGTGTGGCACTTCCACATATATGGTTGGCCCAAGAGAACATCACAGACATCTAGTGGGGAAACATCACATAATACCTCATTCTTGAAGGGTTGGATGCCATATGATAGTCAACATTTCTCACTGACATGAAGATCTTGTCCTTGGCGAAGCCACCCAATGTTGTTTGGTTGCGGGTGTGGTGTTGTCGACAATCCCAACTATTTGACAACCTCTGCTAAGATGAGGTTCTTCTGGCTTCCACTATCAACAATAAAATGCAGCAGGGTCCCCTTCACCCACATCTGTGAATGAAAAAGGTGCTCCCCCTCTTCAGGATCTGTTAGTTCTCCTAGTTGAATTGTTGCGGTCGTGACAATAGCAGTGGGGTCTGCGTCATTGATCTGTCCTTTACCAATATTTTCAGAATCAGATTCTGAATCAGGTTTCGGCTCTTTGTCTTTGATATCGGCCACCAATGACTGTTTTGAGCGACATTCATCGATGTTGTGCCAGGGGATTTTGTGGAACTTGCACCATTTTTTGGTGTCCTTCGTTGTCTTCCTGTAACCCTTCTTTTCCTGTGTATTGGACTGGTTTTCGGGAGACTGTTTGTTAGGGCCATATTTTTCATACTTTGGTTGTTGCGGATTTGGAGACCCAAACTCCCGTTTGTTCTGGTGCCTAAATTTCTGCTCAATTTTAATAGTATATCGATAAGCAGCACCGAGTGATGAGATGTCCATAAAATCCATTTCAGTCTGGATGTATCTATGTAGAGCCCCACGGTATTTGAGAACCAAATGTTGCTCGAAGTCTTTGATACCAAACTTGGTGTGCAAGGTATGGAAGGTATTGGTGAACTACAAAACTTCTTGGCCCCTCTCTTGCTGCAGTGTGGTCCATCTCATTTATCGGTCCTCATAGTTGCCAATAGGGTAATATTGTTCCTTTACCGCATCCACAAAAAAATACCAAGTGGGATCGGCCCCATATATTCCAGACTCCTCTATGGAACTTTGCTCCCAGTATGTTTCCCACCAATGTTTGACATGAGGGAGAGATTTAAGGAGTGCAAAGGTGATATTTTCTTTGTCGGAAAAATTGTGAACAGAGAAATAACCTTCTAGCAAAGTTAACCATTTTTCTAGGGCTTCTTCATCTATCTATTCTTCAAATACAGGAATATCAAAATTAACTTGTACCTTGAAAGGTGAGGTGCCTCCAAAGTGGTCGCTTGATGAAGATGCACCTGATGCTATCGGCAAGCATTTAAGTATGTGGGAAAAATTCTCCATCATTTCGTCCCTCTATCACGTGAGAGCTTGCTCAAGCAACAAATTGGTAGGATCGTCTGCTCCGTCGTTTTTCCTTTATTTTTCCATTGAGGGTTTCTTGGGTGTGCGAGAGCGATTGTCTTCAAGAGAGACAATCTTGAGACCCAAATTGCTATACTCGGTCCTCGTCAGGGACATACACTGAAAAAACGATAAAGAGCAGCCTGCTCTGATACCACTGATCCGGATTATTTTTTTCACGAAAGGAGAGCAAAGATATAATAAAGAAATGCATAGAGATATCATGTATATCCAATAATATAATAGAAATATATCATAGATGCAACCATAAACACAGAGATACAGTAATACACGATTTCTATTAATGAAATAAATGTACAGAGACTGTAAAAATACAAAGTGAAAGACTCGCTAGAATGGTGACAGGTTATCTCTGAGAAGAGATGTGATGGCTACTCGCATTCGCAAGAAGATGATTACAATGAGGCTCTCAAGGCCTTTTTACAATAAACAAAAATGCCCAAAACCCTAGACATCCAAAAACCTAACCCTATGAGATGAAGCACCAAAAGTCATGTGGGCCCTGTTTGGGTAAGTTAATACATCAACTTCCTGGGGTCGTAACGTTTGCATACGATCTCCGTTTTAGGCATATGATAGCTCGTTGGAAATGTATTGTCAAGTAGATTCATACTGGGGGATCAATTATGCCTTCAAATTTTATTAAGGACCTCGATCTCGAAAAACCTTCATTTAGGCCCTCAAAATGGCCTCGTAAGTTCAAACCTGCTAAAAATAGTAAATTACCAAAATTGCCCGAAAACTATTTTGAGCCAGTCGAAAAAGGTGGGTGGCCACCAATATCCACCTGGATCAATCCTCCATCCTTAGGAAGCAATGGTCTCCATTGCGTTGAGTTCCCGGGGGAGAGGGAAAAGCGTTTTCTGAATCTGCATCTTGGTGAGCTGCTTGCCTTGTTGGAGACATCGGGCGGCTCAGTTTGTGGAAGTATATCATGAGCCTGTTGAGGCTAAGGTTGTTCAACAAGTCAGGCTACATGAGAGGATGGTGTGAAAAAGGAATATTTTCACTTTCCTGCAACCTTATCGACCTGCTTCTGTTGGATAGAAGGTGTTTAGGGCGAAGATATAGTGGTTGCAGTGTCCTTATGTTCCCCTTTTGAACAAATTGTGAAGAAGCTGAATTTTGCAGTATGAGATACTACCTTGCAGCACGTTTTAGGTGGAACAATAATTGGAACTACATCTGGTATTCTTTAGAGATGACTCCCTAGAGAAACAATGACACTACGGGGTTGAGACTCATAAACAACATGGCGCTTCCACATATATGGTTGGCCCAAGAGAACATCACAGACATCTAGTGAGGCAACATCACATAATACCTCATCCTTGAAGGGTTGGATGCCATATGACAGTCGACATTGTTGGCTGACATCAAGATCTCGTCCTTGGCGAAGCCAGCCGATGTTGTATGGTTGCGGGTGTGGTGTTCTCGACAATCCCAACTGTTTAACAACCTCTACTGAGATGAGGTTCTTCTGGCTTCCGCTATCAACAATAAAATGCAGTGGGGTTCCCTTCACCCACATATTTGAATGAAAATGGTGCTCCCCCCTCTTCAGGATCTATTGGTTCTCCTGGTTGAATTGTTGTGGTCGCAAAAATAGCAGTGGGGTCTGCGTCAATGATCTGTCCTTTACCAATATTTTCAGAATCAGATTCTGAATCAGGGTTCGGCTCTTTGTCTTTGATCTCGGTCACCAATGACTGTTTTGAGCGACATTCATCGGTGTTGTGCCAGGGGATTTTGTGGAACTAACACCATTTTCTGGTGTCCTTCTTTGTCTTCCCATGACCCTTCTTTTCCTGTGTCTTGGACTGGTTTTTGGGAGACTGTTTGTTAGGGCCGTATTTTTCATACTTTGGTTGTTGCAGATTTGGATACCCGAACTCCCGTTTGTTCTGGTGCCTAAATTTCTGCTCAATTTTAACAACATATCGATAAGCAGCACCGAGTGATGAGATGTACAGAAAATCCATTTCAGTCTGGATGTATCTGTGTAGAGCCCCATGGTATTTGAGAACCAAATGTCGCTCAGAGTCTTTGATACCAAACTTGGTGCACAAGGTATGGAAGGTATTGGTGAACTCCATAACTTCTTGGCCCCTCTCTTGCCGCAGTGTGGTCAATCTCATGTACCGGTCCTCATAGTTTCCAACAGGGTAATATTGTTCCTTTACCGCATCCACAAGAAAATCCCAAGTGGGATCGACCCCATATATTCCAGTCTCCTCTGTGGAAATTTGCTCCCAGTAATTTTCCCACCAATGTTTGACATGAGGGAGATCTTTAAGGAGTGCGAAGGTGATCTATTCGTTTTCGGAAAAATTGTGAACAGAGAAATAACCTTCTAGCAGAGTTAACCATTTTTTTAGGGCTTCTCCATCTATCTGTTCTTCAAATACCGGAATATAAAAATTAACTTGTACCTTGAAAGGCGAGGTGCCTCCAAAGTGGCCACTTGATGAAGATGCACCTAATGCTATCGATAGGCTTTTAAGGATGTGGAAAAAATTCTCCATCATTTCGTCCATCTGTCGCATGAGAGCTTGCTCAAGCAACAGATTGATAGGATCGTCTGGTCCGTCATTTTTATTTTCTTCCGCCATTGAGGGTTTCTTGGGTTTGCGAGAGTGATTGTATTCAAGAGAGACAAGCTCAATACCCAAATTTCTATACTGGGACCTCGTCAGGGACATGCACTGAAAAAACGATCAAGAGAAGGCTGCTCTGATACCACTGATCCAGATTATTTTCAACACGAAAGGAGAGCAGAGATATAATAAAGAAATGCACAGAGATATCGCGTATATCCAATAATATAATAGAAATATATCATAGATGAAACCATAAACACAAAGATACATTAATACACGGTTTCTATTAATGAAAGAAATGTACAGAGACTGTAAAAATACAGAGTGAAAGAATCGCTAGAATGGTGGCAGGTTATCTCTAAGAAGAGATGTGACGGCTACTCGCATTTGCAAGAATATGATTACAATGAGGCTCTCAAGGCCCTTTTACAATAAACAGGAATGCCAAAAACCCTAGACATCCAAAAACCTAAACCTAGGAGATGAAGCGCCAAAAGTCATGTGGGCCCTGTTTGGGTAAGTTAGTACATCAACTTCCTGTGGTCATAATTTTTGTGTACGATCTCCGTTTTAGGCGTATGATAGCTCATTGGAAAGGTATCATCAAGGAGATTCATTTTGGGGGATCAATTATGCCTTTGAATATCAGTAAGGACCTTGATCTCGAAAAACCTTCATTTAGGCCCTCAAAATGCCCCCAGAAGTTAAAACATGCTAAAAATAGTAAATTGCCAAAATTGTTAGAAAACTATTTTGAGCCAGTCGAAAAAGGTGGGTGGCCACTAATATCCACCTGGATTAGTCTCTTAACCCATTTTCCTCATTTTTAGGGTTAAGCACTTTCCATAATTAGAAATTTCTCCATTTCTTTATCATTTAAATATTCCTCCTTGACTTTTTCACCTCACTTTATTATTTAAAYAATCCTCCTTGACTTGTCACCATTTAAATAATAATTTCTTCTTTGCAAGCTCTTTGACMTTTTTTACCTTTTGGGGCTTCAACCCTACATATGAGGGTCCTTCATCTTCGTAGGGMCATAAATCTCAAACCATGAGGATTTATGTGGCATTCCACATACCACCAGAAATGGCATGATAAGCACTATCCTTCTATGATAGTTTCAGTAATAAATTCATTGATMTTCATCCAATTATTCCACAAACAAGCATGGGTTCTCCAACCATACTTCTAGGATAACTCAACYGTAAAGCGTCTTCCCGTGAGGGATTTCATCATAAGGGGACCACTTTGGAGTTCATCCATTTGTACTCCTCATCAAACATGATAAGAAAATAATGAGTCATTTTTACATCAAACCAACTATGCATCATATATCAAAGAAACCACATCGATTTGTATTCATCTATGCATCATATGAGTGACAACATATGACTATGATTCCGCTTGACATCAATCAATACATACTTCAGAAATCAATCAATCCTTTGGCATCAACCAATTTCTTGACATCAATCCTTTGACATCAACCAATCATCCTTTGGCATCAATAAATCACTTGACATCAATCCTTTGACATCAATTAATTAAACCTTTGGCATTGTTGGCACAAGGGCAGACCCAGGGTTCAACGCTACAAAAACGCACAAACAAAACCCTAACTACCGGTCCTTTTGGCAACACCTGTGAAGCAGATGAAGTCTCACCTGAGGTATTGGCAGGGGTGGTTGCAGGACTCCAGTGTCTGCAACCTTAGCTAGGATAGAGATCTATGATTGTAACACCTTAATAGGGTAGTTAGCAGTTATAGTTCACTAATATCTAGTCTTAGTTTACAACGCAGTAAACCCTAATTACATAGCATTGTAGTATTTAACCAAATCTACTATATTCAAGCACTAAGCACATCCACATAGGTCAGATTTGGTATTCATCCATACTTTTAAGCACATAGCATTAACATATCTACCTACCATTAATCTATATTGAAGCACTAAACAACTTAACATATAAACACATCACACAAAGCAAAGCAAAGCAAAACAACATGTACGTGGTTCACCCCCACCCTGGGGCTACCTCTTCGTCTTCTTTATTAGCTTCTTCAATCAGTTACATGCGCAGAGCCACAAAAACCCTACTCCACAAAGGACAGGAGATCTACGCACCTTGCTAGATCCTCCTTCCCCGGGCTAGGTTACAACACTAAGCCTCTTCTCAATCTCTTACACTCACTTTCACTAAGATTTTCAAGCCTCATACAGTATGCACAAAAGCAATCTCTATTCATCACTTAGCACTTTTGATCACATAGATCAAACTTCAGCATTTAGCACGCTTAACTTAGCACCACTTACTTACATCGCCTATCTACTTATTTATACATTACAAAATGGGCCTAAACATGGGTAAACCCATGGGCCAACATTCCCATACCCATTACATAATCCCAAATCCCAAAAAAGGCCCTAAAAGCGGTCGAGATACTGCGATATTTTCTTCGTCTTGCGCTCTTCCTTCAACAGCCTGTCGAAGTCCCAAAAATAGGTCAAACCTAACCAAGGATCCTCAAAACTTGGTCAAGGGCCAACAACCCCCAAACACTCACCTGTGACTTGTCTCGATTCACTATGATCTGGATAATTATGCCTCAAAAACCTCGATCTTGGCTCAAGTTTCTTCGACTTGTTGCTGTGCCACAACCTCATGTTCAATGAAGTATTCTATGACAGCTTCATTGACAGGTCCCTCTAGGCATTGTTCAGCTACAATGACGACCTACTCCAGTTCTGCTCCCTGTCCTTCGATCTCTGTGAATAGTTGGAAAGCCTCGTCCTATATAGTTTGGAGCCTTTGAGTCACTTCCATGAATTTTTTCTGAATGGTGTGGACCTTCTATTGAGCATTGCAATGTTCTTTGGATTGCTTCATTCTTTCAACAGCTGGCAGGGGCGTCACCTGTGCCTGTATTATTTATGCTTGATACTTTGCCTCTTGGAGATATGACTCCAGTGTCTTCAGTTATGGATTCTCAGTGTGTCGCTCATACATCTGAGCACTGTGATCACTCAATTTCTTACATTCCATTGCGAGGCCCTTGATTCTGTCAACTGTACCTCAAGCAGTTGCATCTCTTTGATCTCTTACATCCTGCAGAGTGTTGGGCACTGCGCAAAGCTCTAAGTCTTTTATTCGTTATTGTAGCTACTGGATAGCTTCTTCGAGCTGCTCTACTTGATGTGTGACTCGGTCTTCTTCCTGTGGTTCCAAGCCTGTCACAGAGAGAAGTGCTTTGTTGAATACTTCTTTCACTTTGAGTTTCTCTACGAGCAACTATTCCTTTTCTTTTTGCATCTTTGTTTTCTACTCTTCCAATTTTTCCTAGAGATCAACCTTCTCCTACTCTGCAACTTTGTGTTGTTCTATGAGTACTCCTTGCACTTGCTTCAAGGCCTGGGTGGATTGTTCTATTTCTTCTTGTGCTCGACAGAGGCGAGCTTCGGTTGCATCTACTAGTCGACGGAGTTGGGCTGGCTCATCTGCCAACTCTGGTTTTCCCAATGGCAGGGGCACAGTGGAAAATGTGCGACTGGACTAAAGGGCCTGCTATACCCCTCATATTTCGACCTCGATTCTGTCGTACATTTCCTCCTTCTTGGCTTCTTGTTTATCCATGATTTCCTGCGAGGCATCGTTTAGGGATTCTATGATGAAGTCAAAATCATCGGTAGTGAGTACAATCTACATCTTGGTCATGGTGGCTCTGTATTTCTTCCGGGAAGAAGGTTCCAGGGGAGAAACCTTCCTCTTCTTCATTGGATCGTTCTCATCTCTAGGCGGTGTTACTTTTCCTTGTTTCTATTCAACTTCTTTTCCATTTATCTCTTCTACTTCGTCATCACCCCCTTGGTCAGGTGATACTGAAGCAGTCTTTCCTGAGAAACTGCTTAAGTCTTGGACCTCTTCAATTTTCTTCATTTTACTGTGTTGGCGTGTATCAGGTTCTTTGTGCGTGGTCTCTGGGTTGTCAGGGTCAGAAATATTTGGAGGGTCTATGAGAATAAGGAGGTCTTCCAACCAGTCCTTAATGATCTCCTCAAGGTCTTCTTCCGTGAGCTTGTAGTACGACTGAAGCTCATCTTTATGATCGTTTGTTCATGCTGTAATGTAGATGAAGTGTTGATCCGCGTGGAACTTCATCAGGGTTTGAAACCTCTATAGGTTGTTCAGAGTCATACGAGGTTCGACTTTGATGGCTCTCTTCAGCTGGAGGTAATATGTGTGAAAAAAGGTGTTTGAATGCCACTGTTTGCTCATATCGCTTGAGTACTAGAGCGTGGTGAACTTTGCAACAAGCGGCTCAAATGGCTTGATGTACGGGAAGTTAGCACCTTCCGACATTTCCCAGGCAACAAACACAGTGAGGATCATGAGCCAACTAAAATGGAATTCATATCCCTGATCCTATAATTCGCGAAAATCCATTTCAAGCTGATTAACTAGGTACGGATCAACTTAACATTTTCTAGGTCATCTATGTTCTTGGTTCTCTTCTCTGTTGTTGGTCGGGAGGGCCTGGATACACGAGCAGTCGACGGAGAGGCTTGCACTCCTCTCGTCGATGATGCTTGTACACCCACAGACATTACTCTTTCATACATTTCTCTTTCAGTCATGAGGTCAATGAGTACTTCCTTCACAGACTCTTCAAATGCACTAAGTTCTTCGGACATACGTGCTCATGGTTGAATCTCTCGGGTTTGAAGAGTAACTAGTCAATGCAATGGGATGGATGGTGATAGTGTGATGATCATTGTGTGGAATCAACTAATCTATGGGCTCATATTCATGGTTAGCAAACGTGTTCTCGGTGCAAGGTTCGACAGAATAAATAGATAACGAAGCACGAATCTTTCCAACGATCGAGAAGCCTCCATTAACTTAGTTATGTCTGTTATGGTGTGGCCCCAATGGTCTGATGGCAAGTTGTCAAGCCATAAATTCCTTTCTACCCATTCAGGGGGTCGGTCTAACGATTATACTATTCCCAATGGATATATTTCTTTGCCATGGAGAAGTTTCATGTGACGTTGTTCTGATATCCTGAGAAAGTTCCTGTTTTGCAAATTTTCCCTTTGCGAAGTTCCCTCTAGACCCTTCTATAAATTTTCGATCTTTTCTCTCTTCTTACTTAGTTTTCTAGCCTGCTTTCCAGTGAGCTTCATCTCGATATTCCTCTTTTCATTATGATTCTTGTCTCCTCTTGGCATAGTAACTTAGCACTATTGAGATTCTTTCCTAAGATTCAAGGGTAATGCTTCTTCTCTATCTGGGATAGGTACTTTAGTATTCTGCAAATATTCTTGTGTTCTTGCAACTTTGACATTCAAGTCTCTGGTCCTAAGTAGCTTCGATTTGTTCTCCCATTCTTCAATCAACTGTGTGATCCTCCCAGTCATGAAATCTTTCAACTCTTTCTTCTTCTTCTCTAAGACTTCTTCTTCTTTCTTTCTAGTCTGGTCCTTCTCGATCCAAGGTTTTCCTAGTAACATAGTAAATGGAGCATTGTTCTCAATAAATTTAACAACCTCAAATTCTTCCTCTGTCAAAGTTCCATGAGCACTCATAGATATCTGGGTATGTCTTCCACATAAGGTTATCATCTTTCCTCTAAATAATCTTATTCCTCCCAATTAAGGAATCATAGCAGGCTCCCCTAAAAGTTCCCAAGTTCTTTCTATCATGATATTCACCTGTGTTTCCTCATCCAGAACACAATCAATGTCGAAGTCTCTTATTCTTGATTCAATGCACTCTTTTTCTTTGAATATCTTTGATAAGCTGATATGTCGGTGGTCATTCAGGGTTTCTTTCATCTGTAGTAATACTTTCTCTGATTTTTTCTTGGGTTCTGCCATAATCTCATTTTATGGATTTGCCTTAGGGTTTTCTCGATTCATATTCATTCTTTCAACCTTAGCAATCATTCTAGGGAAATCTAATACTTCATGGTCCATAGATCTACAAAAAAGACAACGAGATCTTCTACCAGGGAATTCCTTAGCCAGGTGTCCTGGTCTTTTGCAACTGTAACAAAGGGTTAATCCTCGTTTTCTTTTAAATTATCCTGAACCTTTCCTATACTGTGCACTAGGATCATAGTATCTAACTTGCAAAAACTTCTTTCTAGGATCCTGCATCCATTTGTTAGTCCAAACATTCTCTCTATGCATAGGTATAACATATCTTTCACTATTCTTATCAGATCTACTCATATCAAATCTTCTTTCATCTATCAGTGCCCTAGTTTTCAAG
>ML777858.1:5627-24953 GCA_009831015.1 Picea engelmannii
TTTTTTTTTCCACAATCAATTAATGAGATACATGGATTCCACACTCTTGACAAATATCCTATCACATTAATTCATAAACAGGGTTTAAAATTGTCAAAAATAGAGTCAATGTATTGTAGGTATTAAAGGGGGGTTGTTGGTTTATAGTATTGGGGGGTATAAAATGGGTATCTAGTAAAATTGTGTTTTTTTTTTTTTAATTTTTCAAAGATATATTAGGAAGGGGATTCAACAAAATGATTTTGGGATCTATTTATTACTATCAATTGAAATTAGTAAAAATGAGTTTTGTTTATTTATTTTAAAGATATATTGAGAGGGAGATTCAACAAAAGGATTTTGGGATGTATTTATCACTATCAATTCAAATTAGAGGTATTCTTTAATATCCCATTAACCCCCATGTTATGTCATAGGTTCAATAAGTAGAGACCTCGTGATCAAGGATGGAAATATGTGTGCCTCATAGTGGGTATATGAGTGTCATTAAGTGGGTTTGAGAACTAGATCAAGAATGACATCTCAAACCACCACACATAGCCTCTCAAGGGTATCCTTCACCTTCAAGCTAGGATATTGATTGCATTCAGAGGTTTATAGCACTAGGTATAGGTTGTGGGACCCTAGACATGGTTGAGGAACTCATGGCTTGGGCCCTAAAGGAATATTCTAAGTATGCATGATAATGAACACTACCTTGAACCACCACACACTACTTTTGAAAGGTATCCATGGCCTGTTATTGGGGGATATTGATTTTGTTTACAGGTTTTGAGCACTAGAATGGATCACGGGAACTTTGACATGATTGGGAGAGGAAACCAAAGACTTATGAACTCAATGAAATCTATAGTCATGCTAGGACAAAAAACAAACATCAAATCACCACATGCAATCTCTTGAGGGTATCCTTAGCCTCCAAGTTGGATAATGATGAAGTTATGAGGTTTTGAGCACTGGGTGTGGGTTATGGGTTCCAATATATGTTTGAGGGAGGGAAATTGGATTTTAGGCATAAAGGGAAGATTATAGGAATTCAAGGCCAAGAACAATTTTTCACACCACCAAAAATGACCTCTTAACTATATCCTTCATATTTTATGGGGGATATCAACACCATTAGGTTTTGAGCACTAGGTATGGGTCTCATGATCCTAGACATGTTTAGAGGAGGAAATTTAGGCCATGGGTCCTAAAGAAAAATTCTAGGCATATAAGGTTGATAATAACACCTCAAACTAGTAAACATGACAACTTGGAGGTATCCTCAGTAGGAGGTTTTGAACACTAAGTATTGGTCTTAGGGCCCTATAAAACAAAACATGACCTCTTGAGGAGATCATTGGCCTTTGAGGGTGGATATGGGAACCATTGAGATTTTTTGTGTAGTAGGTATGGATCTCGAGCTCTTAAATAAGGTTAATGGAATAAACCTAGGATGCAAGACATAAATGAAGTTTATAGGCATCTATTGTCAAGAATGATGTCTCCAACCGCCACACATAACTTTTTGAGGTTATCATTGGTGTTTGAGAGGGGATATGGGCACCATTAATAGTTTTCAAGAAATTTGTATGGGTTTAAGGCCTTAAACTTGGGTTGGGAGAGAAAACCTAGTCGTTAGGTAATAAAATAAGGTTCTAAGCATCCAGGGGCATGAATGATGCCTCAAACCACCAAACAAAAAATTTATGGACTATCTTTTGCCTCCAAATCAGGATATCCACACCATTAAGAGGTATTAAGAACTAGGTATGAGTTTCACAAACTTGGACATGGTTGAGGGGGGGGGGACTTGGGCCTTAATCCTTAGAGGAATATTTTAGGCATCCAGTTCCAAGCACATCACCTTGAAAAATAACATATTACCTCTTCAAGGGATCCTTGGCCTCAGAGTGAGCATATGGAGACCATCGAAAGTTTTTTTTATACTAGTTATGGGTCTTGGGTCCTTGTACATGTCAAGGGATGAAACATGGACCTTGGATTTTTAAAGGAAGCTTCTAGGAATCTAGGGCCAAGAATGATGCCTCAAACAATCATATGTGGCCCTTTGAGGCCATAAGAATATGGATGTAATTAAGAGATTTTGAGCACTAGCTATGGGTCTAAAGACCCTATAGGGAAGAAACTTGGGCCAGAGGACATATAAGAAGCTTCTAGGAATCTAAGGCCAACAACAAAAAATTGAGTCATAGAGGATCCCTTGAGGTTATTGTTGGCCTCCAACTGCATATAATGACTTCATTAGGAAGTTTTGAGCACTATATATTCGTTTCAGGAACCTAAACACAATTGGAGTAAGAAACCTAGGCCTTAGGTCCTAAAGGAAGGTTTTAGGCATCAAGGTCCATGAATAATTCCTGGAACCATTAGTAGGATATCTAAAGGGTATCCTTCACCTCCAAGTGGGAATAATAATGCTATTAAGATGTTTTGAAAATTGGTTATGGATGTTGGGGCCTTGTACATGGTTGAGGAGGGAATATTTGATTTTAGCACGTAAAAGAGGATTCTATGAACATATCGCCAAGAAAAACATCTTAAATGATATCACATGATGTATCCAGGAGAGCCTTAGCTTTATAGTTGGGTTATGGGAATTGTTAATAGTTTTTTAGCACTAGATATGGGTCATGGGGTATTTCATATTCCTATGGGAGTAAACCTAGGCCTTAGGTCCTAAAAGTGGTTTCTATGCATATGATGAAGAATGATTGATTGAACCACCAGACATAGACCTCCTAAGGGTATCCTTAGCCCTTAAGTTGGGATATCAATGATAGTAGGATGTTTTGGAAATGAGATATGGTTTTGGGGGTCATGGACATGGTTAGGGGAGGAAACTCAAGGTGTTTCTAGTGACTCACTTGATGTAAGAGGGTCATGTACTATAAGAGCCTATGGACCATTATGGCAAGCATTAGGTGCACCCGCTCACATATGTCCATTCACGTTACCTTTCATTTAATTTTGGGTTACTTACTATGCCTTCTATGTCAATATTGTGGCCATAAAGTGGAGAATGACACATAAGTATTCTATATAGAGTTGAATAATTTAGTAATTCAAAGTATATAGGTTGTTTCTTTTTATGTTAATATGCCACTATAAAGTGGAGAATCACACAAATGAATTGAATGTCAATTTGAATAATATGGATATCATAAGTCGAATATGAGTCATAGAAAATATGTTACTCTTAAAAAGAGGAATATAATGGAACCATTGACTTCAACAATGATAGTGATGGTTATAGCTGGATTCAAACCATTGTCGAGAATGTGCATAGTAGTGATATCTCAAGGATAGAGGTTGAGGAATGACAGTCTAATAGAGATTGACAAAGTGAAAAATTTATCTCATAAATTAGCTATTATGTGGAGAGTCCCAAGGAAATTTTAGAGGCATGTGACCATTTGGAGGAGGATTGTTAAGAATAGGATATTAATATTGAAGCTCAAACTAATCCCACTAGTGGTATATATGTAGGTGGTAGAGGTAAAAACGATGTTGCTAGCCTTGGCAATGCTAGTGGATTAGAGGATATTAAGGATGCTTTGTGAATTCAGATGTATTTACAATGCATTTTGGCAATGGAAACGGCATCATGTAAGGAAAGTTCGTTAGGAACTTGCAAAGAAATATAGAAATGAGGCTAGGGACTTTGAAATTGTGACCTTAGCAAGGAATCAATAAACCTATTTTGGAATTTTTAGTTTCTTTTTCTAAATAGATAGTTGATGTATGTTGTCTCATGTACTCTATTTTGTTCATTAATGAAATATAAAATTATTTTGACAAAATATGACACTCTAGTTTTGACTTGGATTATGTTTTATTTCACCAAGAGAAGTGCTAGAATTCCTCAGGTGTGTAGTTAATGTTTATTTTCCTTAGTTGTTAGAATGAATGTTTGGTTGCTACCTTTGCTATGTGTTTTCCCTGGTTGTTACGTTGAATGGGCATAACTATCTGCAACTATACTCTTGAAATGTCTGTACACTTATTTTGGAAGTCTAGTGTTTTCAATTGATTATTCTCTACATGAAATAAATAGTTGGATAAATGTTGGTTTGTTCTCTCGCATTTCACACACCTAGCCTAGGATTTCTAGCTAATATTGGTCCAATTCCTATGGAAAGTTCTTCATTTCAAAGAGATTCTATTTAATATGAGCAACCAATTTTAAAATACAAGTGGCTTCTCTCTTTTGGTATTTATAATTGTATCCTTCACCGAGACCCTTATTTTGGTTATATGTAAGTCCATTGAATAACCTCATGCACCCTTCAAAAAAGGAATCAATTAATTTAATTTTTTCTTAACATAATTTTGTATTTCTAAATGTTTAATTTACTAAGATCAGTAAATGTTTTTCTTACTTGTTTTCAAATAAACTATGCAACACTAATAATTACTTTTGTTAGGAAAGATAAAAAAAAATAATGGGTAAAGTCATGAAGGTGGGTAACACTTTCGTGAGAATCAGGTCTCAAAAATTTTGAAAGTCCTTTTTTCGGTCAAGCTAATATTTCTTTTGGCCGAAAGTCCTATTTTTTCAGCTGAAACATTTTTCGGCCAAACCTTGGAATGTTAAATCGAACAGTACCATGATGACGCCCTCGATTTTCATGTACAAATTTAGTCGGATGAATTTTTTTCATCTGGTGACATATTTTCGGTCGAAAGACCTTTTCGACCGAAAGAAGATTTCAGCTGAAAGAACATTTTGGCCGAAAAAAATGTTTATATATTAGCCGGACATCGCTCCTGCAATAGTTTTTAAGAATTTTTTAATAGAAGTGGGCATACGTTCTGGACGTTGTGAACACTGTGAACGAATTGTTGAAATTAAGTGGGTGGAAATTGTTGTAGGCGGGTAGACATTGTTCTTGCAGGCGGGATGACGTTGTTGCTGCTTGTGGACGTTGCTACTGCAGGTGGGCGAACATTGGAGTTGTAGGCGTTCATGTAACTTATAAATTTTAGTTTTAGTTTTAGTTTTAGTTTTAATAGTTTAGCTTTAGTTTTAGTTTTAATATTAGTTTTAGTTTTAGCTTTAGTTTTAGTTTTAGTTTTAGTTTTAGTTTTAATTTTTGAAAATTTAGAGTTTTGACAGGGTCGTATTTGGCCTTCTCTATGTACAGATACATGCCCGAATTTGGGCCTATCTTTGTACATGGATAGGGTCGAATATGGCTATGTCCTTGTACATGGACAAGCTCGAATTTGGGCCTATCCCTGTACATGGACAAAACCATATTCGACCATGTCCATGTATAGGGAGAGGCCTGAATTTGGGCCTATCCCGATACATGGACAGGGCCTGACCCTATCAATTTAGAGACACGGGCCCAAATTCCTAGGAACTTAGAGATCAGTCTTATTGCTTCTACTAAGAAGTTTTTCTTATTATAGTAATCAATGAGCTTAGAACCATATTGGCTTATTACATAATCATTTTACCTTAGTTATTTCTATTCTCTAAATTGTTATGATAACATGTTGTGACTGTATTACTAGTATTTAATGATGTAATGATTCAAACCAGTATGTGTAAACAAGTGACTATTACAACCCAGTTCATCCCCCTAATATATACAATCCATTCCATTCTGAATGATGAGTGTTATTCCCATATGTTATAGATAGAACTTGATTGGCACTTATGTTTAACTATTCAGAATAGTTGATCTCCATATCTGATAGTAATGGTAAAACTAGTGATAGAGTAAATTATAAACATGTAGAAATATGATCTCCCTATTTGTATTAATTACAAGTAACAAGATGAAAATATTAGGGAATATGAGTAATCTAAACTAGAGAAGGACCAGGATATTGAAACTATGCTAAGCTTAACCACCACTAATCAAATTGACCTTTATAGGAGTCTATGTTTTCCCTTATTACATGTAGTTAAGTAGTAAGCTCTATGAGTGCCATGATGCTATGAAAAAGAGATAACATACATTATTTGATTTCGTAATTGCACTTATGCAATACTATTGATAAGTCACCTATGATATATAAGATCAAAGTAGTGAATGATTACCATTGGGATCCACTTAGACAAGATGAGTAACCAAAAGGATATTGTAAATGTAACCCTTACTACAAGGTTTTTATCGTTATACTAGTAGTGCCAACTTATATCCTGTAAGCTGTAATACAAAATTTGAGTTGCATGTTTAAACTAGTGTACTTACATCCTCATTACGAGCTATACACTAATCATTACATAGTCTCCAATACTTAATGATAAAAATATAAATTTATATATAAATTCTTATGTTGTATGGATACATGATACATAGATATTCTAAAGTATGGAAATTTGAACTATTATAAAATGAATAATTAAAAAGGAAAAAAATGAAATGAACAAGAGTTATGAAGAGTTATTAAACTTGATATGTGTTGGTTATCCCTTATTTAAAGATGAATATTTTCACCTTCCCTTTTCAATATATGTATTTTTTATAGTTTGAAATCTCATTGAGGAGTTTACATTTATATATGTATTTTTTATAGTTTGAAATATCATAACTTTTTCTTTTAAGCTTATCTTAAGGAGTTTACATTTACAATTGAACCATTGTTTTCTACCTTTTTGTCATTAGCTTTGTTTTCTACATTGTTGGAAAGAATAAGAAAAAGGATTGAGGAACTAAAAATGAATCTCAATTTTATTTATTAATCATTACATAGTATCCAATACTTATGGGATTAGATACATGTATAAACACTAAGATCTAGTTATCCTTACAAGGGTGTAATAGTGTCGATTATGATGAAGATTATGAAAAGAGATATACACTATCATTACTATACCTTATATGTGCTATACTTTATACAAGTGATTACACTGATGTTTACATTACGTCATTGTGTAAGATCCATATACACTGATTACACATGTTACAAGGGTTATACAACTCAACTTATACTGCAATGTAAGCATGTTACAAGGGTTATACAACTCAACTTATACTGCAATGTAAGCAGTAATAATGGGACATGGTCTGGTTATACAATGCTTATAAATTATAAGGCATACATGTTACAAGGAGTCATCATGTTTACTATGAGGTAATAAGCTTCAAAGTATCCTATAGATATAGCTTATACTTTTACTAAGCTCCATGCTTATTATAGATAATGTTATGTTTAATCAATACTTACAACACGTATTCACTCAAATTACTAGAATACTAGAACTAAGCTATGTATCAGGGTAACCTTTGTAATGGGAATAAAACACATGGTATCAGTATTGATCAGTGTTGGAAAGTGATATGTCTAATCTCTAGTAATCACAATGGTTAAGTAAGAGTCATAGAACATGTTATTACAGTAATAAATGAATACATGTAATTAACTCCATAACTCTTATTTAGCTTAATCTAAGCTCCTTATTGAAACAAAACTTGTAAGATTGATTAGGTTATATGCCTAAGATTTACATAACTTTGATTACTCCAATTCCATGGGAATCATACTACCTCAATGATCTTACTAGTATGACCTTAACTAGGTTATATACTAATAGGGTATCAAAGCTTATAGTACTTTCTATCCAAGTAATCATAGCTATCAATTATGGTAGTACTGCTACTAATCAAGAAGGACATGTACAATAGCTAGCATGTTAACATAGTGCAATCTGAGTAGAAGGTTACTACTATACCAATATTAACATAAGGTATGAGCTTTACCCTATAGATATGATATGAATATCAACCTAACTAATGAATAGTACTGAGTATTCATTATAAAAAATATCCTTTATCTAACTAACAAAGAGCTCTATTATGGAGATACAGTTACCCCATGAGCAGTAATGATACTTGTACCTTATGGAATCTTAGAAAACCTAATATGATAGCATGGGTTTCAACTTCCATTACTCGTACTTGTTATACTATGAGCTTTCAGATAGCTCCATAACTATGTCCTTACTACTATGATATCAATATTAACCTAAGTAATCAATGTAGAATTAGCTTGAATGTTACTATTATCATTATTAACACCATTGATTTAAATCTTACTATCATACAAGAGCTACGATAAATGATCACACTATCTCTAAGAACTAAAGAGCAAACACACTTACTGTATAGATACAACATAGAACACTAGTAACAATGAGCTTACACATAATAGAGATCCATGTTATTTACATAATAAGTGGAATCATTACACTAATTATAGTTAGTTATGAAGTTGTAATCAATATCATTAGTTATAATGTTTATGTAATAAAGCATGCTAGGATTCATCATCAATACTTACACTACTTACTCAATGTAATCTATGTTTCCTATTGAATACCTAGTTACTTATGATCCCCTATTACAAGACTAGCTTATACATGGTGTTCAAAGCTACATAGATAGTGATATACATTTTTTTAAATAGTTTGCATCATATTACTACGAGTAACCCATGACAGACATCAACTAGCTTATATGGGTTACTACTAGTTATGAAACAACTTGCTTAACCTCTATACATTAGCTATGGTGATCTATTACTCTTTGTATTTACACTAATATGGCACTAATACTAGTTACAAATTGCATGGTATTCTCTATGCCTTATTTGCTCCATGTTGTGCGAATCTTTACTGTATGAGCATATCACAGATATGGGAATACAAGGAAATGAATAGTGCAGATATGAGGAAAATCAAAGAGATCAACAAGGATAAGAGATATGAGCTCTGTTGTGACAAGGGTGAACCTTGCTTCCATAAATATTACCATTGAATAGTATTAACTATGCATAATACTAGTATTCCTTAAAGGGTTACTATGTTAACTCTAAACATAGGTCAATACTAGTCACATTAACCATACAGAAAGTTTGTATATCCTTAGCATGTTGAGTCATAAGGGTTTGTAATATTGATCTCTTATTTATTAGGGATACTTATAACTAAGAAGAATGTGAATCCTTATATGATATCCATGGAGTTATAAGCCTGAATATGTGTAATAGTGAGAACATAACATATCAATATGATTACAGTATTGAACCAAGCTTTACACTAAGCTTAGGCTCCTATATTAGTGTAATCAAATGATTAGACCAATAAAGCATAGATATACAACAAATGTAATCAGTGTTACTTATTAGGTAAATAGTGTTGATTCAATAGTAGATGTGATAGACCAATATCACTTTGCATCATACTTGAATATGGCTCTTTCTTACCTTTAATCATAACAAAGGTGATAGTTGGCTTATTAGTCTAAATACCATTACTCTTTCATCTTATCTTATTAGCTTGTAAACAGTTACATTTCAACCATAATCAAGTGATTCACAGTAGAGTGGTTATGATATCCAAGTTAGTATGTTGTTTGATTCTATCCTTACTAATGATTGGTATGAGCTTGATTTCCCATTGTTCGATGTGTAATAAGGGTATAACTCTATCTATAAAATAGGGAAACATTATTGGGATTACATTATAGTTACATACATATTACTTCTATGTTAGTGTCGATCAACTTTGACTGGAATCATAGTATTGAAAGTGAACACATGTGATGTATGGGAATAGCTTAGATAGAGCCTTTATTTTTGAGATAACATGTTTAATTGTATTGATACAACTAAGTAATATGGATAATATATGGATCCATATTGATTATACCCATAGATCTAGTATCATAGGTTTGATCTTGAACTTACATATAAACCATATATAACACTAAGTAAGGCTTATTGTATACGATAACCAAGATGATATTGAAGTAATACTTAAGATATTTGTAATGAGCACTTACTACTTATCACTATTCCACAATGTTGATTAGGGAAATAAGGGAAATATACACACTACTCGATAATGGTGATAGAAGTGCAATGAGTATAATGAAAATAAGGGTAATAGCTTATGACACAAGCATTGGAATCACATACAAGTGTAATATAGGTGTTGATACTTAATGGTATTGCTTTCTAGTAACACTCTACATGATAGCATGTATATGATTATGGTAAGTATGTCTATTGTTAATCAGTGTACCTATGATATCCCATGTAGTTAATATGAGATAAGATAAATATCACAACATGTATTGATTATGGTAAATAGGTAACATGATATCACCTAGTTGAACCTTAAGCTAAGTTGTTCATGTATTACTGATATCATAGTAATGGAATGGCTCTATTCCCCTTCTGTTACAAGTTAAGCTATTGCCTTTAGCTCTTATTATATACTTCCCTTTGTAGTTCGTAGTCATGTCGTTTTCTTCTATTCCCTATGTTATATCTCATACAACAGCCTTTAATTGTAACTGGACAAATAGGACAGAGGTTAGTAGTATCCCTATTCAATGGACTTACTTCCTTATAGTGATCATTGTTCTAGTACCAGGATTAGATTCACAATATGGAATGTTATGGAATTAATGGGAAGAGATATCACTGGCTACTACACAATGAGAGATTCAAGCCAATGTAATCAATAGTTCATAATAAGATACATTAGACTCATATAATTAACATGTACTCATAGTTAGTGTTGTACTAATCCATATCCAAGTAATGGAAACCAATGGAGCTCAGCCTATACAATGTGTGTAATAAGCTAATCACTATCATAAGTAGTACTAATACACTAGCTCTATGTGATGGATAGGTGATCAAAATAGTAGTAGTAATCCCATATTACTAATAGTTTAATGAACACTAGATTTGTGTTAATTACATTACGAGTGTTGCTTATTATGTGCTATTACATATGGTATAAGTAGTAAAATGTAGATATCTATCTTAAAGTAGAGCTTACTTCATAATTACCCATCATGTAATGGTTCCAACAACTATAAGTAATCATATGGTGTTATTTATGTGATTACCTTTATCTAAAGAAGAATGTGATGCTATTGTGTCAATACTAGCTATAACTAATAGTAATCATCATGTTCACAGTGGAATCATTCTAATATATACACACACACACACACACACACACACACACACACACACACAGAGAGAGAGAGAGAGAGAGAGAGAGAGAGAGAGAGAGAGAGAGAGAGAGAGAGAGAGAGAATTCCTAGGAACTGTATGTGCTACTAGTGATGTTGTAGGCTTTATATCTTGACCTAGTGGATTTATAACTAGCTAGGATGCTACTTAGTCAACTTCTAGATCTTTACCTGGATATCAAATTGACACAACCACCTAACCATCTCAAGATTTTTATTCACCTTGGCCTCAACATTTATAATAATAAGCATAGATAAGCCCATTGAAAGGTTGTACTAGACATGTTTACTGAATTAGTGATGGGTTGGCTTAATGATATAATTACACTTGATCATATTCTACATGCCATAGTGTCTCTGATAGGTCCCGACCCTATCCATGTAAAGACACATCCCTAAATTTGGGCTTGTCCTTGTACATGGACAATTCCATATTCGACCCTGTCCATCTACAGGGACATGCCCGAATCATTTAATGACCAAATAACTCACTATTTAATACTTGTCCACATGAATTTGGCACAATTTTATTTTATTTTCATTTAATATCAAGAGACAACAATAATTATAGTAGAAAACAAGGCTAACTCATGCCAACTGATATAACAACAACAAATACATTCATTGGAATTGATGACAACCCTGTTAAATCTATTACGATGGAAGTAAAACTCAACAAACACAAATTGATCTATACTTTATTGTTGACCTGTAATACCCTTGATGTATGTGTCCAAGAACATGCTGCAAGAAATGTGTTGGAATGGTCCCTTTTTAGACAGCTTGTAAACACACTTCTGAGGCATGTGTACAAACAATGATATCTAAACTGATACACAATTATGAGTTATTTCATTCATTAATAATCTCAAACAGTTTGCAGACATTATTTATATATCATTATATGGTTCTTATGACACCCAAGAGGGAGGTTATATGTGTAATATTTTCAATGTATAACATGAGAAAGATCTTGCCAATGACTCTGTAGTATGAAATACCAGTTGTTGTTAATCTAAAAAATAGATTTGCAATGTGACAATGCATATCAGTTTCCCTTCTCTTTTAGAATATGATGATTTAGGCATTGTCCTTGGCATCCAAAGATCCTTCCACTCTAGATGTTTAACCCAACCTCTTTGTATTTTAATCTTGGAGTTGAAATGATGAATTCGTAGCTAACAAAAGAAAGTTGGCAATGCCAAACCCACAGTCTGTTGATAAGAGAGGGACGACCCTCACAAACCCATGAGTTTCTGAGAAAAGAGAGGTAAAACCTGTTCAAATGTGTTTCAACGTCCTTATTTAACCCCCATAACTTATAAATTCGGGCCTATCCTTGTACATGGACAGGGCCGAATATGGCCCTATCCATGTATAGGGACATGCCCAAACCTCCTATAAATTAATAATTTATGAAAACAATAACATGGAGACATGATATAGTAAAAACAAAAATACAACAAAACCTAGACCATATAATATAGAGAAGTAGAGGTATTATATGTTTATCGGATGGGATGACAGGGCCGAATTTGTCCCTCTCCATGTACAAGGACATGCTCATATTCGGGCGTGTCCTTGTACATGGATAGTGCAATTTTTTGCCCTGTCCATGTACAAGGACAAGCCCGAACATCCTATATGTTAATAATTTATGAAAATAATAGGATGCAGACACAATAGATTAAAAACAAAGACACAACAACACCTAGACCATATCAGACACAGACAAGTAGAGGTATGATATGTTTATCGGACGGGATGACAGGGCCGAATTTGGACCTGTCCATGTACAGGGACAGGATTGAATTCGAGCTTGTCCCATTATTGAAGAAAAACAAATGTATAAACTAAATAAAATCCATAGAAGACAATGATCAAATTATTGATGTTCCTTTGGTTTTTTGGTTTATTTTGTTTTTGGTTAAGTACCAATTTTAGATAATGTGTGATTTTTTGTCTCCTAGGATGGTCCATGAGACCTAGGAGTAGTTAAGAAGAGAATGATCACATTATTGATCTTACTTTTATGTTGGGATGATAAAATATTATAATTAAATATCATGAGAATCATGTGGACATTTTTCCATTCAAGAAGAACATAATTGTTGACTTTGTCTTGAAATTACCCTTGCTTGACTTACACCCCCTTTAATTGTTGTGTGGGTTTTTGATTATGTGCTTTACCTGAAGAGAGTTATCCTCCTTGAATTTCAAATAATTTGAGGATAACATCCATTGGGCTATGGGGTCTGTATCATGAAATAAGATCTAAACCAGAAAGAAAGGAAACCTTTCACAGGGAGAGATGATGTAATTGCTGGATTCTTTTAGTAGCATAAATGAGGAATAACAGAAAAAGGTGAGAATGTCAATTACAACAAAGAAGCAGTTAATAATTTCTTTATCATAAAATCAGAAGTTGAAACACTAAAATCTTTCAAAGTGAGAAACAGGGTATACAAAGATAAATCCTGCAACATTAATTACTTTCAAAGTTTAGATTTAGCAAACAGTGTGATAACTAAGCGAGAATAACATTAAACTTAGAAAGAAAAACATCACCAGTGAATACACACAAGAATCCTGTACAAATGCCTCTTTGTATTAATGGAAGATCTCTTGAAAAATATTATAGTCTAATAGCTCATAGGGAATAAAGATCAACCCTCAATACTTCGAAAAGTGAAGTATTTATAACCCAAAATTACAAACGATCATGTCATTAAAGATCAGGACATGGTAAATCTATTTTTAGTCTAACTAACTTAACAAATTACAAGAATCTAACAAATTGTTTGATGATGTGTCACAACTGCATGTTGTTTTTTGGGTGAACCGTTGGTGAGGCCTCTGCATGACCTCATCTGACTGGATAGTTGACTGGGTTGGGACAACTCATCTACTACTCGATCAGGTCACAAATCTCTTCCCATCGAAGATGACTGAGAACACTGACTTTGAGTAGCCTTTGGTAGACTTCATCCATTTCTGTGTATTTGGCGAAAGTAGGCTTGGTGATGAAGATGTACTGGATCTCATGTTGAATGCTTATATCCAACTGAAGTGTATCTAGGAATGCCCTGCCAGTGATGTTGCCTTGAATTCTTGAAAACTTCGAACTATCCTTAGCCACATCGGCCAGTCTCTTTTTGTAGTCTGGGAGTGTCATTAGTTTGTCGTTTATCACCTTCAGACTAGGAAGACCTTTCTTCTGTAGAGCCTCAATTTTGCTGAAAAACTTTTTTACCCCTAGGTCCATGGCCTGAACCTTTTCTTCTAGCTGTAGCATCAATCCTCTCTTGGTCAAGAATCTTTTGATCTCAAGGATGGTCTCTGTTCTATCCTCAATTCTCATCTCTTCCAGCTCCTCTCTGGTTTTAGAATTCAAGAATTTGATGATTTCATTAGGCTGTGTGGGCATCTCTCCCAGTTCTGATCTGATCTTCTCGATGGCTTGTTTACTTCTCTATACCAATTCATTTTTCTCAAATATAATCTGTATAATTGGTCATATTTCATTCATAGACTTGGTGATGTCTTTCCAGACACTTTCTTTGACTTCGGCCAGTGTTTTACCTGCAATTGTTTGCTTCCGGAGCTGTTGTAACTCTTGTTTGTGTTGGTCTGACACCTACTTTTCCTTGGAGAAGCTGGTTTGATAAGAATATTTGAGTTCCTGAAGGTTCTCAATCTCCTTTTTGAGCTTGCTAATCTCTGTCTCCTGTAGGTTCATCTCTTCCATAGATTTGGCCAATTCAACCATCTTTTCCATAGATGTCAGTGGATTCACTGATGGGACTTCTACTAGTGATGTTTTGCTCACTCCTAAGAGTGGCACTGCACTCAATGGAATGACTTCCATGGGTTTCAACTGTTCTTTCTCTTTCACCAGCTTCTCCATCTCAGCTTCCATTTCCTCCAGTTGTGCATTCTACTCCATGATTAACTTAAGAATCTCATCTTTTTGTCCTTTTGCCTCTACTATTTCCTTTGCCTGCAAGTCTATTGTTGGTGGCAGCTTCAATTTTTTCCTCAAAGACGTTATGTCGGAATTTTTCTTCTTGATAATCTCCTCAATTGCTTTACATTAGAGGGGTTGTACCCGATCTTGAGGACCAGTTCCTCCAGTGTTTTGATCTTGTTATCCTTGGAAAAGGATGATATTTTTTCCAACTTCAACTGTGTCTGGACGTTGTTCAGAGACACTTGTAACCTGGAGGCAATAGTGGAAGCATGTGCTAGCGTGGAGAAAACCATTTCTCCCGTCTGCCTATGCAGATCCATTTGATTGGTAGGGTGCACGTCTTTAGTCTGGAATTCAAAAGTTTCCCTCTTGTAATCAGTGATTACCTTTGGGTCTGGTACCTGTGCTTGGAGAAATTCCATGTGAATTCTTCCCTTCTCCATGTCGAACGTCGATAGCAGCCTGTGTTTTGTAGTCGATGTCTGCTTCCAGAATTGGGCGTATGTGTTGTTGGTCAGAGTTTGATTCTTTTTCTTGATCAAGTCATATTTCTCAAAGATGCTCAGCTTTGGTCCTGTCTTGCCTGGCTGGTTGATTAGTGGAGTATCTATAGTATTATTTGGTAACACAGTGGTTATAATCTGCTTGCTTCTTGTGTTGAGGAGCGATCGATCAACCTTTTCCACTGTAGTGGATGGAATTTCCTTTTCTCCTGCCGGGTCAGGAGCTGGACTGGTTTTTGGCCTCTTGGTATGCAGTCAAAATTCTTCTAATGACACTTCAGTGATAGGAGGTGACAGATCCTGCCTAGGACTTTTCTCCTTCGGAGCCTGTGGTGTGGTTGTCTGTGATATAGTGACCGGGGGGTCCTGTTGTTCTGTTTCAACCAAAGTGTTTGGTTCCCATCCTATCTGGTTTGCAAATTTCTCTATCTTAGGCCTAGATTCGTGGACATATGGGATATTCTTGTTTTTTACCCTCATCTCTGAAATGATCCCGCATGGATCGTAGTGCCATGTGAAACTCATGAAGAATTGCATTTCCTTCAGCAACCTGTCTTCTTCCTCCCCGACACCTCAATTGTTGTAGATGAAAGACCGAATCTGCCCTTTGATTCTGAGTTGTTGCTTCTTCTTTAAAGACACAAAATGAATATCATTTGAGTTTATCATCTGCCTTATGTATTCCAGAGAAAAAATTCCGACAGGTAAGTATTTGGGCATTTTATATGGGGCCAAATTACACCCATAAAATCTAATCTCAGTGTGATATTGGTACAGGTACCAATCACCAGTCTTTGTATGATCCGAGAGATGTAGTATCCTTTGAAATTCGTCGTTAATCCTGGGTTCGGGTCTGCCGCTGAGCATACTCACCACTGGGTGGTAGAACTGATCAATGAACTGCTTGAAACTAAATTCCATGGAGTTATGTCTTAGCAAGGAAGTCCATGCGGTTATTGCCTGGGGTTTTCCATCTCCGTTCATCTTCTGCATAGAAAAAGAGAATTTGTCTGCTTGGAAGAAAATGAACATGTATGCCAGTATTGAAGAATACCAGAACATGCCTTCTGTGGAAAAATTGACAAATTTCTCATGAATATTGTTCACCAGGAACGTGTTGAAGTCGAACTGTGTAGTAGGCTTCTCATCGGTGGAGAAAATAGACAAAAAACCCTGAATGGTTTCATCTACCCACTGATCTGAATAATAACCCAACAAGGCGCATAGGTACGTGATAACTTGGTTTCCTTTGGTTGAGAACATGGAGGAAGGATAAGGGGGATTTGTAGCGGGGAGCTGAGCGGACTGTGGAAGAAAAAGCTCAAATATTTGAGCTCTTTCAGGAAATGTCATTTTCTGGTATAACTCTGTAAGGATTTCAAGGTTAAAAGGTGATGCAAAGTCGGCTCGGGATATTTGCATCATTTGGTCGATGATTTCTAGCGTGATGAGGAAAAGAACTTCCCTGGAGGAGGATTAAATGGCTCTTTTCTCGGGAATATAATGGGCTTGGCACTTGAGGGAGAACTCTGGGAAATGGTGAATTTGGGGGAAGAGGTACAGGGGTAGGTTGGACTACCAGAGTCCAATTTCATCACTCTGGTCCAGGAAGACATATTTAAGCCATTATTGAAGGTATACGAAGTCAAAATCGCACTTAGTGTCTGCGATTAAGTAGTCTTTGTCTTCCAGTGGAATCCTGTCGAGAGCGACAAGAGGCAAGAGAAACAAATTCTCCTCTCCTTCTGTTTGTTTTGATTTTGGTGCCATTACTGTAATAATACCTGCAAATAAAACAATGTTAGCGGGGACGACTATAGATGGGGGCGACTGACTATAACGGAGAAGAAAATGGGGTAAATTCTCTAGTGCTATGAGTGGGTAAATGGTGAAGGAATGAAGAGTGAGCATAACTTTGAGTAAACGGGTATCCATTGGGCGCGAGGGACAGGTCAGTTGGTTAATAGATAAGTTATCCAGTAATAAATGGTCAATGGCTCGTTTAGAATGTGATATGGCAGGTGACAACGACCGAGGGATATGGATGGGTGATGTGGTGGTTATCGATTGGGGGAAAAAATCATGGCGAGGGGACTTGCCACAAGTGAATGAGGGAGAAGGAATGATGGAGTTATGGGATGTGACTCTTTTGGAAAGGTGGATGATGACGTCACGAGGTGACGAGGTATGTCAGAAAGTAGGAGGTAGTGGGACTCGGGACCAATAGATTTATGCCACGTATTGATAGGGGACCTGCTAGAGTAAGATTCCATTCTGGACCCCCTCCCCCCCACAGTTAAAGTTAGATCAGTCCGGGGGGTCTGAAAAACACCTTCAGACGTTGATCTGCACACTTTCCTTTCGACCGTAGATCTGGGTGCGCTCTTTAACACACATTCCAGACCCCCCTCCCCTCCATTAAAGGCAGAACGGATAGGGGGGTCCAGAATCCAATACAGATCGTAGATCTGAGCGCCGAAACTTGGGTTGTCCAGATGCACGCATGCATTATCAGTGATTCTGGACCCCGCCCCCTCTGTTAAAGGTAGAATGGTCGAGGGGGTCCAGAAAGATTTGTCCACCATATATTTGGGCAAGATCATCAGGACCGTTGATATATGATCGAAGCATAAATGTGGGCGCGGAAAGTATATGCACCCAGAGAACTTAGGATAAGTGCATATCATGGGTTTTTTCCAAGATTTTTCATGTTACATCACCAAGGGGTTAGGAAAACAACTTTTCGAGTATCCAAAACATGGTCCAACATTGATCATCGAGCTGGTTTTATTTAAATCAAGCAAACTACCCTATGTTCTAACCTAACTTTCTATGACAATTATCCCAGATTAAATTGTTGGGCTAATAACTTACTCTATCCTGGGGCTACCTGACCAAGATTAAACAGTCTGGCCATATTTATTCACTAACTAACCTAGGTCACTTGGCTAAGATTAAATAGTTTATCCAAGCTTATTCACTATTCCTATCAACATCAATTTAAAATAACTTGGCCATGCTTGAAAGGTATGGACCAAGTCACTATTATTGCATGGGGCTCTTATTGAAATTCTTTTATTCCCTCTTTTTTTTTTTTTTTCTTTTTCTTTCTTTTCTCAAATTATATGCAAAATGAAAAATCATTTGACAAACAAAAAACACTAGAGAGATAACATTCCAGTCACCAATTGATCCTATAAATTATAGGGTGATAACATGTTCCATGTGTCATGATGAGATCTGCCCCAAGGGTTTGATCAATGATCCCTTGAATCTTTTTATCATCATATATCTAAGAGGATATTAACAACATATCATGTGATATTGTTTCTTTTTTAGTTCTAAGTAAATTTTTTGTCAATGATTGTAAAAAATATAGTTGTTCTAGTTTTTTCAATATATGTCTGTGATGCTTTGAAGTTGTTATAAATGCTTAAATTATTGTGTTATACATTTAGTACTTCCATTTAATGTTTCTATAGCTTATGAACTTTCATATTCATGAATTTTTAAAGGATAGATATTGAGGTGAGATGTCGAGACAAGAGTCTCCAAACATTCATCGCAAACGCTCTAGGCTATCCCAAGAAGAAAGAAGAGGAACCCCTTCTTCGACTGAGACTCCAAGTGATCAACGAAAATTTCATTAGAGGAGATTATCAAATGAGTCTGTGAATATATCAACTCGAGAATTTTCTCAAACAAGTGATATGGATGCAACCTTCTTAGATAGGTTGCACATTGATACTCCTACACTTGAGAATGTAGGGAATACATCATGACAAGAAAATATTTTTGGTAATTTTATTTGATTTTTTATTTTTGTGTACACACACGCACA
>ML777858.1:24985-69698 GCA_009831015.1 Picea engelmannii
AAATTATGTCAAGTTAAATGTTGTAATTACTTTAAAATGTGTGTGTAGAAGATGAGTTTAATGCAAGGGAAGACAATGAAAGAGAGAGAGGTTGTCACGAATATTCTAATGTTGGTGCAGAGGGTGAAGGTGGATTTAGGAGGCATTATCAAGAAACAAAATATTACACGCCTATGTCCACCTATCCTTCAGATGTTGTTGATGAGCTTCCCTAGGAAGGGATTATTGAAGCAATGACCTTTGAGCGATTCTCAGGTCTTAAAAGTAGGTTGAAAAATGATTTGAGGAGCTTGGATATCCCTCAGGAGAGTAAAAAAAGATTGGATATTTTTTTTCATTCATTGCAAAATTTTATGGATGCATATCAAAAGATGGGGCCAACCACTAACAATTTTATTGTTTTGATGAGGAGGTGAAAGTCAAAGGTGAAGGGCCCTGATAAATGGGACATAGTAAAAAATAAAGTTTCAAAAGAAAACACAATTTTTATGTTCAATTTTAAATATGGGCCAAAGCGAAAGATGTTGAAGGTGCAATATTTTAAGCACCCCAACATAGCAGGACATCTATATAACACATTTTTGAAAGCATATGGGAAATTGTCGTGGAATGATGAGGTTCCACATTATTTTTCTAGACACATTTATGTAGATTTTTTCATGGGCATGCACCCTGATTATAATAGTCTATCATACGATTATTATGGGGTTAGTAAAGGATGAACATATGATCGAAAAATGACATATCGAAATGAGACATTGCAGAGGTCTCCACGACCTTTAGTATCTTGCCCAACAGGGGCATTGCTTCACATTCATAGTTGTGATATTCATCAGAGGTTGGAAAAGAGGATAGGAATGCAATCGGAGAAAATTTGGAATCATTTTTTTATGGTGTTGATGTTGGTTTGAATCGTCATCGAGTAGAAGCCAATTCTCGGGCCATTTTTGTTTATAAAAATATGAGAAGTTAGATACCATGTCAGTAGAAGATCTTAAGGAGTATGAAAAACTTTGTCGTAATGGTTGGAAGGAGGTCATTTAGAATGATGAATTGAAAAACGGATTGGTATGTGTTCTAGTTAGTAAATTTTTGGCGCATTTGAGGATAATTTACTTATACTTCTAGATCTAGATATATATCATTGTATCTATAGAAACAATTGAGTTGTTATTGTCATTAATTGCAATTTAGATATATGCTAAATGAATCTCCAGTAAATATTGGACTTGATTCCACAAGTTTAAATTTGGATGGGTTGAATCAGATATGTGTTTTCTAATATCCATAGATGAGCACTTTAGTTGTCCAATCTCCAATATTTTGAATAAGATCAACAACATGACATTTATAATTTTGTATAAATGTGAACGCATTGAATCGTAGATTTAGTTCTTAGTTATGTTGTTCACACATATCTATTCCATCTCGTACTACTTGGGCAGGCTTGTCCCAATTCTCATTGGAGAGTTTGAAGAGAGTGGGAGTTCACATGTATCATTGCATGTTGAAAACAAATTTAGTTATATATTAAAATTGTAAATTGTCATTTAAATTATTAATTTAAAAGAAAAATGTCTTAAACAATATTTAATTTATTGAATCATAGGTTGGAACATCATAGGCATTACATGTTTCAAAATTTAAAACTACAATTTAATGTGTTCAAGTCATTTAAATTTAATTTTCAAATTTTCAAATTTGAAATGTGTTATATAGGGAAATATGGAGAAGAGAGTACGTGAGAGCGTGTTTGAACAAAATGTGGAGAAGAGAGTGCGAGAGATTGGAATTGAGGAGGAAGCATCCATACCTGAGAAAGATGTGTCTATTCATGATGATTCATAAATGTATGTTCATTTCACATTAGTGAGTTTTAATTTTCTTTTATGTTGGGCTTTTATATAGAAGTGTTCAAGTTTTTTTTTTTTGAATAAATTTATAATTTTTACTTTTTTCAAATTTTTGTTTACTCAATTTTTTAGTTTAGCCTTTCGTATTCATAGGTTTACTAAAGTAGTGTCTATTTAACTTTTCAACGCTTTTATCAATTATTTTGAAATATATAGAACCCCTATATAATCTTATTGCTGTCTTAAATGGTACATTCAAGATTATTTATGTTTATATCATGATGAAGACCTATTGAACTTGAACATTTGATTATTTGAGAACAGACTCTATCCCACATCAGAAAAGGGGAAGTTTATAAATTTTCTTTGATTGCATTCCTTTCCTTCTTTTCCAAGAATGACATAGTATGGACATTTGTGTTTTCTGCATACAACGAAGTGAATTCTTTCTTTCCATGGTATTTTCAAACTCTTAACTAAATTGGTTACTAACCACAAAAACCAACATTCAAGTAGATTTACAAATAAGCTATGTACGTGCATGATCTCACTTATGTTTAGATTATGACGAAGGAATATTTCAAAGATCATTTGATTATATGTAATATGAATACATCCCAAAGATGAAAGATTTAAATGGTTTTTGAAGAATGACTTAATATATGTGAAGATTTGTGTTTTCTTCAAGTACATGAAAGATTATATGAGAACATCTGTTCCACCGCGGAAAGAGGAGATAAGTATTTTATGGAAGAATGGTTTGTAAAATGGAGATTTTTGAACTTTCATAGATATAAGTAATTTCTTGGAAGAATGGATTAATATGGAGATTTATGAGTCCTTTAATTTGAAAGGGAATTTGAGGGAATTTGATTATATGAGAACATATATTCCACTGTAGAAGAGGAGAGAAGTATTTTACTGCTGAGGAGATAAGTATTTTATTGCTGAGTAAATAAGATCACTTGGAATAAGAATTTCACCTGAAGGATTTGTGACTTTATCCACACAGAGATAAGTATTTTATTGGAAGCATAACTTAATATGGATATTTTTGAACTTTCTCCATACACAACTATATTTATTTTCAGATTATTATCCAACTATGAACACAAAAATTGGTTACCAAGACCACTATTTTTCTTTTTAAATTTTTTTAATATTTTAGATAAGATTTTACATTGTTTAAATCATGTATGTTTAATGTGGAACACAACTATTTTGGAAGTTTTGGAATTTTGTGATGAAAATTTGGTTTAAAAAAAGTTCCAAGAAAGTGTAATAAAAATAGAGGGATAATATTAAATATGTGGAACTCTAGTTGGGTATGATATTATTTTTTATTGTTTATTTAATATTTAGTTAAAGTATATATGCTAATATGTGTTATTTGTTTTTTTTTTTATTGTTACAGATGTTTACATTATATTTGGTGGAAAATATGTTTACAATATATTTGGTGGAAAGGAGTATGTTGGAGGATGAGACTTAACTCTTTTGGTATGTATGTCAATTTTTATTTAATCACAACTTGTTTTATTTATTTAAAATGGTACATATGTACATTTTATTTTAAATTTGTACATATATTTTATTGTAAATTTTAAAATTTGAATTCGACGAATGTTTTATTTTGCAGGTATGAATTGCAAGTATGAAGTGATCTATCTTAAAGCGATGGCTTAGAGTCCAGAATTTTGGAGTTAAATGTCAGTTTTTTTTATCATCCTAAAATGGATGTGGAACCTATGTATTTGGCGGTGTAACTATTCAAACTTTCATTATATATATATATATATATATTTGATATTATTGGAACTCAAAATATCATCTCATATTTGATTTCTTTTATATTTTTATGATGGTGGAATATATTGTTTGTTCTTTCATCTTTGATTTATCTTATATTGTTTATGATGGTAAAATATATTATGTATTCATTAATAAATATTCAATATCTTATAATTTCAATTTTTATGATGGTGAAAGGATAATTTATGTTTAATGGACAACTTATAATTTTAATTTTTATGATGCTGAAAGAACAAGTTGTTGCTGAAAGCCACTTGTTCTGGTTTACCTTTTGTGGAATAACAGGTGGCTAATAGGTGGCATTGTATAGAAATAAACATAAGAAGTTATTAATATAAGGATCCTACTTTATTTACAAAAAAATAAAAGGTTAATTTATGTTTTATGATACTATGTTGAAATTAAAATTGTTTTATTTCATTTTATTTATAAACATCATTCTACAATGTGAAGTAGAGTTGATTATGTATATGGTGGAGTTGATTGTGTAGTGATGGTAGATCTAGGTAGTTATCAAATTATATTTTCTAACTTATAATTTAAACTTTGTTTGATTTGTACTATGTGAAGTAGAGTTGATTTTGTATACAGTGCAGTTGATTCTGTAGTGATGGGAGATCTGGATAGTTATCAAATTATAGATTATTATAAATTATAATTTAAATTTGGTTTGATTTGGACATATGGTTGAAAATAGTCAAACAAGTCATCAAATTTTATAGTTTCCCACTTTGGATCCCCTTACCCCAAATGACATTCAGAGATGAGGGTTGAGGACTATAGGGTTGCTCAAGTTAGGTTTCAGACTTCTCAATTGCCTTCTATTAATAATATTATAATGGAAAAAACAGCAAACAATATTGTATATTAAAAATATATGTGAGTTTCTTATGAGAGAGTGAAAACATTAAAATAAAGTCTGATTCCATGGTGATGAAAATTAGTATTAGACTATCGAGGTAAAATCTAGTTTTCATTGGGGGATATGGGTTTTATTCAATTCCATTCAAGTGATAATAAAATGACTTTAACAATGCAAATTGTAAATTTAATCATATTGATCATTGCATCAATCTCCAAAATTTAGTAAAAGCTATGAACTCAAAATTGAAAATTCACAATGGAATATGTACATCCTTGGTTTGTTTATTCAACATTCACAATTAAATGAAAATCTAACACTAAACGGGTTATGTTAGTCTTTGGTTTCTTTTAGATCTTTCAATATATTTATTCAAGAAAATGTGAAATAAAAATTGAAATAAAAACATGATTTAGAACCTATTTTAATATGTAAAATTAAAATATACTTTAATATAAGTAAACGATTTTCATTAAAATTTATATTGATATAAATTGTTTATGTATCGAAAAGGGTATAAAAAAGTTGAGGGAAATTATCAATCCTCTGCACATTCGAAGTATTCACTAATGCCATTAATATGACACCTACCATTAATGGAAGTATTCACTATTTCTATTAATTTTTAATTAGGATGTTAATCATACACTACCTTGAATTTTGAATATACTCCAAATTCAATTAAGAAAAAAACTAAATGCAACAAACCAAGCCTTAGTAGATGATCTGTTATTTTTTATTTTTTGTTATCAAGCCACAAAATCAAATTCGTTTTCAACTTAAGTTTTTTTCAATCAAACTTAATGAAAACTATGTTTAATGTATAGAATATAAGTAGTGTTAGGTTCACCATGCACATTTTTCAAGTAGCTCATAATTTCAATTTTGTTTTCAATTTGCTTCAAGATATGGAAATTTAAATGCACAAATTTAACATTTTGATATAATATCAACACCTTTTAAATCAAAATTCACGATTTCATAATTAAAATTGATACTTTTTAAGATGTCTTTAAATTTTTTAATTAGGATGTAAATCATATGTATTACCTTGAATTCTTTAAGTAGGATGTTAATCATACTTTTTAAGATGTATTTAAATTTTTTAATTAATATGTTAATAATATGTATTACCTTGAATTCTTTAATTAGGATGTTAATCATACTTTTTAAGATGTTTTTAAAGTTTTTCTAAGCCATCTATAGTCCCTTATAATGGCATGGAAATGGGTCCTAATTTTGATATGAAGTTATCCTCTTCATATGAAAAATCATGGAACAATCATTGTAAATAATGAACACAAATCCTATATGTAGTAAATTGGTTAGATGCATTAAAGGATTTGTGTATACAATTTGGATAATTTGTAAGATTAAAGTATAATCATCCAAATTATAGGTCATTTTAGGTTCCCTAAAAACAATCTATAGGTTCTTCCCTATAATTGTAAATAAGGCTTGGTAAACTTTATAATTCATAAAAAATATAACTTTTCTTAATTGAATGGACCATGAAAGTAAACTAAACTAAAAATGATTCTAGAATCCTAGATATTCATAAATACGTGTACTTTAAATGCAAAATATAAAATTCTAAAATGCACATGTCACTTGTTTAAAGAAATCGTAATGGTATGCCATCTTCAATTGTTTGTTCATGATCGGCTTTGGACATTTTCCATTTTCTAACTTTTTTTTCTTGATTGAACTTCTATTAACTTTATGCGTGGTGCACATACTAAATGACTATATTGACAACTTATCACATCTACTTGGTAGTCTTGAAAGTGAGCATGAGTATCGGTTTGATGGGTTTCTTGAAAAAAATACACTTTCAATACGATGGATCATTTTTCATATATAAAATCGTTATCATCAAAATCTTCTAGTAGCCTCATCTTTTGTTTTGTGCATCGCATCAAATAATGTTTCACATTTCTAGTTTTGTCTAAAGGTGCAACCACGACAAATACATCTACTACAAATAATTCGATATGTTGGACAACAAGTAGTTCGTGTTAGATTATCACACAAGTACATATACAAGTTATTTGAAATAATTTAAACATAAAAAATACCTTCTCTAACAAGATCAAAAACTATATCGCCATCAACTGACAGTATAGTTTCATTTGATTTTGTATCCTCTAAGCTTGAAAGTGGCATTTTCCCTTTTATATTAAGTTCGGTATGTCTCCAAGCTTTAACATATTCTGCATTTTCATTTTCGCAAATCTCTATGGATTATGTGTCCTCTATGCAAACTTAACAAAAATAGTACTCATTTCTTCTATCAAGTACAAAAACATTTTCATAGCATTTTGTTTTAACTAAATGCATTTTTCGTGTCCCATGCATTGTACCGGCTTCATATGGGATTGATCTATTTATATATTGGATTCCAACATACCAAAAGAACCTGCACAAGACAATAACTTGTTAACTTGAATTCTCTCAAGAAAATGATTGAAGATTGAATATAAATTTAAACACATGAATAAAAATATCATGTGTACATGTGTAACATGTATATATAGACACACATTCTCACATCCATTGATGGATTATTTTCATGGCTTAGCACCATTTTGCAACTTGATCAGCAGATTCAAATTGATCGACATGAGGGTTAATATGATACCTTCAAAGTGCTCGGTTTACACATTCCGGTGCACCATCGTGCTCTCCTTTTCCATGACCAGTCTAAAAAAAAATCCAACAATGTGTAATGTTTGATTTTTTATGAAGACGAAAACCAATAGAATGATCGTGAATATTTGAACTGACTTGCACACCCATATGACCATATCCAATGTTGATCGAATCTGATCCCGCATTCTTTCAATGAATCATAAAATTTATCAAAACAATGTTGTACATAATGTGTTCCATGTTCTCAATCATCAATTATATAAACGTGATAGTCTTTAATAAAATTTTGATTGTTGATGGTTCTTTCTATGTTATCAAGACTCCATTGAGCATTTTTATATAGAGCATGGAAAAATATAGTGACTTGATCAGAATGATAATATTCACTCTGTATTTATTTTTGTGTAGTGAATGTGTAATTCTCTGCAAAATCAACTACAGACAAAGTTGTCCCTGGTGGAAAGACTTCACATGATTGTTTGAATTGTAGGTCTTTCCATTGAGATCTATGTGAATGCTTGGTGTATTTATAAATTTATTCCTCAAACTTCTTCAAAAAATCTATCACATGGATTTTATCTACTTTCAAATCAATCCTTTTAGAAATAACATTTAAAGAATGTGGAGTCATGTTGTTGATATATTCATATCTCTTCCAATTGATTGTTATATTAGAAAATTATTAATCATTCATATCAATAGGATACTTTGAATGAAACAAAATTAGATTTCCACAACGATCTCATTTCTTTCCATCAAAACATTTTTTTTGGTAAAATAATTCATCACCTTATCTTTCACATAGAATTTCAGATATAAAAGCATGGAACGTGGAAGGAGGTGAACTTGGCCATAAAGTTTTACCAAAATAAAGAAAAGTGTCATAATATAACTCAAATTCCACATGATAACGAAAACAATAAGTGTCATGAATAGTGATGGGTCAAACAAACCATGGTTTTTGTTGCACAAATGTATTGATGGAAATTTTAACTTCCTTGTGCTTTTCTTTGAACTTATTGAACAATTTTATTTGGGTCATTGGAAACATATGTTTTGGATGTTCTTCATATTGTTTTCGTTCTATTCTTCGTCGCAACACATATTTTGTATGTGGTGAAACACAAGATTCTATCAACCAACAATTACGGGCCAATTATTTAACATTTTCTGCAAGTCTATCTTTGTAAGGTTGTCTAGAAATCACTATCCAACAAATAAGTTCATCATTTGCATATATTTGCAGTCTAAATTTTTTTTGTTTGTATAATGTTTTTCTTCATGTTCCCATCTTTTCTTCCATGTGTCGTGTCAAACAATATTTTATATTACTAGATGAAGAAATTGTTGTTTGTATCACTCTACGTGCAACACTGACATCTTTTTTTCGAGATTTTCCAAAAGCTTTTAATTGACTAGTTATATTGTCAAAGACATTCTATTTCACCTTTGTATATTTTGTCTACTTTTGAATACCAATAATCATGTAGATTCTTTTAACATTCTTGACTTTATTAGATAGAGTAAAAGTTGATCTTGTACTGTTACTGATTCATCTTTGAAAAAAGTATTATACATATTCTTAGTTCGATATCGTATATAATGCTTAGATTCTTTCTTCCCAAATTTTTCAGCATCAACATTTTCTAATATTTCATCATCAATGCTGATATATTCTCCTACATATTTCAGTTTAAAGTTTATATTAAAAAACAAAACCTGAACATAAATTCACCAAACTATATACAAGTGTTCATCTTGTATTATCTAAATTTATGTACATACTTATTAGTGATTCATCTTCTGCTTCAATTTAGGTTTCAACGTCTTCATTGACGTTATGATACAAATCTATTTATGTTTTTTGAAAAACATCAAATCATAAAATTACAATCAATTATATTAAACAATATTTTAAATTTGAATTCTATACTTTTAATATAGACAATATGTGCATATATACCTGGTTCGACTTCTTCTTGTTGAAAATCTCTATTTACATTATCATCGTTTATTTATTCAATATTTACACGTTCTCGTTTAGTTCTCCAATAATTCTCTTTCCATCAATCGTTATGGTGAGTTTCATCTCGAGTGCGATCAAAGTTTCTCTTGCACAAAATTTTGTTTCCCATGAGTATAGTTATCTGTTAAATTTTTTAACAAAATCAACTTTTTAGAATAGTCTCAAAAAAACTTCATTGTCACAAAAATTATAAAAAAATAATATCAATAATTTTATGTTCAACAAAGGCTTCACCTTGAAAAAATGTTCAATATTTATCTTTCAACATATAAATTGTTATTCCATTAAAAACTTGAACTTAAAAAAAAAAAAACTTTATTTTTGCATTCAAAATATCAAGTACCTTGTTCAACAAAACAAAAAAGATGATTCAAAACTTTGTTCAGATGCTCTAGAAAACCATGAAACAACCTTGTTGAACAAAAATGAAAAATATGATTCAAAACTTTGTTTAGGTGATTTAGAAAACTATGAAACAAGTAATGAATTATGTTAAATGTGTTCGTTCGAAAGCGTATTTATACGATTTGGCATGAAATGAAACAATACAACATGTCTTTTCATTGTTTCCGGCCGACAAAATTCTCTCACCCATCTTTCGGCCGAAAAAAAAGGTTTTTCGGCCTAAAAAAGGTTTTTCACCCGAAAAGTTAGGAAACTGTTTGATTTTAACGGATTCTGTTATAATTACGTTTTTCAGCCGATTTTTTTTTTTTCGACCGAAAACTAGCAAATGGGACTGTTAGCAGTAACCAGAGATGTCCCTTTAGATTACCTGAACTTTGGAGGTTGCAAACTCCTGTAAATACTCAAAATTTGGTTTTGAAAATCATACCAGCATTTGCAAAATTGAATCTACTTTCAATTCCTATAATTTGTTTTCATTTTCATTATTTTTATCTAATTTTATTTTATTTTTTTAAAAAATCACTGCATAATATTTTCAACTGACATTATGATTCAGTGAATTGAAATATCTGTATCTCTAAAAATACACAATAAAAAATTTAGAAAATTTTATATTCATAATCCTTAAACTGTCCTTTTCAAAAGGGTATTTTTAGATTTTAATTTAAAGTAAAAATGAAGATAGATACAAGGTGGGGGGGAACATGTGTTGAAAATCTGCAATGTTTTCATCTTGGTCAACTTCAAAAAATTCTAGAAATTATAATATTCATCCGTCAAATTCAATATTATAGTCATAATAAAATAGATTCTCTGTAGATTGTTGCAGTATATTTAATTTGTTAAAAAAATAGTTTAATAATAGATACATTGTTTGGGGAAAAACTAACTCATTATCATTCCTTTCATGTTTAAGGAACATATTGTTAAACAATTGTCAAATTGACATATCAAATCTCAATATAAAACATTAAAAAATAGTCAGTGGAAAGATAACAAAATTATTCACAACTTTTGTTTTTACTATAAAGTGAAATTCTAAATAAAAAAATACTTTTGTATACCGGAAGTTGAAGAACTTGTGAAAATATAGTTTTTATTCTCATAAAACAAGAAAAAAAGACACTCATCTTCATGATTTCACCCAAGTATGTTTTCCACTCGTCACCTTCTCTCATTCTTATCTGGTGATATCCACTCTTCATATCTATCTTTGAAAAATATTTTTCTCCACTCAAACAATCCATTAAATCATCCATCCTTGGTAAATTAAATATGTACCTAATGGTGATCTTGTTTATGGCTCTTGAGTCTATACAAATTCTCCATCCTCCATCTTTTTTCGGACTCAACACAGTTGGTACTACACATGGACTCAAGCTTTCTATGACTAAACCCTTGTCCATCAAATCATGGACTTGTCTCTTTACCTCCTCATTCTCTTGAGGTGTCAATCTGTACGATGCTTTGTTTGGCAGACTCACTCCTGGTATTAGATCAATGTGATGGCTAATACTCTTGATGGGTGGTAATGAGCTCAGTAAATCATACAGTACGATGTCAACAAAATTATCTAACAACTCCTGAACGTCTTCAAGTATATCATCCGCAAAAGTATTTGTAAGGATGACTTTGGGTTTCCTCACCACAACAAACTGCATCTCTTATTCCTTCTTGAATTCACTCAGGAGTTCCTTCCCACTCATGAGAAGTATACTTGTGTTGGATTCTTCCTTCACTTTCTTTTCCTCTATTGGCAACAACATGTGTGCCCTACCATTCTTCTCCAAGGTGTAAGTATTTTTCCTCCCATCATGAATGACATTCCTATCAAATGGGCATGGTCTTCCCAACAAAACATGACATACATCCATGCAAATCACATCACACAAAATCTCATCTCTATATCAGCCTATCTTAAATTCAACTAGGCATTGTTTAGTTACCATTACAAGATGTCCTTTCTACATCCATGAGACTCTATATGGACTCGGATGTATAGTTGTCTCCAAATCCAATTTCTCCACCATCTCTGTGGATACTAAGTTATCAGTGCTCCCACTGTCAATTATCACCTTGCATACTCTATATTTAGTATTGCAAGTTGTTCTGAACAAATTCTTCCTTTGCACTATTTTTTCAACCTCTGGCTCTAGCTTCAAGAGAACATTCTTCATAATCAAAGATCTCCCATCTTCTGAACATTCTACTTCAACATTCTGCTTCTGTGCTTCTGAAATTTGAGCTTCACCTCCTACTTATTTATTCTCTCAGGGAATTCCCAAGACATATGTCATGTCTTTCCACAGGCGTAACACTTCACTTCTCCTCCTCTGCCTTTTCCTATTCCTCGAGGGAAAACATTTCTTCCACCATATTGTCTCCCTCGGGAACTTCCTACTCTTTCTGAGTGACTATGTGGTTTTTCAGCCTCAACCTTGGGCTTATGTGCCTTATCATGGAAAATTCACTTGCTTTTGTTTAAAATTCTTCCTCTGCTTCGTTGGCTCTACTTTCTGGCCAATTTCTCCTCTGCCTTTAGCACAATATAATAAGCGTCCTCCATGGTCCTTACTATCATCATGTTGATTTCATCCTAGATTTCATATCTCGGGCCTTTTATATACCTAGCAACCTTTTCATCATCTTTTTCTCTCTGTCTAGCACTGATGTTCAATCTATAGAACTCCTTTGTGTACTCTTTCATTGTCATTCCCTTCTGTCTCAGGTTATGCAACTTCCTGAACAAATTTATCTGATAGTCCTTAGGTATAAATTTAGCCTTCAACTTGGCTAACATTCTGTCCCAATTCTTGATCTTTTGCTTGCCTTTGCATCTTTTGTCATCTTGTAGTTCATCCCACCACACCGTTGCATGTCCTTTTAATCTGGTGACATCATGCTTCACCTTCCTCTCCTCATCGACGTCTTCATAGTCGAAGTAGTTGTCCATTGATATTATCCAATCCAACAATTCTTCAACATCTAAATTTCCTTCATACGTTGGGATGTTTATATTCACTTTAGCTCCCAATTTGACAATCGCTTTCATTAAGCGTTCCTATAAAACATCCTCTACTACAACTTCTACAACTTCCAATTCTTCATTTTCTTCATCACTGACATCTCCAACATCAAGCTCTCTCCTTTGTGTTGTCTCCATAGAATCTAACCTTGCGTGAAGTTCTTGCATATCCCTTTCCATATCTTGATTTGCAACAGGTGGCTCTGCACATCTTCTAAGCGACATTGTGTTGAATGTTTCTCCTTTATGCATCTACCACTAGATGTATCTGATACCACTTGATGATATCAGGCTCTCTTCTTTGTCTCCTCTCTCCTTTACCTAATTTCTGCAAGAAAATTGTTTCTCTCATACCACTTGATGGTATCAGACATAACATTTTCTTAGGCTCTGATACCACTTGATGCATCCCACCTCCCCTCCTAGGGTTTTGTGATCTCCCAGTCAAGGATATTAAAAACAATTAAGTTGAATCTTCTTTTCGGGCCTCTAGAAAACCCTCGAACAACTTACACAGGCCCCTGATTGTTAACTCGTAGGTTTGAACTACCCACACAGTCATTTTCTGGCACCTTTGGTAGCTTTAACTGGTGGGCGCTAGCTTCACTTGCTAGGATCTTCTTCTCATCTCACCGTGGGCTATAACATTGGCCCAAACCTCTTCTTAAATTTGGGCTTCAACAGTTTTATGACCTCCACCCTCGTTTTATACCGAAATGTATTCCATCGAAACACATGAATCTTTGTCATGTGTCCTCCTGGATCCGACGGTCCAACTCTCATTCGACCTTCACAACATTGCAAAGATTGCACTTGCTCCATGGAATTTCTCCGAAATCTATCTCTCGAACTCTATAATACGCTGCCACATATCCTCCTCGCAGCCAACAGCTAGGATCACTTCACTACTTCGCGACTTTAGCGACCCCCACTCTTACAACACTTCCACGCCTCCGAACCACGAAATGCCAAAGGAAACTATGACTATCCTCTGTGCAACTCCCCAAAATATGACAGTCTAGAATGATCCCACTTCATCTTGAATGGATCTTGCTCATTAATTTTTGGAAATCTTCAAGGATTTCTCCCTATTGAATAATTCTCGCCCGCTCTCCCTCCTGAGATTGTTATTTCTCAAATTGCTATCACCTCAAAGAATTTCTTCGACACTTAGTCGAATTTTGACTATGCGCATGCCTTGCAGCAGGTATTCTTTCATGACTTATCTTCTTTGTGTTCAACTGTTCACACCTTGAAAAACTTCTTCACACTCTTCTGCAAACGATCTTAAGCTACTCCTCCTGAGCTTCTGAGTCAAAATACTCTATCAATGCACTCCTTACGGACAATATGCACTCTCTACATACAAAGTTCCAAATGATCTCTCTTGGACTTGTTCCTCCTCAACACTCTGATCTTCTCAAGATGACTCCTTCGATACTTAGCCAAGTATTCACCCTACACACACCTTATAACAGGCTTCCTTCAACTTAACTATGGATGACCGACTATGCACTCCTTGCAACATTTCTTATACGACTCAATTTTTCCTCCTGAACAATATGAGTCTAAGTGTGTTTATTATTACGCCCACCTTCAAGCTATCCCATCTGAACTTCTTATTCAAAACAAACTTTATCGACGCACACCTTACAGACACTTATGCACTCCTTGAAAAAAAAAGTTTCATGTTATATCTTCTGAGCTTCTGAGTTGAAATAGACTCTATCCACACACACCTTGTAGATACTATGCACTCCTTGCACTTTCTCATATAAGAGAAACAATTTAAACTTACCTAATATCTCCCATATTCATACATTCAACCATGTAAATGCATTCATAACATAAGAACAAGTAATAACAGAGAATTGCAAATAACATAAAGCCTACAATTCATTCATTCAAATAGACACACTAAAAAAAACACCAAACATTTGGATCAACGCTTCTCTGTTATATTCATTCAAATGCTATGTACATGGATTCAGACACTCTGATAAGCTTCAACAGTCTTTTTCTACAATAATATTCAGCTACAACACCCTTCAGCAACAATCTCTACTTTCACAACAACCTCATTTGGGCAAAAATACATTTATTTATACAAGAGGGCTCATAGATCTTTTCCCTCCAAATACCTTAGTGCTCTCTTATCGAAATAAAATCTTTCAACTACTAAGGATTTATTACAATAAATGTTTGAGACAGATAGATAAGAGCAAATGCTTTGAATCTGTACTGCAATCTACTACCTTCAAAAAAAATACACTCCCCATCAATCTCATGCGGTTGTCCAGCTCTAAAACATTTAAGAAGTTATTAAATTACAGTCTTTTCAAGATATTTTTGTGATATTTCTTCTTAAATTAAAAAAATAAAAACACTTCAAATTGCACACTAGTGCACTGAGCTGTCTTCCACTCACGCTTTACTGGCGATGCTCCTACATCATAGATTATTTGTTCGACTCTGGTTCATATTATAATATCATGGAGCCTATCCGGTTAGTAAGCTTGTATTTGAGGTTCACAATCATCTTAACCCATAGGCATTGGGATGGGTAAACAAGGATGAAAATATCAAGGTAACAAACAATGTAGGATTGAATTTGTGATAAGTGTTGATTTTATTGATGAAGAGGAATTAGATGCAGTACCACTTGATGTATGTGGAGTATTGTTTGGAATCCCCTACATGTATATGAGGGATGTAATATTCATGCAAAGAGACAAATAATACCAATGAATAAAGGATGGGAAGTCCTACATCATCAACACGCATAAATCCAAGTCAAATACTTCACTAGTAAGTGCCAACCAATCCTAGAAGTTGATTAGTTCCCGTAAGAAATATGTTTTAATTTTTTTAAGAGAAAATAAATTTGAGGGTGAGTCAATAAAAGCAAAGTCATCCCTAGATTGGTGTACTAAAGAGAAAAACATCAGTTGGAAGATTTTTTATAGGCATACAGAGGAGTTCTCTAGTAGCCTAAAGGGATACCACCCAAAAGGTATGTGAATTATGAAATATAGTTATTTTTTTTGTACCGGGGGAATCAGTAACATGCAGTTGTCGTACTTGCGTGACACGGGGTTGATCCCCATTGGATACCACTATAACCCCAAGTGAAACCACCCAGCCCGCAAGAATGGTGCACAAGTAAATTAGGGTGAGAATTGAACATGAGACTTCATTTTTACAAATTTCCTTCCATTTACACGACACTTTCCAATCTGTCTACACCCCTATAGGTGTATGAAATATACTTATTTCTAGACTCTCCATTTTCAAATATTGGGTTGTATAGATAGTTGTTTCTAGAAGTAAATGAAGTGAATAAGCAGTTGTAGCAGTTGTTAGAGAAGGGTGTGATTTAGCCAAATAGATTACCTTGTGGGTCACCTATCATAATTGTACCAAAGCAGGACGGGACATAGAAAATGTGTATCAACTACAGAGAATTGAATAAGATTATGCTAAAAAATATGTACCCTCTTCCAAGGATCGATTATCTATTAGATCAATTGCAACATGCAAAATATTTCACCATGTTGGATCTCAAATCAGGATACCACTAGATACGTATCAAGGAAGAAGACACCTAGAAAACTGCCTTCAAGACAAGGCAAGGTTTTTATGAATGGTTGGTCATTCCATTTGGTTTATGTAATTCACTGATTAAATTTAGGATATTGATGAATGATGTATCACACTCATATCTAGATTCATTTGTTATAGTCTATTTCAATGACACATTGGTTTATAGCGTTACCTGGGAGGAATGCATCTCACGTCTCGTGCAAGTGTTAGAGACTATAAAGAATCATGATCTATTGGACAACCTTAAGAAATATGTGTTTTCTTAGAAATCTTTGGTGTATTTGGGATATGTGTTCGTTGGAGGGGAAATCAAGATAGATCCCACAAATATCAAGGAAATCATGAAATGTCAGTTCCTACAACTGTCATTGAAGTTAAAATATTTGTTGAGGAAACAAATTACTTGCGGAAGTTCATAGATTGATTTTCTATAGTAGCTGCACCAATCCATGCTATGACAGGGAGTGGTAAGAGTGTCTAGTGGGGGGAGAATCAACAGAAGGATTTCGATGAGTAGAAGAGAAATATCAGTCAAACACCAATTCTCACGTTACCAAACTTGCAAAATCCTTTTGAAGTGGAGATATATTCAAGTGGATATGCCATGGGAATAATTTTGATGAAAGGAGGAAGACATGTATGCTATTATTATGAAATATTTCATGGGGCAATTCTCAACTACCCTACATATGACAATGAACTTTTCCCTAGTTCAAGCTGTCAATAAGTGGAAGCACTATCTAATGGTAAATGATACCATTATCCATACAAATCACTGACCGCTACAATATTTGTAGGCCCAAAGTAATCTACAACAAACTAGACATTACAAGTGGATGGTTTTTTTTACAGTAATTTCATTTAGTCATCAAATATAAAAAGGGAAGCAACAAAGTTACCAACTTAATGAGAACTGTGACCTCAAAATGTGAATTATGGCCCAAAAAAACTATATTTTTTCATAAAAAAACATGAAAATCAACCTCTAAATAAAAAAGTGGTGCTACCCATAGCACCATTTTCAAGCAGGGTAAAAAATACAACATTTTTCAAGCATGGCCTTCAAAACTCATACTATAGCTCAGAAAAACCCTAAAATCAATACCTAAATAAAAAAAATGATGTTAGATAAAGAAAAATGTTTTTTTCAAAACGCTAAAATTATAAATAATTTGAAATCATATTTTTAGTAGTTGGTACCATTAAAACCAAAACCTCAAAATCAACCATCAAATTGAAAAGTACTACTACCGGTAGAACCCATTCTAAAATTGGGTTATTAAAATGAAACATTTTTTAAAGTGGTAAAAGAATCATCATTACTATAAACAAAATCATAAAATCAACCCTTAAATGCTTACTTTTTAAATCTTAGTTTATCACTCCAAACACAAGATAATACATAATGTCATGAAAATATCACCCTGTACTTTAAAAATTCAATAACACTTTTCAATATTTTTTCACTTTTAATAAAAAAAAAGTAAATACAAGTTACATTGAATGAAACATAAATTATTTCTTAAAAGTATTGTTACATTTTCCATATTCAAAACATATGAGCTAAGAAATTTTATTATATTCTCCATAATCAAAACAAATAATTCATAAAACATAGAAATGATTCATAACTTCATGTAAGATCATATGTAAGTTCAATTCTCATTTCTAGTTACCATACTAACATCATATGGATAAAAAATACATAAAATGTTTCATACACTTATTCAGATTGACTCATGGATTTTGAAATACCATCAGAGTCTACATTGTCTTTAGATGAATGATTGGATGGAGATGTAGATGATCCATACTCTTCTATATTGTCAATGAATGCACCATATGAGTCTAGATGCATGTCCAACATTTGATCTGTAAAAAGTCTTTTATATCTACGACTATGCTCAATGGAATCCCATCTTGAAGTTATTTCTTGTGGTGGAAACCTCTTGATAATCTTTGATTTCTTCGAGCGAAGAGTTCCTATCTTTGTCAAATTGAATTCATAAAAAATTATGTCAACATCCTCTAATTTTAAGAGGTCAGTGTGACGACACGTTTCATCTTGACCCTTTATTTTTCTCTTTTTATTGACATGTTTCTCAACCACCATCTTTGGCTTGTACACACCATTGAATGGGTGTGTACACATTGCATACCAATGCACTTCAATTGCAATAACATCTTCATTTTCTTTCTCAATCTTTATAACCTTTGCAATCTAGAATGGATAACCATGTGGATCTTCAGTCGCTAAGAATGCAATCATGCTATCCTTCTTAATATTATGTACTAAACCCCTGTAAATGTATTCAAAGGCTTCACGTTGTGCATGGGACCTTCAAGAACCAATACACATTTATCTTTCCTCTACTTGTGTAAACTCAATAGAACCTTGAGATTCTTGTTGTTCAACAATGTTTCTTTCTTCGGATTCATTTTGCATATTTTGTGGCTAATAAAATGGAGTCTTCAAAAATGTATTTTCATTTGTTGATCTTGAAATAATGTCACTTTAAAAAGACTCTGACCAAACAAAATCAACAACTTCGAAGTTCCTATATGTATCTTTAATGGGTTTTTTTATTTCTTCAAGGAATTCAGAATAGTTTACATCTCTATTACACGTCCATGCATTATGGATTTCATCAAATGATTGTAGTAAAAATAACATTGATGCAAATATTGGAAGATCAAGAATGAACTTAAGAAATGCTAAACCTGACTCTACAGTAGTTGAATACTGATTTTCCCATATAAGTGTTTTCCCATCAACTTTTTTGAAACAAAATTGATGTTGGAAGCTAATGTCATTAAGTTGCTCAATACATTTTTATTCACCATGCAATCCCTTAATCAATATTTGCATGTCAACAATTTATTCTAATATATGAAAAATAAACTCTAGAATGTATGTTTTCTTAATACATTCAATCAATGATGGTAAGATTCCAACATTTTTCCTCTTCAATTTCACTAAAAAACGACTAAACATTTGATCAATATTATCATGCATGTGTACAAGAAGAAGGAAACCAACTTTCACCTCTTTAAAAATTCTCATTTCAACAAACATGCTTATATATCCAAACACAATTTGATTTTTATTTTACGACTAGTGTTGTCCAATTGTAGATAGAGAACTTGTGGAATATTTCCAGACCAGTGAGTGAGCACATGATGAATTATGGTGATGTTGATATTTCCATCATTATGTGAGTGAGAACATTATTAATATTTGGAGCTGTAAAGTAAACCCTTGGACACATTTTTCCATTGAAAACCATACAACCAACCAATTGAAACTGAATGAAATTCTCTTCCTGTAAATTTTTGGTGTATGGACAAAATGTGGTAGAATTTTTTTCCTTTTGGTCCATGCCATCAATTTATCATACCAAAATATTTGTTTGGATCATCATAACACTTCTTCCTATGTTTGTAAAAAATTTCCCTTTCATTTGATTGTTGATTATCATGTTCTTGAAGTGATTTCATTATGGAATCTGCACATGACATAAAATAAAAATATTGATCATATGTTTTCATAGTTAATAACTATTCAATTTAAAGAACAAAATTATTAAATACATACTTTTGCTTGCCCCTTTAGATTTGTGTCTTCTTGATTTAAGAGTAGCACATATACTACAAATCCCCATCCTTGAATTCTTAGGAATACATACATTGTTGAATTGTTTCTTCCATATTCTTGTAAAATATGCATATGTAAGTGTCATTTCCTTCAACACCTTCAACATATTCTTTGTACAAGTTGTAGATTTCCCTCCTTGAGAAATTATCTGGAATAGAAATTATCTGGAATATGTATTGTGTCTCTATCTGACATACACTCTACATGTTTGGAAAAGAAGTCACACATCCATGAAAATGTAGTGTTTGTTAATGGCCCACTATCTTATCCATGGCGTACCTTTGAATAAAATGAAGGATTGTTTTCCAACCTTGTTTGGATTCTTGATAGACGAATATTACCAATTGAGTGAATTTTTTTGAAATCCTTTCTGCAAAGTAAAAGATTCCCAATGCGATAATCATCTCATGTCTTGGTGGATATTATGCACCCCATCAAATATGAATTTTTCATGATCTTATTCATTGAAAAATATGTCTTCCTTTTATTCAAGGAATACATGTAGTCCATGCTTTTCAAACAATTATTTTAACAACAATCACTAGAAATCAATTCACTTATGGAAATTGATTTATTGAGAAAAAATTTCCTAGACCTTGTATAACTAGAATGATTTGGATTGGTATAAAAAGGTATAGTCCTAGTCCTAGACACAAAGTTTCTTTGCAATGTATCCACTATTTCATCATCCTCAGTAGAAGGAATTTCATCATCACCAGAAGGAATATCAAGGAAACCATTATCAGGAGACTGGACAAGATAATGTTGATCACCTTGATTTATTGCACCTGAATGATTGAGAACATGATCTTAATTACTAGGCCCATCATCATATTCATTGATAATCTCATTGAATAGAGGAATATCAAAATCACTAGAAAAAATGATTACCATCCTCACAAATGTCATTGGATCTTCCATGCAAATATTCACATGAAGGAAAATCATCATCTCCCTTAAGGCTATCAATTCGATTAAGCTCCTCTCTTGGAGAAAAAATTGCATCATTATCATCGATACCTTGAAAATCCTCACTTGGAGAAAAATCATCATCATCCTTGTGTCCACCATTGACATAATCATCTTCACTTCTTTTAAACTCCCCACTTGAGGGAAATTCTTCATCATCCTTCTTAGTGCCTTGAAAATCTTCATCAGTATCTTGAAAATCCTCACTTGGAGGAAAATAATCATCATCAACGTTGCTTCCTTTAATTTCCCCACTCGGGAAAGAGTGTCAACCAATGGCATAATCAATTTCACTAATTTGTGACGCCAACCTACCCTCAACGGCCCGGTCGCCCTCACCAGAACCTTCAATAACTCGGCCCGAAGAGTCAACGACTCTTCCAACTCCCTCGAGAGTCCTGTACCCACAGTCTTCTCGGCGATCTCCTCTTCGCGTATCGGGAGATCGGGTCTTGCGATATCGCGAAGCTTGCAACCCGACCTTCGTGAAATCAAACGCCGAAACCCCGATCCCCGATGGTCAACGGTCAACCTTGGGGTATCGCCACTCGTGATGTCGAAGACTTACTCTCCCAAACTCCGAGTGCCGATGCGCGATGCCACGTGTTGTACTCCACACAATCTCCGTGGGACCCGTCGCGACTCACGCTCTCGCGATTTCTCCATGCTTCTTTCGACTTTGAAAACGCCGAAATGCCGAGCCCTGAATCCTGGGGATCTCGTGCCACCCGTCCCTCCAACGATTGATGGCTCCGATTAAATCGGGGGATCGCCACTCACGATTTCGACATGCATGCAACTCTTGCACTCGCCAACCCCGCTATGCAGATGTGTGATGGCAAATCGATTATACTTGTGATTGGAAATTTCTTTCTTCCAGAAGTTCAAGTCATCGATTCTCTTCCTCTTGAAGAGTTCTTCCTGCTCCCAAGGCTTGATTCTGTTCACGCTCCTCCGGGGTCTGTTCTCACGACACCTGCAAGGAACTATCCCTCCTGAGCTTTGTTCCTCCGACTCCTTCAGGGAACTTCTCGAACACGCTCCCTGTGCTCGACCTTCAACCACTTTCCACAGTGCTGAAGTCTTCCAGGTTCTGTGCACTCGCAGCTATAACCAACCTAGCCTTTCCTTTCTCAGACTTGTCACTGAGAATTCAATCCAACCTGCACTCACCTGCACAGTTCAAACAACCCAATTCCCTCTGGGAAAAACGAGAAAAAAAGTTCAACTATTTGGCCTCCTCAATGCACTCCATGCAGAGGAATTCCACTGCACTCTATGCAGGAATCTCCTGGCTCAAACAGAGAAACAATTGAAACTCATTCACTCATTCTCTCAGGTTCCGAACCTGATATGCAATCACATATGCAGCATATAAAAGATAAGCATAAAAAGAAGAAAACATGCACAAGCATAATATCAACAACACACAGAGATCAAACACATCCATGGAATTGAATCAAAGTCTTTCCTATTAATTCAATGTCTGTACATGGAAGTTCTTCACAAATTCTCTGGTCTGATCCTCTTCTTCTCAGAATGCTAATGCTGAATAATCTAATGCTAATGCTACAATGATACAAGGAAGGGTGTCTATACTCCGTTTTCCCTCTCGAAAGTAAAGCTGTCTAATCTAGACTTAAATATTTTATCTACCTGCATTAACTCTAAGTAAATGCCTCAGCTACCTAAGGACGAGAGCTTATCTGCTCAAGGCCCATTACAATACGCTAGTGTGCTTCATCACATCAACGTATTAATGTTTGGTGCTTCATATTAAGGTGTTTCAAAATTGTAAGTGTTGGCGCTGTCCAGTTGTTCCTTTGCCTCCACGCGCTGGCTCGCTTGATCAAGATGTGGATGCTCCTACATCATACTCCTCGGCTCAAAAGATTTCATGGGCTCCTTTCCATGAGCTGCTGCACGGTATGCCCATGCTTCTGAATCACTGCCTCTGGTTCCCAGCTGGCATCCTCCACTGGGTGGTTCTTCCATTTCACCAGGTACTCAAAATATTGCTTCCTCCTGGTCTTCTTGCCTGCTCGTTTCTCCAGTATGCACTCCATCTGCGGTTTCTGTGCAACTGGTAATTGCTTCTGCCACTGAGTCACTGGTTCCTCAGTTCTAGTGTCTGCTTCTTTGGCCCTGTATGGGTATAAATCTGAAACGTTGAAAATCGAAGATATCCTGATGCCCTCTGGCAACTCAAGTTCGTATGCGTTCTCGCCGAATTTTCTCAGAATTCTACACGGTCCAATTTTCTTCATCTTGAGCTTGTTATACGTTCCCCTTGGGAACCTTTCCTTCCTCAAGTGCGCCAGAACCATGTCACCAACTTCAAACTGAAGTTGTCGCTTCTTCTGATCGGCTCTGCGCTTGTATTCCTGATTCGTCTTCTGCAGTCGCTGCTTCACCTGTGCGTGAAGTTCCTGCATTGCCTAGGCGAATCTTTTCGCACTTGCGTTGCTAGTCTCAACCTGTTCTGGCTCCCTGAGCTCAGACACTCCTCTCGGCTGTGTTCCATACAAAATTTGGAACGGGCTCTTACCTGTACTCTGATTCACAGAATCGTTGTACGCAAACTCTGCCTGCGGTAGGATCTGATCCCAACTGTTGTGATGCTCCGTCACCATACTTCTCAACAGATCCCCTAAGCTTCTATTGACCACTTATGTCTGCCCATCTGTCTGCGGATGGTAAGCAGAACTGAATGCCAATTCAGTGCCCAACTTCTTCCATAGCGTCCTCCAAAAATGACCTATGAACTTCGTATCCCGATCCGAGACTATACTTCTCGGCAATCCATGCAATCACACAATCTCTTTGAAAAATAAGTTCGCGATGTGGGTCACATCGCTTGTCTTATGACACGGAATGAAATGTGCCATTTTCGAGAACTTGTCCACCACCACAAAGATGGAATCCACTCCTCGCTGTGTTCTTGGCAAACCCAACACAAAATCCATACTGATGGCCTCCCATGGCCTCTCAGGTATGGGCAATGGCTGATATAACCCAGCATTCTACTTTCGACCCTTCGCATGTTGACATATCCTACACCTGTCAACAAATCTCTTCACATATGCACGCATGCCCGGCCAGTAGTACGATTCTCTCAGCTTGGCGAATGTTTTGTCATGCCCGAAATGACTTGCTAAGCCCCCACTCTGTTTTTCCTTCACCAAATTCTCTCTCATAGAGAAATCTGGAATGCACAGTTGATTGCCTTTGAAGAGAAATCCATCCTGGATCATGAAATCAATCCAAGGGATCCTATCTTTGAGCACCGGATTCTCGGCTGCTTCATAAGCTTCCCCGAAATCAGCATCACCTGCATACATGTCTTTGAGGTTCTCGAAACCCAAAGTCTTTACTCTGAACTCCTGTAGCAATAAACATTTTTGGCTCAAGGCGTCTGCTACCTTGTTAGCAGCTCCCAAAATATGCTTTATGACAAAGGTGAAACTCTGCATATATTCCACCCATTTTTCATGCTTCTGATTCAGCTTCTCCTGCCGACTTACAAACTGCAATGCATGGTTGTCGCTGTACAACACAAATTCCTTGGGTATGAGATAATGCCTCCACTTCTTCAATGCCTGTATGATGGCATAGAACTCTTTATCATATGTGGAGTACTTCAGCTTTGCATCATCCAGTTTCTCACTGTAATATTCTACAGGTCTATCGTCCTGACTCAAGACCCCTCCAACAGCATACCCACTAGCGTCACACTTCACCTGGAAGGTCTTCTAGAAATCAGGAAACACTAGGATTGGCTGCTCTGTTATCTTTCGCTTCAACAGATTGAAGCTTCTCTCAGCCTCGGTTGTCCACTGAAAAACCTTATGCCTCTTCTTCACCGTATCCATCATTGCGGCGCTAATTCCACTGAAGTTCCGTATGAACTTTCGGTAGAAACTAGCCAAACCGTGAAAGCTCCTTACCTCAAAAACGTTTCTCGGCGATGGCCAATTCCTGATCACATCCACTTTCTCAGGATCCATCTTTAGTTCATTTGCCGAGATTACAAAACCCAGATATATGAGTTATGTCTGCATGAATGAGCACTTCTTCAAATTGATCAGCAACTTCTCCTGCTGCAATCTCCTCATCACCATGGCCAAATGCCTCAAGTGTTCAGCCTTGGTCTTGCTGAATATCAGTATGTCGTCCAAGTACACGACCACAAACTTGCCAATGAATTTCCGCAGGACTTCATTCATCAGCCTCATAAAAGTGCTCGGCGCGTTTGTCAACCCAAACAGCATGACCAGCCATTCGTACAAACCCTCGTTTTTTTTTAACGTCGTCTTCCACTCATCTCCCTCTCTCATCCGGATCTGATGGTATCCGCTCTTGAGATCTATCTTGGAAAAATAATTTGCCCCACTCAGGCAATCCATCAAGTCGTCCATCCTCGACAATCGAAATCTGTACCTGATGGTGATCTTATTTATCGCCCTGGAGTCTGTACACATCCTCCAGCCTCCATCCTTCTTCGGACTCAGTACTGTCGGAACATCACATGGACTAAGACTCTCTCTGACCAGTCCTTTGTCCTGCAGATCTTGTACCTACCTTTTGACTTCCTCATTCTCCTGAGGTGTCAACCTGTACGCTGCCTTATTCGGAAAAATTGCTCCGGGAATGAGGTCAATATGATGACTCACACTCCTCATCGGTGGCAATGAACACGGTAGTTCATCCACGATGATATCAACAAACTCTCCCAGTAGTTGCTGAATCTCCTCTGGAAAGTCATCCACTCTTGTGCCTGTCAAGACAATTCTCGGCTTCCTGACAACAAAGAATTGTGGATCTTCATCCTTCTCCAACTCGGTGAGAAGTTCTTTTCCACTCATGAGAAGTATCGTGCTACTCACTTCCGGCTTTACCTCCTTATCTTTTATCGGCATCAGTCTATGGATTCTCCCATCCTTCTCCAAAGTGTATGTGTTCATCCTTCCATCATGAACAACATTTCTATCATACTGCCATGGCCTACCCAGCAGTATATGGCACACATCCATGGGAATAACATCGCACAGAATCTCATCATGATAATTTCCAATTTTAAATTTCACTAAGCATTGTTTAGTGATACTTACCTGGTGTCCTTTCTGTAACCATGAGACTTTATATGGACTCGGGTGCTTAGTTGTTGTCAGCTCCAATTTCTCCACCATCTCGGCCACAATGAGATTATCAGTGCTCCCGCTGTCGATGATGACTTTGCACTTCCTGTCCTTGGTTGTACAAGCCGTCCTGAACAGTCTGCTTCGCTGCACTGAGCTGTCCACCTCTTTCTCAGGTGCGAAAAGGATCTTATGTGTCCCCAGCGATCTTCCGCTGTCTGCATCCTCACTCTCAACATCACGCCTCTGCTGCGCCTCAGCGATGTGAGTTTCACTCCTGTCCGACTTCTTGTCTGGACAGTCAACGGCCTTGTGTCCGTCTTTACCACACATGAAACATGTGATAACTCCTCCTCGACCTCGTCCTCTACCTCGGGTACGAGGAAGTGTACTGGCATCAGCCTATCCTCCCTGTTTATCATCTTGCTGCCTCCTCAGCTCAAAATTTTGTTGCCTTTGTTGTGAGGTTCCACCTCTTTCATCTTTTCCCTGAGGTATTTTCCACTCCTCCTTGGGCTTTTGGTATTCTTTCTGAGAAACTGCTTTGCCTCTTGGCTGGCTTCTGCCTCGCCCTCGCTGACCTTGCTTGCGGCTCAACTTTTCTTCTACTTTCAAAGCCATTTGGTACGCATCCTCAACATTGCGGATGGTAACCATGCTCAACTCGTCCTGAATGTCATACCTGAGGCCATTCAGGTAGCTTGCCACCTTTTCGTCATCACTCTCCCAATGACTAGCTCGAATGTTGAGCCTGTAAAATTCCTCGGTATACTCCTTCACCGTCATCAACTTTTGTCTCAGGTTCTGCATGCGCCTGAACAGAGTGATCTGGTAATCTCTCGGAATGAACTTCACCTTCATCTTGGCGATCATTCGATCCCAGCTTTTGATCTTCTATTTTCCTTTGGAACGCCTATCTGCCTGTAGCTCGTCCCACCATAAGGCTGCATGTCCCTTCAGCTTCATGACGGCATGCCTTATCTTCTTGTCCTCTTCGATATCCTCATAGTCGAAGTAGGTGTCGAGCGCTCGGATCCAATCCAGCAACTCCTCTACATTTAGACTTCCCTCATAGACGGGAATGTCCATTTTCGTCTTCGATCTCATCCTCGAAATGGCTCTTATCAACCTCTCTGTCGAGGCATCCTCTGCTGTGACCTCTTCTTGGTCATGTCTAGCTTCCTCTTCAACTTCGGAATCGCTGAACTCCCCTGCGCCAGCCCCACGCCTCTGGGTGATCTCCATCTCTTCAAGTCTCACCCTAAGATCTCGTATCTGACGCTCCATCTCTGGATTCCCTGCTGGATTTCCTACTGGTCTACCCCTTCTTCGCGCGTCCCTGTCCTCACGATCAAGTGACTGCCTCTCCCTTCGCGGCGACATTATGTATTCTTCTCTCTGTTACCTAAACAAAGAGACTTCAACTCCCGCTCTGATACCACTTGACGCCAACCTGCCCTCGACGGCCCGGTCGCCCTCACCAGGACCTTCAATAACTCGGCCCGAAGAGTCAACAGCTCTTCCAACTCCCTCGAGAGTCTTGTACCCACATTCTTATCGGCAATCTCCTCTTCGCATATCGGGAGATCGGGTCTCGCGATATCGCGAAGCTTGCAACCCGACCTTCATGCAATCAAACGCCGAAAGCCCGATCCCCGATGGTCAACGGTCAACCTCGGGGTATCGCCACTCGCGATGTCGAAGACTTACTCTCCCAAACTCCGAGTGCCGATGCACGATGCCGCGTGTTGTACTCCACACAATCTCTGTGGGACCCATCATGACTCGCGCTCTCGCGATTTCTCCATGCTCCTTTCGACTTTGCAAACGCCGAAATGCCGAGCCCCGAATCCTGGGGATCTTGTGCCACCCGTCCCTCCAACGATTGACGGCTCTAATTAAATCAGGGGATCGCCACTCACGATTTCGACGTGCATGCAACTCTTGCACTTGCCAACCCCGCTATGCCGATGCGTGATCGCAGATGGATTATACTTGTGATTGGAAATTTCTTTCTTCCAGAAGTTCAAGTCGTCGACTCTCTTCCTCTTGAAGAGTTATTCTTGCTCCCAAGGCTTGATTCAGTTCACGCTCCTCTGGGGTCTGTTCTCACGACACCTGCAAGGAACTATCCTTCCTGAGCTTTGTTCCTCCGACTCCTTCAGGGAACTTTTCGAACACGCTCCCTGTGCTCGACCTTCAACCACTTTCCACAGTGCTGAAGTCTTCCAGGTTCTGTGCACTCACAGCTATAACCAACCTAGACTTTCCTTTCTCAGACTTGTCACTGAGAATTCAATCCAACCTGCACTCACCTGCACGGTTCAAACAACACAATTCCCTCTAGGCAAAACAAGAACAAAAGTTCAACTGTTTGGCCTCCTCAACGCACTCCATGCGGAGGAATTCCACTGCACTCTATGCAGGAATCTCCTGGCTCAAACAGAGAAACAATTGAAACTCATTCACTCATTCTCTCAGGTTCCAAACCTGATATGCAATCACATATGCAGCATATAAAAGATAAGCATAAAAAGAAGCAAACATGCACAAGCATAATATCAACAACAGACAGATATCAAACACATCCATGGAATTGAATCAAAGTCTTTCCTATTAATTCAATGTCTGTACATGGAAGTTCTTCACAAATTCTCTGGTCTGCTCCTCTTCTTCTCAGAATGCTAATGCTGACTAATCTAATGCTAATGCTACAATGATACAAGGAAGGGTGTCTATACTCCGTTTTCGCTCTCGAAAGTAAAGTTGTCTAATCTAGACTTAACTATTTTATCTACCTTCATTAACTCTAAGTAAATGCCTCAGCTACCTAAGGGCGAGAGCTTATCCGCTCAAGGCCCGTTACAATACGCTAGTGCGCTTCATCACATCAACGTATTAATGTTTGGCGCTTCATATTAAGGTGTTTCAAAATTGTAAGTGCTGGTGTTGTCCAGCTGTTCCTTTGCCTCCACGCGTTGGCTCGCTTGATCAAGATGTGGATGCTCCTGCATCACTTTGAAAATCCCCACTTGAGGGAAATTATTCATCATCCTCGTTACTTCCTTGAAAATCCTCACCTGGAGGAAAATATTCATCATCCTCATCAGTACCTTGAAAATACTCACTTGGAGGAAAATTATCATCCCAATCATTCAAACTATGATCATATTCTCCACTTCGAGCTATATTTTGATTATTTTCAATACTATCAAATGGATGAATAAATTGATCATTATCATATTCCTCCTCTTTATCATTGGTTCCTTCAAAGTCCTCTAATTTAGAAATTTCCCGAGGAACATGTTGAATAACATTTCTTGCACTATGATCAAACTTCTGACTAGATGAAAAATGTGATGCCTCATTTACATTACCAGCATTATCATCGCATTTGCTAGTCCCAAAAGAAGAGGTATGCAAATAATTTGTTGATGCCTCAGAAATAAAATCCTCTTTATCTGATGAAGCCGTCACTTCTCACTAAGAACGTAAAATGATACAAATCCTCACCCTCCCATTGACAATCTTATAACTTGTAGAATGAAATTTTCCCTCCAAAAATTTTCCCTCCAAAAATTTTCCCTCAAAATATTCCCTCCAAAATTCCCCCCCTCCAAAAAAATATTCCCTCCAAAATTTCCTGCTCAAATATTTCCCTCCAAAATTTCGCCCCCCTCCCCCCATTTTTTTCCATTTATTATCTTCCCTTAAAAATTAAAAACAATTTTTACTCTTTTATTTCATTAATTACTTGTTAATTACAATATTTTTCATGTTTGTTTATTTATCCCACATTCATTAAACTTAGAGATGATCCATATAATTTTAAGTATATATGTAGAAAATCTTCTTCTTTGTTATTTATCCCACATTCATTATATTTACCAATAATTTATATCATCTTTGTTATATATATAGTCTTGTTTTGTCTTTTTACATTGCGTGAAATATTGGACAACATTCATTAAATAATTTGGAGCAATCTACAAGGGAGAAACATCGAGAAGACATTCAAGAAGAATATAGCATTTTATAGGTTAGTTATTTAGATCATCTTTGAATCACATTAGATTTTTTCATGTGAAAAAAAAAACCCTAAATTGTTTTAGATGTTTCGTAATTTTTTCCAAAAAACTCACAACTTTCAAAAACAAAATTGAGACCCTTTTAAAAGAAATTTTAACAAAATTCTTAGAGTTTTTCTAAAAAAAAAACAAAAGAAAGGAAAATTTAGGTATAGTTTTTATAAAAAAAATTACACTTTTTATTGTTTTTTAGTGAAAAGTTTATAATTTTGGCCCATGGTGGATAGTGAGCAGAATGCCCCTCCCACTCAAGACTGTGATTTGTCCTACGGGGGCACTTGGGGCGATGTCAAGCATCGCCCCAACCCCCTCGTAGCCAAGTCACGACATGCAAGCCATCAGTTGTCACTAAGAACATAGAATGATACAAATGTTCCCCTCCCAGTAACAATCTTATAACTTGCAGAATGAACTTTTCCCTCCAAAATCCCCCCCACCAAAAATTCACACCCAAAAAAAATTCCCTCCAAAATTTCCCCCTCAATTTTTTCCCTCCAAAATTCCCCCCACAATTTTTTCCCTTTATTATTTTCCCTTCAAAATTAAAAACAATCTTTACTCTTTTATTTCATTGGTTACTTGTTAATTACAATATTTTTCATGTTTGTTTATTTATCCACATTCATTAAAATTAGCGATGATCCATATAATTTTAGGTATATATGTAGACAATCTTGTTCTTTTTTATTTATTCCACATTCATTATACTTAGAAATAATTTATATCATCGTGTTATATATATGCAGTCTTGTTTTGTCTTTTTACATTGCGTGAAATATTGAGAAACATTTGTTAAACAATTTGTAGCAATCTACAAAGGAGAAGCATCGAGAAGAGATTCTAAGAGAATATAGCATTTCAGATGTTAGTTATTTTTCAAATTCTTACCATTTACCAAAAAAACATTTATAAGATCATCCTTGAATCACATAAGATTTTTTCATGCGAAAATTATAAAAAACCCTAAATGTTTTTAGATGTTTCCTAATTTTTTCTAAAAAAATCACAACTTTTAAAAAAAATTGAGACCCTTTTAAAAGATATTTTAACAAAATTATTAGTTTTTTTTGAAAAAAAAGAAGAGAAAATTTAGGTATAGTTTTTATAAAAAAATTACACTTTTTATTGTTTTTTTGTGAAAAAATTATAGTTTTGGCCCATGGTGGCTGGTGGGAAGAATGCCCCTCCCACACAAGACCATGATTTGTCTTACGAGAGTGCTCGGGGTGATTTTGGTCATCGGCCCATCCAAACGGCCAAGTCATGGTCCAACGTGGACCATGAATTGTACGCAAGGGTAGATGGTGTAATGCCCCCATCGTTACAATTTCAAACGACCCAAGCAAGTGCCAGTTTTTTTTTTTTTGTTTGTTTTATGTGTGTGAAGTAGGACAAAAACAACGACAATAGTTAAACAACACAACTTGACAGTGAAAGAAACGCACACAGATCAGGCCACAAAAAAAAAACAACTCAACACACTAGCATATCAAGCAACTGGGCGAAACCTGCAAAAATCAAAGACAAATAAAAATGACTACGTGCTTGACAAAAGAAAGACAACTTCTACAATCTAAGGGACAACATCAACAACCCAACATAGAGGCCGCAATGACCACGGACTAGAAACCTCTATGTCATGCAAAACCCAACGCCTTAAGGCGTTATAAACCCAATACCAAACACAATTACAACAAAAAACGCCCACATCGGGAAGCATAGAGTCCGGCCAGGTTATCATTTTCCTTTATCTATCAGGGTGTGCAATGATCCCATCATCAAGAATCATGTCGTCAAAAGGCAATAGGTGTGACAGTAACCCTGGCGCAACATACAAATCTAGACAAACAACCCAAGAAGGATCCAATGCGCTAGGAGACCAAACTAACTATCAACATACAAGAAGACTATACCACAGGCACCCAATCGAAAAGTAAACACGACGTAAGGGAAATCATACTACTATAGAAATCGAACATCATAATAAATCATTGGCGCAATAATTCTATTGCAAACATACATCAATTAAAGGATGCGATTACCCATCGATGAGGTAATCCCTCGAGAATCCAGTTATTGCATTCAATGCAAACTGCTTCCCTCAAATAAAGTAAAAATAAATTGACCTTTAACTAATTACAGGACATCTTATCTAAGGTGCTACAATTAGGACTTGAATCCATCTACATAACTCCATTTACCCACATGAAACAACCTTTAATATGTAAACAAATCGTCAATTAACACAACCTTGAAATGCAAACATACAATTAAATAAAACAACCCTCAATAAAAGTAACCAAGACCGTCAACACCAAGTGAAGGACATATACACATTGTATATAGTTAATTAAATATGTAATCTCATAAATCCCAATATAGGCAATTTAATATGTAATTTAGTGTAATCTGCATGCCTTCTATAGTTAATTAAATATGTAATATGTGGGAAGTTGCATATAGTTATTTAATATTGAGAGGGAAATTCTAAAAACTAAAAACTAAACTGTTTAATGTTTTTTTTTTTTAACTTTCACCTCCAAATTACTCTGTACATTTAATTTGTTACTGAATTTTCTACTAAAATAAACCAGACTTGAAATATTACAGACGAAAGACTCGAAAACCCCAGTTGCATCATGAGCGCTATGTTGATTGCGGTACATCTAGACATTTTTAAATCAAGGTGAAGGTACAACCAGTTAAATAATAATGCAGGTATTAATAAAAGTGGGATTGTTGTATAAATATCAATCTTTTTGAGGTGTAAAATAGAAATAAGGATAAGAATGTAGTTTATTGGGCGAAAATCCATATCGTTTAATGACAACCATAGATAAAATAGCAACAGTACAATCGATGTCAATTAAATGTTTTGTAAATGCTATTGCCTTCTATTAAGCATGATATAGATGGTATATATATATGATAACTCTCATATAAATTAAATACCAATATAATAACATTGTCATATAAACAAATCATATACAAGTTGTCTATTCCATTCCATGAAAATGCAGACATTCAATTCCAGGTTGTCTATTAAAACGTAGATTGTCTATTAAAAATGAAGGTTGTCTATGGAAACATAGACATTCAATTCCATATATAAAAACATAGACATTCATTTCAATTACATTAAAATGCAAACATTCCATTCCATAAAAATGCAGGCATATATAAACATTGTCACCTATGATTCAATTTGCTATCAATCATTGTCCAATGCTATTAATAAATTTGTTGTCTTCGAAACAGGATTGGCCATATAAAAAGGAATTTAGAAAGAGGTTAGATATGTATGTCCGTCATGATATAATATCGTTGTCTTTGATTATGCATAATACATTTAATAAAAATTGTTGTCAAGTATAATGCTCATTAATTACTCAATCCACAATGTTATTTATTACCCCCATATAGTTAATATTTCATTTAGTATATATTAAACGTGGTCAGATAGTATTCATTGTCAATGATAATATAAATCTTCTGTCAAATAAATGTTAAAAACGCAGGTGTAGCAATAATGAATTCACTGACATTCGGGGTTCATAAAAAAAAACGCAAGGGTTCGTGGGTGAGTAAAGAGTTGGGTGAACGTAGAAAAATAAAATGGTAACTTGCATTCAATAAGGTAATATTTTGCTCAGTAAAAACGTTGTATAACGGTTACGAAAATCTCTGTGTAAGAAAGATGAAATCGCCATGCAAAGAAGGATGAAATATTTGTGCAATGGAAGGATGAAATCGTTGTGAAAGGAGGATGAAATCACTGTGCAATAGAAGCACGAAATCGCTATGCAATAGAAGGATGAAATTGTTGTGCAGGGAAGCATGAAATTGTTGTGCAATAGAAGGATTAAATCGTTGTGCAAGGAAGGACGAAATGGTGGAGAAAAATGTGGCCATCGAAACGCAACACAAAGGGTCATCGAAGGCAGTAAAAAAAAATGTGAAATTGCAGTCCAAACAGCATGTATAATCGCAGTAAATATATAAATTAAATGTTGTCAACAAATATTCAATCATAGACACAGTAAATCCACATAAACAACATAAATAAGCGCATACATAAACATATTAAAATGATGAGATTTACCAATCAAGGCATTAGGATTCATCAACCAAAACACAGAATTTTTCCAACCAAAACACAGAAGAAATCAATCACAAGAAAGTGCAAGACCAATCGTTCAACCATGATTCAATCAACATAGAGATAGTAAGGGTAGATAGCTAGGAAAAAATTATCCTTCGCTCATCATCCACACACAGAAAAGTAGGGCATTAGAATCTATAGGTTTATTAACACCGAAGTGACGACCGTCGATTTGGATCCTGACTGACTGCTCAAGCACGGACTGATGATCTAGGGATAAGGATGGAAGATAAAGAACAATATCTTCATAATAATCAATAAAACAAAATAGAACAGTCATAGCAATCAGGGATTGGGTTGCCAAGGAAATCAATTCAAAAGCAGTGAGCGTAAAGCTATGATGACTTTAAATTCTCGATTAAAAACGTTGAGTAAAACACATTTATTTACACAATAGAAGTACATTAATGAATGTTCAAGAAAAATAATAATCTACCATCACTACTACATATTGAAAAAATTGCGATGAATACTTGCGACGAAAGTACTCTTTCGTCGCAAAATTCAAGAGAAAAAGTTCAATTTTTCAATTTTGATCTAAACCCACCCCGTATTCGTCTCTCTATTGATGGAACCAAACTTTCGTCTATTTTGTGATGATCATCAAGATGGTGTATTATTGTCTCTATTTCGACAAACTTTTGTTTTCGTCGCAAGAGAGACGCTCACTATTGACCGTTACACTTTTTGATACTATCCATATTGACCGTTATACATTTTGAAAAATTCTAAATTGATATAGTCAACGTTCGTCGCAAGAGCAACGATATGATCGTTATAACCGTTCTAGTCTTTGACCAAGTGACCTAAATATAACAAAAAAATAGGTAAAAAAAAAAAGAAATATTTAGGTCATGTTCGTCGCAATTGTGATGACAGTGACCTAAATTGACCTATAAATATTTGATGATTTAAATATGTTGCGACAATATTGCTATAACAACGACGGTTCAAAAAGGGTATTTTTGAGCGAAAGAATGTCGCAGAATATAGTTAGAGGTGGGGTAAAAAGTAAAGTGGGTGAAAAGGGTGATGATAGATGTTATTACCCTTGCAAAAAATGTTGCCTCATACGTCGTGTCATAATTTTAATAGCAATAACTACAAAACAATGTAGGAAATATGGGCACATTGATGGTGGATCGAATGAATATTGTCCCATGGTAATTAGCTATATATTCATTATCTTTTTTTATTTTGTCAATTTTATATAAAATTATATATATGTATATATAGTGTTTGAATGTTTGTTATGGTATACACTAATTTTGTATGATTTTTTGTAATTATAAAGTTAGAGTTGCCCACTAACTTTCCGCAGAATATTGCACCAAGTATTAGTATAAATGATGTTGTACAAGCTGAGAAACATCATGACCGAGAAAATGAGGATCTCATGGAAGAAGATGATGGGACAAATCAAATGATCCAAGATTTGTTTTCACAGTCGAATGAGGATGGGGACAATGCTAGCATTTATGATGAACCTCTATTATAAAAGGTAAATAAACGACTTTAGGAAGGATCAAGAGCAAATATTATCTCTGCTACATTGCTACTAGTGAACTTAAAGGTTATGAATAATTTATCAAACACTTCTATAACAAAGATCCTAAGGTATGTAATATGTTTCATCTCATATTATAAATAAATGTTGATTTTTTTCTATTTGTTTTTAGTGTTAATTAATGTGTAAAATAAGAATGCAATTTTTATGATTAATATTCTTTACATTAACTAATTATTTGTTATGTTATAGATTGTTAGGTGAATTTTTGTTACCATCGTCAAATATTTTACCTCACACATATCGAGGTTTGCACGCCATTATGAAAGACATTGGAATGGATTATCAAACTATAGATGCATGCCTTAATGGCCATATTATATATTATGGACAACATGCTTCGAAAACAAAATGTCCGCAATGTATTATCAGTAGATATTGAACCGATCAAGTAACAAAAAGGGTGCCTTGAAAGGTTCTTCGTCATATTCCCATAATTCCACGTTTGCAGCGATTTTTTAGGTGTGAAAGCATAGCACAATTTATGGATTACCATGAACATAACAGAAGTGGATATGGTGTTATTTGAATGCCGGCCGATGGTTCTGCATTTAGGGAAATTGAGGAAAAATGGGTAGATTTCAAAGATGAACCTCATAATGTTAGGCTTTCATTGGCAGCTGACGGTGTTAATCCATTCAGAGAGCTTAGGTATATTTACTCAGTGTGGCCTATTTCTTTTATCAACAATAACATTCCTCCTTGGATTTCAATAAAGAGGGAGCACATAATGTTGACAATGATTGTTCCAAGTATTTGTTTACATTAATTTTTTGAATGTAACATTTTCATTTGTTTTAATTTTTGCATAATATCTTTTGTTTATTTATTTACATATATATATTACATGATATCATTCCTATAGTAATTATGTGTAATTTCAAACAATTAGGTAAGTACCAGTTTAAAGATATGAATGTATATATCGAGCCTCTTATCAACGAGCTACTAAAGTTATGGGTTGGCATCACAATGTATGACATATGTAAACCAATCGGGGAGAAGAAATTTAAATTCCGTGGAATACTTTTATGGGCAATTCATGATGCCCCTGGACTAACACATTTTTGTGGTATGTAGAATTCTAATATTGTTATTTAATACTATATAATTTTTTAATGTTATCATGGTGCATGTTTAATTTTTAAATAATCTCATCATATAATTGACATTAATCCATTTGTTGCAGGTCTTCAAACAAAGGGTAAATTTGCATGTCCAGTTTGTGGCCCTAAGATGAAGTATCATCATTCAAAAATTTTACGAAATGTGGTGTTTGATGAGTATAGGCACCTTCTCCCTAATAACCATAGGTATCGTACTACTCAAAAACATGTTTTCAATGGGAAAGAAGAGACTGGTTTAAAACCACGAAGAATGACACCTCACCTATGGAGGTTGGAATATAATAGAAATCATCAAGGTACTCAATTTATTTATGTATCATAGATCATGTAATGTTTTGAATGTTTATTTTAATCATTGAATTTATTTTACCGTATTTGATAATTATTTTTGTGATTTCTTTTATGATTCATGAAGGTCGCAATCATAATGAAGGTATTAATAATGGGCTTCCATGAGGAATGAAATGTTATCCCGCTCAATTCATGAGGCTTCCCTACTATGAGGAGCTAAAAATAGCTCATTTTTTTGATACAATTCATATCGGGAAAAATGTGGCTGAAACGTTATGGAGAATCATAGATGGTAGGGGGGACAAATAAAAAACTATCAAAATTTGTACAGACATTCAAGAAGCTAATCATGCAATGTGAAGTGTGATCTGATATTCAAATAGATCAGATAGAGTACTAGACCAAAATAACCTTCCATGGTTATTAACAGAGCAACAAAGCAATGATGTAAAAGAGGTCATTCAAAGAATTAAATTTCCCACGGGTTTTGCTTCAAACATAAATAATATCTTAACAAAGAAAGGTGAATTTAGTGGGGTAAAAACACATGCTTGGCATACCTTCATTGATGTAATAATTTCAGTATACATATTTATATATATTGGCCTTATACATCTTTTATTTTTATTTATTTTTCTTGTCTACTTTGGTCGAAACAAATAACGATTCATTTTTTTGTTACAGTATGTCTACCGCTATCTCTCCCAAATGACTTTGACAACAACGTCAAACAAGTTATATATGATATTGGAAAATACATGAGGTAAGTAGTTGTGATTTATATGCAAAATGTTCTTTCAAATTATTGTTGTACTTAATGCCACGTGTTTTACTTGTAATGTAATATATTATATTATGTTATGTTGAAACATATTATTTTCTTGTGTCATGATCTCATGTAGATGGTTTTCATTGAAAGAAATCCATGAAAATGATATAAAGTATTGGAAGAGAGAAATTCTGTGTCTAATGTGTGAAATGAAAAAGTATATACCTCCAACATTTTTCAATGCACAAGAACACTGCCTCATACACCAAGTTGAGGAGATTGAAATTTGTGGTCCTATTCACACAAGGTCAATGTGGATGGTGGAGAGGCACTTGAAATCATTGAAGGTGTTGTCTAGACAAAGAGAACGTACTGAGGGTTCTATGGTGGAGGGATATATGGTATATCAATCCATGGTGTATATTAGTCAGTATATTCCTAAATTAGCAACGCCAACTATGCATGCAGTGGATCGAATTTGGGATGTGAACTCCATCAAAATATTTGAAGATCAAGAGCATCTGTTGGGGCAAGGTAGAATGAAAAAAATGAGAGGTAATATATTAATAATTGTGAAAATTTATATTAATAATACATATAACGTTTCATTTTTTTTTGTATATGATCATACTCATTAATATATTAATATAATTTATTTCATAAATTAATAATATTTATAACTACCTCCATATTGGATGTTATAACTAATATTTAATATTGGTGAATTATGATTTTTTGATTCAGTTGCTCAAGAGTGGGATGCACTAAATTTATACATTGCAAATAATCTTGATTGGATGAATGTATGGATTGAAATATGTAAACAACATAATGGAGGTAGGTTATCATGGGAACAACTGTCTGAATTGGTTAGAGAAACTCGTCGTAATGGAGATGCCATTGTTACGCAAAGGGAAATTGATTTAGCATATGGTTTGAAAGATGGACAAGTAAGTAAATTCACCCATTTTATTCAGTTATTTTATATTATATTAATGTGACTACATGTGTACTATATTTTTCAGATACTTTCGAAGTTATATAAATATATGTTAATTTATTAATTGACAATGCATCTTTTACATATCTAACATATTGCAATTGAAACACCACAAGGCTATGAGGTGCAATGGTCGTAAATTTCACATCAAACAATTGGATGAAACCAGGGAAACTTCTGATAGTGGGATAACTGCGGTATTCCAGGTCACTAATGTTTACTCTAGGAGTGACAGATATCCCCGAGAATATGAAAATAGATACTATGGGTATTTAAATGATATACTTGAGTGTGACTTTAATTCCTTCAAATTAGTTATGTTCGAAGTTAAATGGTATAGGTTACAAATGCATGAACGCGATGAGGAAAGAACTGTTATTCAACATGCCAACGAATTTCTAATGATTAAAACAATGGTGTTTGAAAGAGGACATGATCGCTATGTTTTTCCAAGCCAATGTGAACAGGTCTTTTACTCAAATGTTCCAGGTGAAAAGGATTGGTCATTTTTTGTTAGATATGATCCAAGAGGAAGGCCAATTAAGTATACTCATTTACAGGAAGAAGATGATCTTGAAGATCAAGAACATGATTTGACATATCAGACAGAGCCGAAAGATCATACAGGGTCGGAAGATCATACAGGGTCGACAGATAAAGAAGACGAAGAATATCACGATCCAGACATAGGAGACAATATTGGAATTCTTGATGATGATGATGTCCATGAAAATATGCTCGAAAATGACATTGATGAGGATGATGATATCATCAATCCTTTCAACATCATTTTTGAACTGTATGATGATATAGATGTCGAGTTCGATGAAGAAGATCAAGATACAGAATAAGGATGTTTACACAGATGTTGAGATTGGATTAGGTACGTGACTATATAACATTTTAATTTGTATGAATTATTTTCTTAAAATAATTTACTTATAATGTCATGGGTTGATTACACATTTTTAAGTTTTATGTGACATTTTTATATCATATGTTACATGTTGTTTAATTATTATGTGAAACCTGAAAATAGTTGCCAATATACTAAAGTACATGGTAGACTAAAAATATCATTTAGAAACACATAATTTCATGTACCTTCATTAATTTTTGTTTTTGTAGTTTCTATGCATGAATCTTAATAAGACGTTGCTTTCGATTATTTTCGATTTTATAGATTGGATTTTGGGGATCAATTGAGAGTGATGTGAGGGGGAGGGGAGGGGCCATATGAGCTTCCACCTTCACGTGGTTGGCCTTGTTCATTAGAGGATAAATTATTCTTGAAACCAAGAGAAGCTCTTTCATTTTTATACCATCATGATCATATAAGATTTCATCAATATTGTTTTCACAGTATTCCATCAACAAAGTTTCGATGAATGTGTTTGTCATTTCTATAGAATTTTTTTTTTAAACAAGGAACAAGGAATGGAAATTGTATGAGGACTAGACACTGACAACAGTGACTTGTGAATGGGGCCAACATTGAAATTTTTTCAAATAGTTTATGTATGCACTGAAATTTATCATGGATAGGTTATTCACATGCCTTAATAATATGGGAGGGTTTCTGGACTCAAATTTGACTCACACACCCACTTTATTCCATCATCAATTCATCATGTAAACCATACACCCTAATTTTATTTCAAAGTACACAATTTGGTTAATGCAAGTTTTAAGTTTTCATCAGTATTTCTTCATTTTTCTTTTAGGTTCTACATTAATGTATATACAATGTATCTGTGTCATACTTGTGATGAAAAATCCCTCTTTTTCGTTGATTTATTAATCAACACCATAAAAATACTAGAGACGAGCAACAATGACATGTGAATGGGGCCAACATTGAAATGTTTTCAAACTATATCTGTATGCTTTGAAATTTGACATGGATAGACTATGTTAATGTCTTAACAATATGGTAGGGTTTATGGACTCAAATTTCAATCACACACCCACTTTATTCCATAATCATATCATCATGTAAACCATAAACCCTATTTTTCATATGTTCTAGCAGATATGTTAATGATTCCAAATTTCATATTTGTATTTTACTCAAGGTCCAGCTAGCTTGAAAAGTATCAAATTTTAACTTCAAGTTAATAAACCAAATATGAAATGAATCCAAGCATCATTTGATATCGTCACAAGAGAGACGAATGTAAATAATCTTGTGACGAATTAGCTATACTATCGACGAAAAAAGTTCGTCTATAGTATAGCTAATTTGTCGCAAGAATATTGTGTCTAATTTGAATGGTGTTATATGGTTTGCAAGGAGTGTAGGGGTTATAATATTCTGCAATGTAGTGTAGTCTATAAGAACAATCTCTATGCCAAAACTCAAAATGGATACTACCATATCTTATTCATAAGACAAATATTCTTTGTATGTTTCCTTTGTGGTGGCTCAAGCCCTCAGTACACATGATGCATGACAATGAAATGTAACAATTTGACTATTGAATGATAGTGTTATTTCACCCATGGTTAAGGAAATAACATAAGGTTGTTAGGTCATATTTGAATCTTCTTAGAATTGATATTCGTTACATAGTCCTTGAAAAAATACCAAAGAATTATGTAGCGATATTTGCTCTTTGTGTGGGACATTTTATGCCATTAGTATGTTTTGTACAAAAATAATGGATCTTGGGGACTACACCATGGTCAAGGAATGAGGAAAAAGGAAAAAGGAAAAAGGAACAAGGAACGAGGAATGAGGAACACAGAACAAGGAACAAGGAACAAAAATTGTACTAGGACTAGACACTAACAACAGTGACCTGTGAATGGGGCGAACGTTGAATGTTTTTCAAACAATTTATGTCTGCACTGAAATTTGACATGGATAGACTATTCCCATGCCTTAATGATATAGGAGGGTTTCTGGGCTCAAATTTGAGTCACACGCCCACTTTATTCCATCATCAATTCATCATGTAAACCATAAGCCGTAATTTTCTTTCAATGTACACAATTTGGTTGACGCAAGTTTTAAGTTTTCGTCAGTCTTTCTTCATTTTTCTTTCAGGTTCTACATTAATGTATATACAATGTATTTGTGTCATATTTGTGATGAAAAAACCCTCTTTTTCACTAATTTCTTAATCAAAACCATAAAAATACTCCCTTGTAGTACTAAATGCGGGGACGTGTGTAATGTCAAACGAATTTTACAAGGAACAAGGAACATAAATTTTACTAGGACTAGACACGGACAACAGTGACCTATGAATGGGGCCAACGTTGAATTTTTTTCAAACAGTTTATGTATGCATTGAATTTGACATGGATAGACTATTCACATACCTTAATGATATGGGAGGGTTTCTAGACTCGAATTTGACTCACACACCCACTTTCTTCCATCATCAATTCATCATGTAAACCATAAACCCTAATTTTCTTTCAAAGTACACAATTTGGTTGACGCAAGTTTTAAGTTTGGTTCATATTTCTTCATTTTTCTTCCAGGTTCTACATTAATGTATATGCAATGTATTTGTGTCATAGTTGTGAAGAAAAATCCCTCTTTTTCGTTGATTGCTTAATCAACACCACAAAAATACTAGAGGCAGGAAACACTGACATGTGAATGGGGCCAACGTTGAAATTTTTTCAAACTGTATCTGTATACATTGAAATTTGACATGGATAGACTATTTGCATTCCTTAACGATATGGGAGGGTTTTTGGAATCAAATTTCACTCACACACCCACTTTCCTCCATCATCATATCATCATGTAAACCATAAACCCTATTTTTCATATGTTCTAGTAGATATGTTAATGATTCCAGATTTGATATTTGTATTTGACTCAAGGTCCATCTAGCTTGCAAAGTATCAAATTTTAATTTCAAGTTGATAAACCAAATATGAAATGAATCCAAGCATCATTTGATATCGTCGCAAGAGAGACAAATGTAAATAATCTTGCGACGAATTAGCTATATTATTGACGAAAAAAGTTCGTCGATAATATATCTAATTCATTGCAAGAATATTGTGTCTAATATTCTTATCTCTTATATCTTAGCACATAAGGACCGTCGGGGACAATTTGAAAAAAAACAAGAAAATTACAATTTTTAAAGGTAAAATATGACATCAAGGCCAATTTTTTGGGTGGCGTCAGAGGATGCCTTCAAATTTTGGGTTCAAATGTAGTTGTGTTAGAACAATTATTCCTTACATAGGGATTATATAGTGCAATGGAGTGTAGTCTATCAAAACAATCTATGTTCCAAACCTCAAAATGGATAGTACCATATCTTGTTCATAAGACAAAGATTCTTTGTGTGTTGCCTATGTGGTGTCTCAAGTCCTCACACATGATGCATGAACACCAAAGATAAATGATATAGCATAAGGTAACCCTCCATTAATTTTATCCCTTGATTGTGTCTTAGGCCATGATAACCATTGACCCTAGAGAACAAAACAATATATATATATATATATATAAGATCCATGGTCCATGAAATAATTAGGGTTCATGAGCCATGCAATGGACCATAAGCCAACTGATCAGGGGATCAAATTTTGCTCAATTTTCAAAGTGCTTGGAATGTGACGAAAATAGTGCCATTGCATCTGTCTCGTCTTCCTGATTCTGGCAGTATATTTACTTTCGCAAACATAGTCCGTATGAAGGAGTTATCGCGATCTGTCCGCCAAGCCAAACAGACAAAATTTTTGGATGTTGACTGTACCTGTTCGTACAGTCCGTACAGTCCGTACGGTGACGTGGCAGGACCATACCGTCCGTACGGTGATGACATGGCAATTGTTGGTTGGATGGTTTCTGGTGAATTGGTTGAGGACACGTGTCTGATTGACAAGTAACATGAAGACACGTGGCCCAATCCATTGGCGCCACATGTCACTATATGACTGGTTTATATGGTTGTATATATATAAAATGATATGGGGAGTCCACGGGGTTCGACCCCCAGACCTCCCCCACTATATAAAGCTCTCATGAAACTCCGCTAGCCAACTTACCACCACTTGTCCCTTGTTAGGAAGGCGGGAAACATTATATTTAAGTTGTATTTGTGTTGTATTGGCAGGGGGGTCGGGCCGGGGCTTAGCCCCGACCCGCGGTTCTTTGTAACATATATATGACCATCGCTTATATGTTAATTGGTATTGTAATATTGTGTGCGGGTTTGAATATAGCCCACGGACTATATGTGTGCGCATAACCATATTTATTAACCCATAACTATTGTGTGGACTGTGAATATGTGCACGGGTATTGGTTGTGGTGGTTTCCACGGTTTTCAAACGGATTAACCACTTTTCCGCCTAGCTTTTGGTCCTATGGCCATACGCCCAAGTGCCGAGGCTGTTAGGGGCTGGAGGTGCCCTAACCGTCCTACGGTTTGTACCGGTGCGCGATTGCGTACGAGACTGAGTTTTTACGCTTAAAAGAGCGTGTGAGCCAGGTTTGTGAGAAAAGGGTGTGAATTGTAGAACCAAAGACAACAAGATTGAAGAGGGAGACTTCCAGGAGGCCTAACTTCTTCTTTTTTCGTCTGATTGAGGTGCCGAAAGAGCCCAGACAGGGGTTTTGGGACGCTGGGAAGCCATTGGAGCAGTCGGTTTGTCATTTTGAGCATTGTAAGGCATGTTTTTGAGCACTTTGAGCAATTTAATAATAATGATCCATTGGAAGTTGGA
>ML777858.1:69748-105448 GCA_009831015.1 Picea engelmannii
ATGTTTATGTTGTTGTCTATGTGTATTTTGCATAAGTAATCCTTAATTTATGTGTTGCAAATTGATCATGTTGCTTTAAACACATAACATTTCACTTGCAATAATTATTCAAGTTTTTCAAGTCTTCTTCATTTTTAGATCACCAACATACAAGCCCTATCAGGGAAATTTGTGTCTTGTAATTGGCCAGATATGGTGGCCATTTTGATATTTGTAACATCATGTATGTTTCTTTGGGCCTAGTCCTTGGCTTACGTAGGGTATATTTAGCTTATAAGTGAGATATGGTCACCATATTGAGAATTGGTGCATTGGGGATGACTCTTGGTGCCCATGTAATAGTTTAAATGCAAAAGATAGGGTCTAAGGTCATAAAATTTATCTCTAAAATCTCATGGACATGTGTGGCACCTTAGGCCATCACACATGCCCTAAATAGGAAATATATAGTTCATGAGTTCAATATGGTGTCCATTTTAATGTGTCATATTTTGGGTACAAATTTAGTAGTGCTTGCACATCCTAGCCCCACCCATTTTTGTGAGCAAAAGTGCACATGAACACAAGCATGCCAATAGAGAGATTTAAACATTGGTGTGGTAAATATGCAGAATAATTGGGAATATACTCATCCAAAACAAAGGAAAATGTCCAATTGACGTCCATGAATGTGCATTTGAGTAAAACGTGGTTTACAAAGATGAAGTGATTATGGTAATACCAATGAAATTTGTGTTGCATGGTTATATCTTGCAATGCTTGAAAATCATTGGGAATCCATGGCTCCACTGTGTCTATAACTTGAGGATGCATTCCACTCACATAATGGAAAATGAAATGGTATCAAGGGCCAAAGAATTTGGCATCATAACCAACCCACTCTATAAGTCTATGAGGACTCAAGTCACAAATTTACAAGGAGGAACCATATAAACATAGATACTTATAGGGCGATGTTGGCTATAAAGGTCTAAACAAGTCCACACATACCCACTACATTTCCTAAATAAGAATGCACACATTTATGAGTTGTGAGATAACCAACTTTTGAATTAAAGAAGGCCATGCAATTTTTGAAGATTTTACCATGCAACACACATAGAAAATATAAGATAAATTCCATCATCCATAAAATGGTAGACTAATGGTTATGACTAGATTTGATGAGGTACACAAATCCCATAACATGATGTGATGGGGTGCATGATGTAGATAATAGATGAATTGATGATGTTTCCAAGTATGACTAATTGAATGCAATAGGTGAGGTGATAATGATTTCCCCCTGATGTGTGAGGTTAAGAGAAAATCATAAAGTCTAAATACATCATGTTTTTCTCACCCAAATGTCATGAAAACACAATATTGTTGAGAGTGAGAAGAGCATCTGAGTAGAAAGGATTGTCTAAAAACTAGTAATGGATAACACTTGCAAAACAATTAAAAACCACAACGTGGGGTGTCAATGAGGTGGGCATACCCATGCTCATGAAGATGTCTCAACAAATTTTTATATGATCATGAGAAACATAGGATCAATATAGGATCATAAGATCAATATAGGATCATAGGATCAACAAAGTTCAATGGTATTCAAGTAGAACTAGGACACATGAACCATCAATGTCTATGAATTTCAATTGTGTGATGATGAGTTGGCATTGAGTATGTGAGAAACTACCAAGTCAAGGATCAATGATGACTCTCCTTTCCTAGTAAAGGGACAACGACATGTGATGAATCACACCCTATCATATACCCATTTGATACAAATCCCTTGTGAGTCCTTAGAAAAAACCAACAAATCCAACTCGACTTTTAGAATTCAATTTAGTGATCACCAAGTAAGAGGGTCTTGACCTCCTCTTTAGTTTTGTCGATTCATTTTCCTATATTAAGGATCGAATGACCCTTATAAAATAACATTAGGGTTTATGTAAGTTCACATAGGGTTAGAGGAAAATAAAAAGTAGGTGCAAAACTATTCCATCTTTAGTTTTCTGTGTCACACAAGGGGTCAACTAGCTTACTACATGAAGTTACTATGCAAATAGTGACATGACATGAAAATATTCAAGATATATGTGTGCATTGTGTAGTGTGAAGGTAAATATCCCCATGCAAGGACACTATGCAATTGTTGGACGGAAAATTGTGCAATGTGCACACTTATGAGGAAAAATTATGCGTAGATGGCACAAGAAATAAACTATTATATGTGTAGTATCGATGGTGGTTTTTCCCTTTGATTTTGATTGGTAAATGAGCATATCCACTATATGGAGAGAGATTTTAAGGATCTATGGAATGATGTGGTTGGGAAACCAAAAGTGGGGAGTCATATTGCATGGTATGGGTTATTCAAGCTACCTTAAAACCCTTTTATGTTTGCTAATGAGGTGTTATTAAGGAAGATCCCTAGATTTTGGTATCTTGATGGGGAGTGTTTTGAGATTTAGGGAAAATTTCTAGAGTTGGCACTACTAGATATCTATTTCATGATTGGTTTTCCCTTATGTGAATAGGTCAGAGATAGTTGGCCCCAACTAGGAGGGGATAGGACTTTGGAGGAATTGATCAAGGCTCACTGTGAGTGAGGGATGAAGAAGGTTGATGGTGCCATACCTATTGGTGTGATCTAGCCTAAGAAGATGTGAGATATGGTGACCATGGTAGTGAAATATTGGGATATTATGGCCCACATGTTTTCTTAGGTGTCCATATGCAGATGGGGGAGAGATTTCTATAGGGAACACATTTTGGATGGCCCCAAATGTTACTAATTATTCTGAGGAATTTATATAATATATAATATATAATATATAATATAATATATAATATAATATATAATATATAATATAATATATAATATATAATATAATATATAATATATAATATATATCCAAAATTTAAAAAAAACAAATACATTGTTAACTCTCTCACTCGTAGCCTCACCTCCCGTGCGCTCGCAACCTCACCTCATGATCACACGTAGCCTCACCTCCCACTCACAACCTCACCTCCTGCTCACAACCTCACCTCATGATCACAGATACCCTATCTCACCTCACTGCCATATTTTATCTAGAGCAGAGCTAAAGCTGCGAGCCCATTGGAGACCTATCTGATCACCTCACCACAATATTATTTCTAGAGCAGAGCTAAAGTTGCGGAATTGGAGCCCTATCTCACCTCACGGACACATTGTATTCATAGCAGAGCCAAAGCTCCTACATTAGAGACAAAGGAGAGCTGGAGCTACTACATTAGATACATACGAGCCCTAGTTCAAGTAACAGATATGCCCTAGCTCAAGAAATGCCGCCAAAATCGACGATAAGTGAGAAAAAGATTTTGTTGGTAGATATATTGGTGATAGAGGTGCCCTAGCTCTCATTTTTTTCTTTGTAAAGAACATTGCCTACAAGAATATTCTTGTTGTAAACTCTAGCATTAACAACGTGGCCACTTATAGACATGAAATCTTGTGCCTCAGGCAGCCTGCTTTCCTCTGAATTTCCTCCCCTCAAACTTTTGGCATACTCAACCACAACCTTTTCCAAAGGATGCTCACTATTTTCCTGGAGCATAACCCAATATTCAAGTTAGCTAATGATACATATAATCCCTTAACTGTGAACATAGCCAAAATTGCAGAATGATTGTGAAGATAAATTTAGGTAAAGATCAATCAATATTATGTTTGTAATGGTTGGCTATACATGAATGCATCAATGTGCATCCAAAAAACCCCTATACTACCACTACAAGACCAATAACAACAATCACATCAATCACATAGGCCACCAAAGAATTAACTAATCCCAACTTAAACAAATCAAGTAATCAAAAATAAAGTTTCACAACCTACCTCTGTTGTAGCAACAATTTCATAGAAGTCATGCAGGACCATGTTTTTCATAAGATTAGTGTTAATAAAAATAGGTTTTCCAATAGTGAGTTTCCATGTCTTATCAAATATAATGCAGTCCACCTGTGGATAGAAAAAACTCCATTCATCAATGAACCTTTTCTTTTAAAAGACAAACATAACCAGACTCACAGAAGTACTTCTCTAACTCTAGAAACCTAGTTCATATTCAAACAACAAAAAGGTCTTTTTCCAATATATCACTTACTTTATGTGCACTCTCAAGTGCCTTTCCCCCACTCATGAGAACACCTTGTGTGGCACCTACTCTAGTACCCACCATGACTGCAGTGGGTGTTGCAAGGCCCAAAGCACATGGACAAGCTATAACCATGACACATGTGCCAAACTAAAGAGCAAGCTCAAACTCATCCATGGAAGAAGGGATCCAAGACTTGGGGTATGAAACAATCTTGCATGCTACAAACCATGCTAGTCAGGTAGTAAAGGAGATCACAATAACCTACAATATAGTGAACAAAGGTAACCATGCTTAGTTTCAAAAGCATAATTCCACATGAGCTAGGTTCAGCCAAATTGCCAAAGGCTCATTTTTTACTTAACTGTGGAAGAATAATAACTTTGAAATCTAAGGGAAAATGACTCATCTGTGGAAGAAAGAACTAAAGAAAATAAGGCAATGTTGTTTTAATTTCCTCTGTGTATGAAGAACTAAAGAAAATAATGCATGCAAGGTAAAAATGACACTAAAGCAAGTGTGTTGAAGTAAAAAAGTGTGTTTGCATATGCACCAAAACTTATAGATAGTTGCAGTTCACATATTTTGATAGAATATACATGTGGGGGTTTGAAGCCCCATTCTTGTTTATCAGGGCTTCTCAGGTCTCTTCCACCCCCTTCTTTCAACATGGGTACAACATTTCTTATGTACTTAGTCAATTCATAGTTGGGATGTACTTCAAATTTTAACACCCATATATGTGTATATGAGACTGATTATGTCATATTAATATATTTTGGTCATGGTTTGTTGCACGATGTTGTATTCGAGACTTCTTCATTGTCTCACTATTTATAGAATGAGTTATCTCAATGAGTATGGGTATGCCTACCTTGTCCCATTGAGATCATGTAGCTCACCACCTTATGATCGTTTTGTTGACAAGTAACTTTTTGTGGCCTCTTCGATGGTTGCGCCTCTATTTTTTTTTTGCAGCATTTTTATCTATGACATGGATATGGATATTTATTTTGCGCCTCTATTTTTTTCCTAGCAGTACTGCACACATAGTAATATATCAAGAAATGTTTTCTTTGTATAAAACCTCTTGCTTCTTCCCATAGATAGTTTTCATTGAAGTTGAAATTCTTGCATTTCATTTTCTTCTTGCATGATTTAAAGAGTCGAGTCAAAACACCATCAATTTCACGACCACTCCTTTGAGTAACAACAACCTAAAATCAAGCGCTAATTAAAATTTATCTAGAAACTTTTCTAGGGCTCTTCAAACCCATCTTGGCTTATGTGTAGAGATTTGGAATAGGATTGTGAGAATAACTTTCCAAAGCTGCTAAACAAACATAAATCCTTGAGTTAGGGAGTGAAATCTAGTTGTTATATCACTGACTTTGGGAAGCCCTTCTAACATGAGGGTCAATCACGAGGTCGCATTGGAGCCCTCAAAGTAATCAATCCTTCTTTGTTGGTATTGGTGTCGACTGTCAATTGTCCCTCCTTTGCTTTGGTATAATAGGTGGTACCATAGAGGCCATAATCTTTTAGACTTCCTACAGAAGGCGACAACACAGGGAAGGGGGTGTTGTACCTAGGATCAACGTTGGATAGACTCACTCAGACTCCTCGGAGGGGTTCCCACTGCTCGGTGAGGTAACTTGCACCAGGGAGTTAGTTTGTTAAGTAGGTTTTCAACGTAACTTTCCCACCCATCGAAACTTAGCACCTTTGCGTATAGATTCTACGATGTTGGATTCCATCACCAACTAGCGCTTCTTTGTGAGAAGGTTTGTTTGCATGATTGACTCATATATTAATTAGCGAGTGTTGTTTTTTCTCCTTAGTTGGCCTTAGGATTGAGTTTGTGTCTAATGGCATCAATTCTGGGTTAATTCCTCATTTTATCAATACAAAATATGGATACCATTAAAATAAAAGGTAATAAAGAGGTAACAAATAGCTCATACCTAAATTACATCTTATAATTCTCCAACATTGTTCTTTACACATAGTGCAAAAAATACCAAATGGAATGGTTTACACAAGGTCAATGGAGAATGTTATTGGAAAATTCAAAATATTATCAGAAACACACATCTCACATATTTGTACATGCACCATAGATTCACAATATTTCATGAAGAGGTCTGGGAGAAATGCCTCCATGAAAAATTGTCCACATCAGAATTGTCCATGTCCTTGATGGAAATATATAAAATTCCCTTGAAGATATTTCGGGGACTATGTCTTGGCAATTCATCCCCAGGGCATAAAAGCCTAACGGAGCAACATTTTTGAGTTCCGTGAGATTCGACATGTTTGTTTAGGCATGGACTAGATGACCACATTATCCATCCACTCCCAAGGCATGATTTCATAAATTGGAGCCCTAAATCCAAATGTTGCATTACTTCTTACTAAGTAAAGCACTAGTTATCGAAATTGATGAAAACAACTACTTCCAAGGGGTTGTAACCGGGAGTGAGGGGTGATCTAGCTAAAATCCTATGCCAGGAATCCATCGAAGTTGTCGGCTCCTAAATCTGAGTCTCGGTTTTCATTTCATGCCCAGTTGCAAGTTGCATCCCAAACCATTTTGGGGACACTTGGCAATCCATCCTCGGGGCATCAAAGCCTAATGAAGTAGAATTTTTGAGCTCCATGAGATTCTGCATGCTTGTTTAGGCATAGACTAGGTGACCACATTTTCCATCTGCTCCCAAGGCATGGTCTTGTAAATTGGACCCATAAATCCAAATGTTGCATTGCTTCTTACTGAGAAAAGCACTAGTTATCGAAATCAATGAAAAGAAAAAATTTCAAGGGGTTGGAACTGGAAGTGAGCAGTGGTATAGCTAAAATACTATGCCAGGAATCCATCGGAGTCGACGGTTCCTTAATCTGAGTCTTGTTTTTTGTTTTATGCCCAGTTTCAAGTCGCATCCCAAACCATTTCGGGGACTCTTGGCAATTCATCCTCGGGGCATCAAAGCCTAATGGAGAAGCATTTTTTAGCTCCCTGAGTTTCTTCATACTTGTTTAGGAATGGACTAGGTGACCACAATGTCCATCTTCTCCCGAGGCATGGTTTCGTAAATTGGACCCCTAAATCTAAATGTTGCATTGTTTCTTACTCAACAAATCACTAGTTATCGAAATCGATGAAAAAAACAACTTTCGAGGGGTTGGAATTGGGAGTGAGGGGTACTCTAGCTAAAATCCTATGCGAGGAATCCAACAGAGATGACGACTCCTCAATCCAAGTCTCAGTTTTCATTTTATGCCTAGTTGCAAGTCGCATCCCAAACCATTTCAGCGACTCTTGGACAATTCCCGCTCAGGGCATAAAAGACTAACATAGAAACCTTTTTGAGTTCCATGAGATGCTGCAAGATTTTTTAGGCATGGACTAGGTGACCAAATTATCCATCTTATCCCAAGGCATGGTTTCATAAATTGGCCCCTTAATCCAAATGCTGCATTGATTCAAACTGAGCAAAACACTAGTTCTTGAAATCAATGATTAAAGCAACTTCTAAGGCATGGAACCCATGAGTGAGGGGTGATCTAGATGAAATCCTATCCCAGTAATCCATCAGAGTCAATGGTTCCTTAATCCGAGTCTCGATATTCGTTATATGCCCAGTTGCAAGTCGCATCCCAAACCATTTCGGGGACTCTTGGCCAATTGCTCCTCGGGGCATAAAAACCTAATAGAACATCATTCTTTAGTTCTGTGAGATGTTGCAAGATTGTTTAGGCATGGACTAGGTTAATATATTTTCCATCTACTCCCAAAGAATGGTTTCATAAATTGGACTCCTTAATCCAAATGTTGGTTTGCTTCAAACTTAGCAAAACACTAGTTCTCAAAATCAATGAGTAAAGCAACTTTCGTGCAATGGCACCTGGGAGTGAGGGGTTCTCTAGCTAAAATCCTATTCCAAGAATCCATCAGAGTCAACGATTCCTCAATCCAAGTCTTGGTTTTCATTTTATACCCAATTGCAAGTCGCATCCCAAACCATTTCAGGGACTCTTGGGAATTACTCCTCCAGGCATAAAAGCCTAACGTAAAAACACTTTTGAGCTCCATGAGATTCTACATGCTTCTTTAGGCATGGAATAGGTTATGACATTGTCCATCCTCTCCCAAGACACGGTTTCGTAAATTGGACCCTTAAATCCAAATGTTGCATTGCTTCTTACTGAGCAAAGCACTAGTTATCGAAATCGATGAAAAAAACAAATTTCGAGGGGTTGGAACTGAGAGTGAGGGGTGATCTAGCTAAAATCCTCTGCAAGGAATCCAACAAAGACAATGGTTCTTCAATCCGAGTCTTGGTTTTCGTTTTATGGCCAGTTGCAATTCGCATCCCAAACCATTTAGGGGACTCTTGGCCAATTCCCGCTCAGGGCATAAAAGACTAGCGGAGCAACATTTTTGAGTTCTATGAGATGATGAAATATTGTTTAGGCATGGAATAGGTGACAAAATTATCCATCCTCTCCCAAGGCATGGTTTCTTAAATTGGGCCCTTAATCCAAATGTTTCATTGCTTCAAACTGAGCAAAACAAAAGTTCTTGAAATCAATGATTAAAGAAACTTCTGAGGCATGACACTTGTGAGTGAGGGTTTCTCTAGATGACTCACATGAGTGAGGGTCTCTCTAGACGATGGTTCTTCAATACGATTCTCGGTTTTCATTTTATGCCCAGTTGCAAGTCACATCCCAAACCATTTCAGGGACTCTTGGCCAATTTCTCCTGAGAGCATAAAAACCTAACGGAGCAACATTTTTGCGTTTTGTGAGATGTTGCAAGATTTTTTAGGCATGGACTAGATGACTATATTTTCCATCCACTCCTGAGGCATGGTTTCATAAATTGGACCCCTAAATCCAAATGTTGCATTGCTTCTTACTGAGCAAAACACTAGTTATCAAAATAGATCAAAAAAACTACTTCTAAGGGGTTGGAACCGGAAGTGAGGGGTGCTCTAGCTGAAATCCTACGCTAGGAATCCATTGGAGTTGAAGTTTCCTCAATCTGAGTCTTGGTTTTCTTTTTATGCCCAGTCGCAGGTCGCATCCCAAACCATTTCTGGGACTCTTGGCAATTCCTCATCTGAGCATAAAAGCCTAACAGAGAAACATTTTTGAGATCCATGAGATTTTGCATGCCTGATTAGGCATCATCTAGGTGACCACATTGTCCAGCTTCTCCAGAGGAATGGTTTCGTAAATTGGACCCCTATGTCCAAATGTTGCATTGCTTCTTACTCAACAAAGCACTAGTTATCGAAATCGATTAAAAAAACAAATTTTGAGGGGTTGGAACTAGGAGTGAGGGGTGCTCTAGCTAAAATACTATGCCAGAAATCCAACAGAGACAACAGTTCCTCAATCTGAGTCTTGGTTTTCATTTTATGCCCAGTTGCAAGTCGCATCCCAAACCATTTCGGGGAGTCTTGGCCAATTCCCGCTCAGGGCATAAAAGACTAACATAGCAACATTTTTGAGTTCCATGAGATGCTAAAAGATTTTTTAGGCAACGACTAGGTGAAAAAATTATCCATCCCCTCCTGAGGCATGGTTTCGTAAATTGGCCCCTTAATCCAAATGTTGCATTGCTTCAAACTGAGCAAAACACTAGTTCTCGAAATCAATAATTAAATAAACTTCTAAGGCATGGCACCTGTGAGTGAGGAGTTATCTATATGAAATCCTATCCCAGTAATCCATTGGAGTTGATGGTTCATTAATTCGATTCTCGATATTCGTTATATGCCTAGTTGCAAGTCGCATCCGAAACCATTTCAGGGACTCTTGGCCAATTGCTCTTCAAGGAATAAAAACCTAATGGAGTAGCATTTTTGAGTTCCATGAGATGCTGCAAGATTTTTTATGTGTGGAATAGGTGCCTATATTTTCCATCCGCTCCCGAGGAATGGTTTCATAAATTGGACCCCTAAATCCAAGTGTTGCATTACTTCTTACTAAGCAAAGCACTAGTTATTGAAATCGATGAAAAAAACTACTTATGAGGGGTTGAAACAGGAAGTGAGGGGTGATCTAGATAAAATCCTATGCTAGGAATCCATCAGAGTCGACGGTTCCTCAATCCGAGTCTCGGTTTTCATTTTATGCCCAGTTGCAAGTCACATCCCAAACAATTTCGGGGACTCTTGGCAATTTCTCCTCAGCAAATAAAAGCCTAACAGAGCATCATTTTTGAGCTCCATGAGATTATGCATGCTTATTTAGGCATGGACTAGGTGACCACATTTTCCATCCTCTCTCGAGGCATGGTTTCGTAAATTGGAACCCTAAATCCAAATGTTGCATTGCTTCTTACTAAGCAAAGCACTAGTTATCAAAATCGATGAAAAAACAAATTCTGAGGGGTTGGAACTAGGAGTGAGGGGTTCTCTAGATAAATTCCTATGCCAGGAATGTGATAGAGATGACGGTTCCTCATTCCGAGTCTCAGTTTTGTTTTTATGCCCAGTTTAAAGTCGCATCCCATACCATTTCGGGGACTCTTGACCAATTACCTCTCAGGCATAAAAGACTAACGGAGCAACATTTTTGAGTTTTGTGAGATGCTGCAAGATTTCTTCGGCGTGGAATAGGTGACCAAATTATCCATCCTCTCGCGAGGCATGGTTTCATAAATTGGCCCCTTAATCCAAATGTTGCATTGCTTCAAACTAAACAAAACACTAGTTCTCAAAATCAATGATTAAAACAACTTTTGAGGCATGTCACCCGTGAGTGAGGGGTGATCTAGATCAAAACATATCCCAATAATCCATCAGAGTCAATAGTTCCTTAATCTGAGTCTCGATATTTGTTAAATGCCCAGTTGCAAGTCACATCCTAAACCATTTCAGGGATTGTTGGTCAATTGCTCCTCATGACATAAAAACCTAATGGAGGATCATTTTTGAGTTCTGTGAGATGTTGCAAGATTGTTTAGGCATGGACTAGGTCACTATATTTTCCATCCTCTCCTGAGGCATGGTTTCATAAATTGGACCCCTAAATCCAAATGTTGCATTGCTTCTTACTGAGTAAAGCACTAGTTATCGAAATCGATGAAAAAAACTACTTCCGAGGGGTTGGAACTAGGAGTTAGGGGTACTCTAGCTAAAATACTATACCAGGAATCCATCAGAATTGACGATTCCTCAATCCAAGTCTCGGTCTTTGTTTTATGCTCAGTTGCAAGTTGTATCCCAAACCATCTCAAGGACTCTTGGCAATTCCTCCTTGGGGCATAAAAGCCTAACGGAGCAGCATTTTTTAGCTCCATGAGATTTTTCATGCCTGATTAGGCATGATCTAGGTGACCACATTATCCATCTCCTCCTGAGGCATGGTTTCATAATTTGGACCCCTAAATCAAAATGTTGCATTGATTCTTATTGAGCAAAGCACTAGTTATCAAAATCGATGAAAAAAGCAATTTTTTAGGGGTTGGAACTGGGAGTGAGGGGTGCTCTAGCTAAAATTGTATGCCAAGAATCCAACAGAGATGACGGTACCTCAATCCGAGTCTCACTTTTTGTTTTATGCCTAGTTGCAAGTCACATCCCATATCATTTCGGGAACTGTTGGTCAATTCCCACTCAGGGCATAAAAGACTAATGGAGAAACATTTTTGAGTTCTGTGTGATGTTTCAAGATTGTTTAGGCATGGACTAGGTGACCAAATTATCCATCTACTCGCGAGGCATGGTTTCATAAATTGGCGCCTTAATCCAAATGTTGCATTGCTTCAAACTAAGCAAAACACTAGTTCCCGAAATCAATGATTAAAGAATCTTCTAAGCCATGGCACCCATGAGTGAGGAGTACTATAGATCAAATCCTATCCCAGTAATCCATCGTAGTCGATGGTTCCTTAATCTGAGTTTGATATTCGTTATATTCCCAGTTGCAAGTGGCATCAAAAACCATTTCGAGGACTCTCAGCCAATTGCTCCTTAGGGAATAAAAACCTAACGAAGCAACATATTTGAGTTTCATGAGATGTTGCAAGATTTCTAGGCATGGACTAGGTGACTATATTTTCCATCCGCTCCTGAGGCACAGTTTCGTAAATTGGACCCCTAAATCCAAATGTTGCATTGCTTCTTACTAAGCAAAGCACTAGTTATCAAAATAGATGAAAAAAACTACTTCTGAGGGGTTGAAACTGGGAGTGAGGGGTGTTCTAGCTGAAATCCTATCCCAGGAATCCATTGGAGTCGACGGTTCCTCAATCTGAGTCTTGTTTTTCTATTTATTCCTAGTTTCAAGTCTCATCCCAAACAATTTTGGGGACTCTTGGCAATTCCTCCTCCGGGCATAAAAGTCTAATGAAACAACATTTTTGAGCTCCATGAGATTATGCATGCTTGTTTAGGCATGGAATAGGTGACCAAATTGTCCATCCGTTCCCAAGGCATGGTTTCATAAATTAGACCCATAAATCCAAATGTTACATTGCTTCTTACGGAGCAAAGCACTAGTTATCAAAATCGATGAAAAAAACAAATTTCGAGGGGTTGGAACTGGGAGTGAGGGGTGCTCTAGATAAAATCCTATGTCAGGAATCCAACAGAGATGATGGTTCCTCAATCCGATTCTTAGTTTTCATTTTACTCCCAGTTGCAAGTCGCATCCCAAACCATTTTGGGGACTCTTGGGAAATTCTCGCTCAGGGAATAAAAGACTAACCAAGCAACATTTTTGAGCTGCGTGAGATGCTACAAGATTGTTTAGGCATGGACTAGGTGAAAAATGTATCCATCCGCTCCCAAGGCATGGTTTCGTAAATTGGCCCCTTAATCCAAATCTTGCATTTCTTCAAACTGACCAAAACACTAGTTCTCCAAGTAAATGATGAAAGCAACTTATGAGGCATGGCACCCATGAGTAAGGGGTTCTCTATATGAAATCATATCCTAGTAATCCATAAGAGTCAACGGTTATTTAATCCAAGTATCGATATTCGTTATATGCCCAGTTGCAAGTCACATCCGAAACCATTTCAAGGACTCTTGGACAATTGCTCCTCAGGGCATAAAAACCTAATGGAGCATCATTTTTTAGTTTCGTGAGATGCTGCAATATTGTTTAAGAATGGACTAGGTGACTAAATCGAAATGTTGCATTGCTTCTTAATAATCAAAGCACTAGTTATTGAAATCAATGAAAAAAACTACTTCTGAGGGGTTGGAACCGGGAGTGATGGGTGCTCTACCTGAAATCTTATCCCAGGAATACATCGTAGTCGATGGTTCCTCATTCTGAGTCTCAGTTATCATTTTATGTCCAGTTGCAAGTCACATCCCAAACCATTTCGAGGACTCTTGGAAATTCCTCCTCCGGGCATAAAATCCTAATGAAGCAGCATTTTTGAGCTCCATGAGATTCGACATGCTTGTTTAGGCATGGACTAGGTGACCACATTGTCCATTCACTCGCGAGGCATGGTTTCATAAAATGGACCCCTAAATCCAAATGTTGCATTGCTTCTTACTGAGCAAAGCACTAGTTATCAAAATCAATGAAAAAAACAAATTTTGAGGGGTTGGAACCGAGATTGAGGAGTGCTCTAGATAAAATCCTATATCAGGAATCCAACAGAGATGACGATTCCTCAATCTGAGTCTTAGTTTTCATTTTATGCCTAGTTGCTAGTCGCATCCCATACCATTTAGGGAACTCTTGGCCAATTCCCACTCAGGGCATAAAAGACTAATAGAGAAACATTTTTGAGTTCCGTGAGATGTTGCAAGCTTGTTTAGGCATGGACTAGGTGACCAAATTATCCATCCACTCCCAAGGCATGGTTTCATAAATTGGCCCCTTAATCCGTATGTTGCATTGCTTCAAACTGAGAAAAACACTAGTTATCAAAATCAATGATTAAATAAACTCTTAAGACATGGCACCCATGAGTGAGGGGTTCTCTAGATGAAATCCTATCCCAACAATCCATCAGATTCAACGGTTCCTTAATCTGAGTCTCGATATTCGTTATATGCCCAGTTCCAAGTCGCATCCTAAACCATTTCAGGGACTCTTGGCCAATTTCTCCTCAGGGAATAATAACCTAACAGAGCAGCATTTTTGATTTACATGAGATGATGCAAGATTGTTTAGGCATGGACTATGTGACTAAATGCAAATGTTTCATTGCTTCTTACTAATAAAAGCACTAGTTATCGAAATCAATGAAAAAAACTACTTCTGAGGGGTTCAAACCGGGAGTGAGGGGTTCTCTAGCTGAAATCCTATCCCAGGAATCCATCGGAGTAGACAGTTCCTCATTCCAAGTCTCAATTTTCATTTTATGTCCAGTTGCAAGTCGCCTCCCAAACCATTTCGGGGACTCTTCATAATTCCTCCTACGGGCATAAAAGCCTAATGGAGCAGCATTTTTTAGCTCCCTAAGATTTTGCATGCTTGTTTAGGCATGGACTAGGTGACCAGATTTCCCATCTTCTCTTGAGGCATGGTTTCATAAATTGGACCCGTAAATCCAAATGTTTCATTGCTTCTTACTGAGCAAAGCACTAGTTATCGAAATCAATGAAAAAAACAAGTTTCGAGGGGTTGGAATCGGGAGTCAGGGGTGCTCTAGATAAAATCCTATGTCAGGAATCAAATAGATATGATGGTTCCTCAATCCTATTCTTGGTTTTCATTTTATTCCCAGATGCAAGTCGCATCCCAAACCATTTCGAGGACTCTTGGCCAATTCCCGCTTAGGGCATAAAAGACTTACAGAGCAACATTTTTGAGTTGTGTAAGATGTTGCAAGCTTGTTTAGGCATGGACTAGGTGAAAAAATTATCCATCCGATCCTGAGGCATGGTTTCGTAAATTGGCCCATTAATCCAAATGTTGCATTGCTTCAAACTCAGCAAAACACTAGTTCTCCAAATCAATGATTAAAGCAACTTCTGAGGCATGTCACCCATGAGTGAGGGGTGCTCTATATGAAATCATATCCTAGTAATCCATCAGAGTCGATGGTTCTTTAATATGAGTCTCAATATTCATTATATTCCCATTTGCAAGTCACATCCCAAACCATTTCAGGGACTCTTGGCCAATTGCTCCTCAAGGCATAAAAACCTAACGGAGCAGCATTTTTTAGTTCCGTGAGATGCTGCAAGATTGTTTAGGCATGGACTAGGTGACTAAATCCAAATGTTACATTGCTTCTTACTAATCAAAGCACTAGTTATCAAAATCGATGAAAACAACTACTTATGAGGGGTTCGAATCTGGAGTGAGGGGTGATCTAGCTAAAATCCTATCCCAAGAATCCATCAGAGTTGACGGTTCCTCATTCTGAGTCTCGGTTTTCATTTTATGTCCAGTTACAAGTCGCATCCCAAACCATTTCGGGGACTCTTGGAAATTCCTCCTCTGGGCATAAAATCCTAACAGAGCAACATTTTTTGTCTCCATGAGATTTTGCATCCTTGTTTAGGCATGGACTAGGTGACCACGTTGTCCATCCACTCCCGAGGCATCGTTTCATAAATTGGACCCCTAAATCCAAATGTTTCATTGCTTCTTACTGAGTAAAGAAATAGTTATCAAAATAGATGAAAAAAATAAATTCTGAGGGGTTGGAACTGGGATTGAGGGGTGATCTAGCTAAAATCCTATGTTAGAAATCCAACAGAGATAACGGTTCCTCAATCCAAGTCTTGTTTTTCATTTTATTCCCAATTTCAAGTCGCATCCCATACCATTTCGGGGACTCTTGGCCAATTCCCTCTTAGGGCATAAAAGACTAACAGAGCAACATTTTTTACTTCCGTTAGATGATGCAATCTTGTTTAGGCATGGACTAGGTGAAAAAATTATCCATCCACTCCCAAGGCATGGTTTCATAAATTAGCACCTTAATCCAAATGTTGCATTGCTTCAAACTGAGCAAAACACTAGTTCTCGAAATCAATGATTAAAGAAACTTTTGAGGCATGGCACCCATGAGTGAGGGGTTCTCTAGATAAAATCCTATCCCAATAATCCATTAGAGTTTACAGTTCCTTAATCTGAGTCTCAATATTCATTATATGCCCATTTGCAAATCGCATCCCAAACCATTTCAGGGACTCTTGGCCAATTGCTCCTCAAGGCATGAAAACCTAACAGAGAGGCATTTTTGAGTTCCGTGAGATGCTGCAAGATTGTTTAGGCGTGGAATAGGTGATTATATTTTTCATCCTCTCTTGAGGCACGGTTTCATAAATTGGACCCCTAAATCCAAATGTTGCATTGATTCTTACTGAGGAAAGAACTAGTTATCGAAATCGATGAAAACAACTACTTTTGAGTGGTTGGAAATAGGAGTTATGGGTGATCTAGCTAAAATCCAATGCCAGGAATCCATCGGAGTCGACGATTCCTCAATCCGAGTCTCGACTTTTTTTTATGCCCAGTTGCAAGTCGCATCCCAAACCATTTCAGGGACTCTTGGAAATTCCTCCTCGGGGCATAAAAGCCTAATGGAGCAGTATTTTTGGGTTCTGTGAGATGCTGCAATATTTTTTATGCATGGACTAGGTGACAATATTTTCCATCCACTCTCGAGGCACGGTTTCATAAATTCGACCCCTAAATCGAAATGTTGCATTTCTTCTTACTAATCAAAGCACTAGTTATCGAAATCGATGAAAAAAACTACTTCTGAGGAGTTGGAACCAGGAGTGAAGGCTGATATAGCTGAAATCCTATCCCAATAATCCATTGAAGCCGACATTTCCTCAATCTGAGCCTCGATTTTCATTTTATTCCAAGTTGCAAGTGGCATCCCAAACCGTTTTGAGGACTCTTGGCAATTCCTCCTCTGGGCATAAAATCCTAACGGAGCAACATTTTTTAGCTCCATGAGATTTTGCATGATTTTTTAGGCATGGAATAGGTGACCACATTGTCCATCCATTCCCAAGGCATGGTTTCATAAATTGGACCCCTATATCCCATTGTTGCATTGCTTCTTACTGAGCAAAGCACTAGTTATCGAAATCAATGAAAAAAAAAAATTATGAGGGGTTGGAACTGGGAGTGAGGGGTTCTCTAGCTAAAATCCTATGCCAGGAATTCAATAGAGACGATGGTCCCTCAATCTGAATCTTGATTTGTGTTTTATGCCCAGTTGCAAGTCGCATCCCATACCATTTCGGGGACTCTTGGTCAATTCCCTCTCAGGGCATAAAAGACTAATATAGAAACAATTATTATTTCTGTGAGATGTTGAAAGCTTGTTTAGGCATGGAATAGTGGCCAAATTATCCATCCGCTCCCGAGGCATGGTTTGGTAAATTGCCCCTTAATCCAAATGCTCCATTGCTTCAAACTGAGAAAAACAATAGTTATTGAAACCAATGATTAAAGCAACTTCTGAGGCATGGAACCCATGAGTGAGGGGTGATATAGATGAAATTCTATCCCAGTAATCCATCAAAGTCGACGGTTCCTTAATCTGAGTCTCGATATTCGTTATATGCCTAGTTGCAAGTCGCATCCCAAACAATTTCGAGGACTCTTGGGCAATTCCTCATGAGGGCATAAAATCCTAGCGGAGCAACATATTTTAGTTAAGTAAGATGCCGAAAGATTTTTTAGGTGTGGACTAGGTGACTTTATTTTTCATCTTCTCCCGAGGCATGGTTTCATAAATTGGAGCCCTAAATCCAAATGTTGCATTGCTTCTTACTAAGAAAAGCGCTAGTTATCGAAATCGATGAAAAAAACTACTTCTGAGGTGTTGGAACCAGGAGTGAGGGGTCCTCTAGTTGATATCCTATCCTAGGAATCCATCGGAGTTGACGGTTCCTCAATCCGAGTCTCGGTTTTTCGTTTTAGGCCCAATTGCAAGTCACATCCCAAACCATTTCAGGGACTCTTTTCAATTCCTCCTCCGGGCATAAAAGCCTAACGGAGCAACATTTTTGAGATCCATGATATTTTTCATTCTTGTTTAGGCATGGAATAGGTGACCACATTTTCCATCCATTCCTGAGGCATGGTTTCATAAATTGGACCCATCAATCCAAATGTTGCATTGCTTCTTACTAAGCAAAGCACTAGTTATCAAAATCGATGAAAAAAACAAATTATGAGGGGTTGGAACCGAGAGTGAGGGGTGATCTAGCTAAAATCATATGCCAATAATCCAACAGAGACGATGGTTCCTCTATTCTAGTCTCCTTTTTCATTTTATGCACAGTTGCAAGTCGCATCCCAAATCATTTCGGGCACTCTTGGTCAATTCCCGCTCAGGGCATAAAAGACTAACAAAGCAACATTTTTTTGTTCCGTGAGATGTTGCTAGATTTTTTAGGCATGGAATAGGTGAAAAAATTATCAATCCACTCTCGAGGCATGGTTTTGTAAATTGGCCCCTTAATCCCAATGTTTCATTGCTTCAAACTGAGCAAAACACTAGTTCACAAAATCAATGATTAAAGCAACTTCTGAGGCATGGCACCTGTGAGTGAGGGGTTATCTATAAGAAATCATATCCCAATAATCCATCGAAGTCGAAGGTTCCTTAATATGAGTCTCGATATTCGTTATATGCTCAGTTGCAAGTCACATCCCATACCATTTCAGGGACTCTTGGCCAATTGCTCCTCAGGGCATAAAAACCTAACGGAGAAGCATTTTTTAGTTTTGTGAGATGTTGCAAGATTGGTTAGGCATGGAATAGGTGACTATATTTTCCATCCTCTCCCAAAGCATGGTTTCATAAATTGGACCCCTTAATCGAAATGTTGGTTTGCTTCAAACTGAGCAAAACATTAGTTCTCGGAATCAATGAGTAGATCAACTTTTGAGGCATGGCACCTGGGAGTGAGGGGTGGTCTAGCTGAAATCCTATCTTGGGAATCCATCGGAATCGAGGGTTCCTCAATCTGAGTCTCAGTTTTCATTTTATGCCCAGTTGCAAGTCACATCCCAAACCATTTCGAGGACTCTTGGCCAATTCCTCCTCGGGGCATAAAAGCCTAATGGAGCAACATTTTTGAGTTCCATGAGATGTTGCATGATTTTTTAGGCATGGAATAGGTGATCATATTGTCCATATTCTTCTGAGGCATGGTTTCATAAATTGGACCCCTAATTCCAAATGGTGCATTGCTTCTTACTGAGCAAAGCACTGGTTATCGAAATCAATGAAAACAACAACTTGTGAGGGGTTGGAACCAGGAGTGAGGGGTGCTCTAGCTAAAACACTATGCCAGGAATCTAACAGAGAAGACGGTTCCTCAATCTGAGTCTCATTTTTCGTTTTATGTCCAGTTGCAAGTCACATCCCAAACCATTTCAGGGACTCTTGGCCAATTCCCCCTCGGGGCATAAAAGACTAATGGAGAAACATTTTTTAGATCCATGAGATGCTGCAATATTGTTTAGGCATGGACTAGGTGACCAAATTATCCATCCGCTCCTGAGGCATGGTTTTGTAAATTGGACCCCTTGATCCAAATGTTGCATTGCTTCAAACTAAGCAAAACACTAGTTTTCGAAATCAATGAGTAAAGCAACTTCCGAGGCATGGCACCTAGGAGTGAGGGGTGGTCTAGCTGAAATCTTATCCCAGTAATCCATTGAATTCGAAGGTTACACAATCTGAGTCTCGATTTTGGTTTTATGCCCAGTTGCAAGTCGCATCCCAAACCATTTCAGGGATTCTTGGCCATTTCCTCCTCGAGGCATAAAAACTAACTAAATTCTACATGTCTCTGTGAACTAACTACTATATATTATTGCCTTGAAAAAATACTGCACCAATTTCAACTGCACATTGAGTTTAACAACCGCTACTTCCTACATAAAAATGTGGGTTTCACTATTGTTAACCATCTCCATAACTAACTTATTCTTCAACTTGGATTGAACAAAACTAATATTTGTATAGTTCTACTCTTGGCTTGAACAAAACTAATATTTGTATAGTTCTACTCTTGTCTTGAACAAAACTAATATTTGTATAGTGCTACTCTTGGATTGCCTTAGACATATTGCCAACTAAAGCACCCAATATTTGCAACACACCAACTGATTGTTGGATTTCTTACTCCATAGCATTGACCCTCATCTTCAATGGACATTTCTTATAATAATTCTAATTTGCACAATTCCAAAAAACAACAACCTTACTACTATTTTTTCTTAGATCCATATGATAAACTTATCATGTCCTTAGAGTTATCACATTAATATGTCCAAAATCAAGAGGGATATCACATTAAATTAGGTGGTTGACCACTAATATTGGTAATTGCACCTTAGTCTAATTGTGCATCTAAAACTAAAGATATAAAAATTATGTTTAGAACTTTGAATATAGAAAAAAAAAATCATAAATTGGAACTGAGATGATGATGGACTACTCACTAACAACACGTGCACATGCAAGTAAAGGTACAACCAAAAAGGTACCTATCAAATATTTCTTCGTCAGGTGAGGAAAGCTTAGGACAAATAGATGGAAATTTGATTGCATCTAGTAGATATGATAAGCAAACAAGGACTAGAGGTGAAAAAGTCAGAATAAAATTTTGTAGATGCATGAAATTTTTTCTTGCCGAAGGAGGATCATGCTCTTATGAGGATGAGAGCATAGAAGACATAGAGGTTCCACTAAGGTATAAGCATCTGGTGAAACAATGGGTACCTAAGGAGCTACGTCCTATAGATGTTGACTTCATTGTCAACAATAAGACATATCACATTACACCATCCTCTCTGCATGGCTTGGGGTTGTTTTCCATGGATGGAATAATTGTAAAATACAATACAGTAACTGAATTGATGGACTATGTCAAACCGTGTTGCAATTATAACGATTGGATGCGGATGGTCCAGTACATGCGAAGTATGTGGAGATATGCACTTGCCACAAATTATATACAACTAATAAACAAGGATAAAAATAAGGGAGTGACTATCTATATTTATGGAAGGCTTAAAGCTTCTGGAAATATCATAGGGTTTATAAACAAGACACAAATCGGGACAACAAACAAACAATCGAATTGCATATATGAGGTACGTGAAGAGAATCAGGTAGTCATGTGCTCAATAAAAATGATAGCTGTCGAGGAAGATTTATTATTGGATTACCATTTGAATCGAATAGAAACATTGACTAATAGTGTGCAGGTTCTTATGCAACACCTCTTTAAGAAACCTCTACTTATTGCATTATATTTTTTAATTATCTTTAACATTGTTGTAAATATTATCTTTAAGGTTGTTTTTTTGTTATCGTTAACAATTTTTTAAATATTTGGGGGTTCTAATTATATTATAATGTGGCAGGATGATCATGGAAAAGGGCCAGCCACAAAACATGTAAATGATTATCAATTTCCACTTTCATTTTACATTATTTTTATTATTTGCTTATATAATTTTATTGAAATAACGTTGTTTTTGTTGAAATTATATGTAATCCGCATGCCATTTTGATCATGATTCCACCGATGAGGAGGGGTTTTATTCATCCCTTAATCCTATGGTCTTAATAAAAAAAAAGATCATTAAAGCGAACAAGGAACTTGCTATATTCTTAGATCATCCAAATCAAACTCCTGACGTCCTAGCAAAGATCAATCTCCTTATGTCACAACTGAACACATATAAGGTAATAACCATAATTTAAAGTGTATTTTTTTTATGTACTCATATGTTCAATTATGAAACTTTGTTCTTTAACTTTTACATTATCTCACGAAAAAACCTTTTATTTTTTATAAAGAGTTTTTTGAAGCCTATTCAACCCACTGTTGGTAGTACTGGCGCTACAGAAATGGTACAGAGTCCTGATGCGGGCAGTCATACAACTACTAGATTACTATTTACTTCTCCATATTCCACACCTAATTTAAATAGGAGCCATGACACGCACCACCAGACATCCACACCTTGGTCAAAGTCTAGAGATGGTGGTAGAGATGAGGCTCGTGGTGATGTGGTTGACATGGTTTCATTTCCTAGAGCTAGACTTGTGACAAGCATGGGGGCCCTTACGTGCACATTTTTGGTTGATGATAATGGACTTCCATTAAAACAATCAAGACTCCGAGGTAGTTTTAATTCACATTTTAATCGTTTAATGTTGTCCTTCTCATACACAAATCATCTAGATTATTAATTTTAAATTAATGATCATATATTTTTGTGTGTAGGAAACGACCATTTTTATAGGCACCTAGAGAGAAAGGCCTTGTTGATTTCTAGGGAAACCTTTCACATGAGGTGGAATTGCTAGAATTCCAACCTCAAAAAGGAACTTATGGATTATCTTGAAGGCCTCTTTGGAGTAGACACGTTCAATAATAAAGAGGTCATCTCTGCAGTGGGAAAATATTTAAAATATACGCGAGATGTTTATAAAGAGAAGATTTTTAAAAAATCAAGAGAACAAATAACTGGTACACCAAGGTAAATTACAATATTTTGATTTCAATACCACATTTATTTTTCTTTAGATCTAAATAAAAGTGTGGTTATATATAACATACATAAAAAATTTGATGATAGGTTGTCTGACACTTCGAAGGCAACCAAAGCAAGGATTGCCAAACTTGGAGAACACAGGCTAGGCTAGGGAGGCTACTCGAGGTTACAGTCACGAATTGTATGTACCTAAACATCTTAAGAATATTATTTGTATTGCCTTACAACTTTTAGGTCATTGTAGCCAGAAACATTAAAAAAACATACCCTTATGCAATGCAGGGTGACGACTTTGGAACTGAAACCACAGAGGAAGACCCCCAACTTGGTTACAAGTACGGTTATAAAGTCGTGGTTGATCGTAGGAAAAGCATGGGGCAGACCCCAAGATCCAATTTGAGGGATAAGGTAAATAAAAATCATTCCACATTAACCTTTCATTACTTATAAAATACGTAAATGTTTGATATCGTCCATAATTTAATGTCTTACTTTGTTTTAATCAGGAGAGTAGCACTATCAATTAAACCATTAGTACTATACAACAGAGCGTTGATAGTGCAACGCAGCCAGAATATCATGGTGCTCCCCAGCAGCCCCATCCCAGTGAGGTGCAGCCCCAAGATGTTCCTGTGACTGAGGCCCACGATGGTAAAATGGTTATATATTAATCATATACTTAATAATTTTGTACTTATAAATTTTGACGTTTCAATGGCAGAGAATGTCATAGTTGATCCTCCTCAACCTAAAGATCAGGTGAACAAGCTGACAGCCATTCCAACGGTGTCGACTAGAGGAACAGGTAAATAATTACATTACAAAGTTTTTTTTCAATATTAATGAACTACTTGAATGATATTTAAAAATTGGCCATATAAATTTAATATTTTTGGTTTTTGTAGGTGACTATTCCTCACAACAGCATCCATGTCGTGGGTACAAGACCAGACATACTCGACGTGAAAGGACTGAAACAACATCAATTGTTGAAGAGCACCCAGTAAACGAAGACATGGAGATGGATGGATTACTTAAGACCTGGAAAGCACAAAAGAAGACTAAAAGAAATTCATGATGTGTAATAATTTTATAAGACAGTTAGATGTGTATTATATAGTTGAACATGTAATGATGCATATAATCCATTGACATTATGGGTACTTTTTCATCTGATAATATACACAAGGCTATTTCTATGACTCGTGTATATATGTGAATGTAATTTTGTTCTACACTTAATGATAATTTCAGCTTCTCTTATAAGACTTGGTATATATTGATTCAATACTCCTTGGTTCTATTAGTTTTGTTTCCCTTGACATACAATTTGTGCATCAATTTGTGGTTCCATGGATATCATTCTAGCGATTTGAAGGCATTGGTAAATGTGAAATTTAAGATATTGAATTGTTCAAGTTTGGATTTAAATTTTGCATGCTTGTTTGTTTGTGGGTTTCAAGATTTCCAAACTTGTATCTCTTTGTCTTTTAAGAATGACAATCTCTTTGTATTTTAAGATATAGCGTGAGAATCCAAGCAAGACCTGGTGCCTTGTGCTTGGGCTATGGATTCTAGGAAACAAATAGAAATTGAATATGCAATATGCAACTTCCAAAATATTTTTACATGATATATGCAACTTTGGAAGTCTTGTGACATGTGACATGTGGCAAGCATCTTTTCCAAGCAATGTGAAAACTTTAAACATGGTGCAACATGAAAAAATAAATTTTTGGGAAGATGCAGTAATAAGTTTTAATGATTAAACATGAGGGGTTGGAAATGGCCATGTCAAACATTTTATAAAAAAATTCAGAGCATTACCCTTCTTTTCATTGTGTCTCACATGACAAAGAAACAAAATCACATTGTCATTGTCAATTTATATGTGGAGGGTTATTCAAGGTTTCAATACTTTCTTCATATTTTCCTACTTTAATCCTCTCGTGGTCATGTTAATCCATATACAATTCCATGATATAAACACTCATTTTTATAATGTTGACATAAATTCCAATCTTCACATTGTGGATTAGAGGGCACAATTTTGGCAACAATTTAATGTTTTTCGTTCCATGAAATTTCTTTTGTTTCTTCAACAACATTAAGGATTAAACATGCGGAGCTGGAAATGGCGATGTCAAACATTTACTCTTTCACACATGTGCATCATCTCAATCTTCATATCTACAATATGTGGAGGGTTATTCAAGGTTTCAAGGTTTTCTTCATATTTTCCTACTTTAATCTTCTCATGGTCATATTAAGCCATATAGAGGTTCATGATATAACACTCATTGTTCTAATGTTGACATAAATTCAAATCTTCACTTTGTTGATTAGAGGGAACATTTTTGGCAACAATTTAATGTTTTTAGTTCCATGAAATTTCTTTTGTTTCTTCTACAACATTAAGGATTAAACATGAGGGGTTGGAAATGGCGATGTGAAATATTTTATAATATTTTTTCATAGAATTAGCCTTATTTTCATTATGTCTTTACATTTTATAATCTATACAGAGGTTCATTATATAAACACTCATTGTTATAATGTTGACATAAATTCCAATCTTCACTTTGTCGATTAGAGGGCACAATTTTGGCAACAATTTAATGTTTTTAGTTCCTTGAAATTTCTTTTGTTTCTTCAACAACATTAAGGATTGTTTCTTCATGTCTTTTCTTTCACATGTTCAAATATATATGTAACAATGTGACCTCGAAATATTAGGTTGAGGTTCATCCATATACATATAGATAGACATGAATTTGGGCACCTTCAAATTCTAGTGAAATACAAAGGACCGAAATCTTTAAGGGATGCTTCTTTAATATTATAATTTTATTTTCTCAAAACCTAGTGTTGCATTTTTATTTAGGTCATCATCATATTTTTCTTATAGTTTCTTATGTAAACCTATTATTTCAACCTCCTTTGTTGGTTCCTCATGAACAAATTTCATAATTTTGTCATTGATGAGAGAAACCAATGTTATGGCCCCGATTACTTGTCACTCATGTTCTTCAATATCATACTTGATTCACATAACCTCATTAAGCATAGATGAAGGATAATTTCCTTTCACTTTGATTTAGCACCAATAATTTGATTATCATTGAACCCATGGTTAGTGTTAGATGCAATATATCCTTAATTTTGTACTATAGTTGAAGACAAAGAGAGATCTATGCTATCATGAAGTTCTATAGCATCATATGCCATACCATTTTTATCTTGAAACATGCCATGAACATGTTCACATTCTCCATTTTATATTTCAATATTGGGATCATTAATATCCCATTCATTATTGTGAATTCCCAAGGTTTTTCCACACATATTACAAACCACTACTAAAATAGAGGGAACCCAACACCATTAATGAAGAAAACAAAAAAAACAACAATGAGAGATTTTTGACCATATGTCAACTAATTTGTCCCTTTAAAAAAAATTCATTGATGTGCAAGGGAGAAATGTGTCTATGAGAAAAGACCCAGTTTATCCCCCATATATATTCAATAAGGTGTGTGGGATAAACACACCCTCAAAACAAACAAAAAAATCACAAGAAGCGACCTAAAACCTTAGTATCATGCTTAGATATTAATGTAAAGGATTTGAGCCAACACCTTAGGCCTACAAACCAATACCAATATAAAGGGAACCCAACACCATTGATGAGGTAAAAAAAAGAAACTACAATGAGAGAGTTGTGATAGCATGTCACCTAAGCTACAATAAGTAAGAAAATAATGCAACTTTTGTGGATAATAAAAGAGAGCATGAGATTTCATCATCTTCTCCAACTAACGCCATGCCTCCACTTGGAAATTCTAGGAATTTCCATACAAAAAGAGGAGAACTGAGTAGTAACAAAAACCACCATGAATATAGTGCAAAACTTGTAGCTAAACCTTCAACGGAAATATTAGGAAAGGAACCCACTATCACAACAATTATTATTATTTGTGAAGCCCCATGATATGCATTAGATGTGTTTAATATGACCTCCCATACCCATAACACATTGTTAAAAGTCATCTCCAAGAAAAATATCAAATTATGATGTTTTTCTTCATAATCATGGTAGTAAATGTCATATAGATGATGCTCATATAACTCTCCATTGACAATTATTTGACAAAGACAACCCTTCTTAGGGCTCTATCCAATTCTATTATTTCAATCCTTAAAGATTATGCTCACCACCCCCATCAATATCTATTTTGTGTTGCACAAAACTATATTAGTCAAGATCTTGATCCTCCTAGACTAGAGAAAATTTATCCATAACAATCAAAGGGATGTGCTCCATAATTGGAGTTACCATGTGATATCTTGAAATGCCTTGCATACCATTTCTTTCTCTCACCCTCAATACAAGCAACTATAAACTAATGATTCAAAGAAATACGACTTCCCAACACCATGCTATACCATATCTATTGAATCCAGGGAAACAAACTTTTTCAACCCTGGTAACAATGCCAATCATTAGCTCCCAAAATTTCACTTTGAAATATGAAGTCCCACATAAAAATCAAGGCAAGATCGATTGTACTCAAGAGTTATCACTACTACCAAATTTTCTCAAACCACATACTACTAATATGCCAAAGGGATCATCTACTAATATTCCAAAGGGATCCACAAGGGTAACATTGTTTCCTCCTGCATCCCACAATAAAACCACATACTACTAATATGCCAAAGGGATCTTAGCAAGTGGATCCATTGCTCGCACTAGTTCCTCCATCATTTCTACATATTTCATATGAGACTAGCATGTTAGTATCTCATCTTCAGTAACTTTTGTATAGGACACTGGTTGTTCTTTTAATTAAAATCCAATCAAACTTATATTCCATTAATTTAACATAAATGAGATGTCACACAATGACATAATGTTTACTCTAGAACCAACCCAAATGCGAAAAACAAATTTCAATGGTTACTCAATTCTCATTTTGAGAATCTTTTGTTACAATGTAACTCATGGATCTTTGTGCATACTTTCCTCTTTGGCCAAAACAGATTTTGAGAGTCATGTCAAAAGGACGAATAGGAGATCATGGGGGTAATGGGAAGGCCAAGAGACTGACCTTTTAGTTCCTATTGATCTCTCTCTTTTTTGTTCCTATTTTCATTTTTCTATTTTATTTTGTTTTACTTTTTTTTCTTTGTCTCATTTAATTTATTAAATCATGCATTTTCCTTTATTATATAACCTTCATTAGTTTTTAAATTACACTTGTAGGTATTGATTCTTACAATCATTCCCGTGTTCAGATCCATTTCAAATCAGGCCTCCCCATTGAGAGTGTTTTTGTTCTCCAAAATATTAGAGGACCAATCTAGAACAATGTGTCATCTTTCTATTTCTCTTGACCATGGATCTAACTATGAATGTTGGATTTTGTTATTGGATCTAGTTCTTGCTATGGATTTATCTCTAGTTCCTAGCTATGCTATCATGTAGCAATTCCATAAGAGGATGTGTGAATGACCTCCTTCTACTAGGACCAATTGGTTCCCAGAATGGAAACAATTTTCTTATGTTGCACATGCTTACCAACACTCTATCAATGCAACAACTTCACTTGGATGACCTCTTTAGTGTGCAATCATATCACCTTGTATAATTGGCTCAAAATTAAAAAAAAATAAAAAATTGCTAAAAAATCATTTTTGTTTTAAATAAATTGTTGTCGTGGAAATTGTGACGATCCCATAATAATCTTGCGACGAAATTGCTATACAAATCATGGAAATTTTTATAGCAATTTCGTCGCAATATACCTTGTTTTCATCGCTCTTGCGACGACCCCTTCCAAATTTGATTCGCGATAAACTTTGTTATGTTTGTCAATCTTGTGACAATATGCCTATTGTCGGGTGTGCGACGATCTCCCTTTATTGTCTCTCTTGCGACGATATCTCTACATTGTCTCATTTGCGACGATTTTCATCGCTAGTCACTCTTGCAGCGATTTCCCTACTTTGTTGTTCTTTCGATGATTTCCCTACTTAGTCGTTTTGGCGACGGTATTTCTTCTTTGTCGCAATTGTGACAACTCCCTACTGTCATCGCTCTTGTGATGTTAAGTCAGGTTCTTCGCACGTGCCACGTTACATGAAGCGATGTTTGGGAGACCCAATATTTGTCGCAATATCCATGACATAACATCGCAAGAGCGTCAAAATAGTCGTCACAAAATGGCCCAAATTTGCTAGTGCATTCAAATAAACGCATGTGTATCGTAGCCCAAGGTGACAGCTCCTAGTCATTGTCCCATGCATGCTCCGTCCAGCTCCCACTTTTTGACTGATGTGACTTCACCAGTACCTTCCAGCCAACGCTAGGTGTAATCTTCTTCCCCCTGAGACCCCCGAGCTGCAAAGGGGCCACGCACACTAAACCAAAAAACAACTAGCACCCAAATCGCCTCGCAAGGTCGAGCTACCACTTGTTACCCGAGCTGGGTATCCCAACTCCCACAATACAAGTCATTCAAGACAAAAATTCCACAGTGTAACATTACGTATAAAATACCAGATCCATACTCCTCCTCCTCCATCCTTTTTATAGAGTTTCTAAGTTATTTCTTTTCCAAATTCCCATTTAATTTATTTTTCATTAATTTAATTCAGAAAAAACCTCCTCCGTACACATGTCACCCATCCCCCTAGTTGCACTAGAGATTAATTTCATTAATTATTTAATTACTCATATTTCCCTCACCCACCTAAAATCATTCCTAAAATCGCTCCTTGGTGTCCCAATATTCCCTTACACATCTTAAATGACTTACGCCTTTACTAAATTCCTAGTTGAGTTCATAATTAGCAAGTTCTTAAAGGCATGATTCCTTACTAAGTTAGACATTCAGCTTTTTCCTTACGTTTATCTTTTTCTTTATGTTTCCCCTTTTTCCTTTAGTTTCCTATTTCTTTCAAGTTTCCCTCTTTTCCCTTTTTAACAAAAACTCAAATTAGCAAGTGTAGAAAAACCACCTCTTTCCCCTTTTCCTTTTTAATTAATAAAATTTAATTGGCATAAGTAGATAAAACAATCATTTCCTTTTTAAAATTTTAATCCCCCAATATAATTTGATTTTAATAAATTAATTGAATTTCTTGCCCCCTTCTCGTCACATGTTTAACTATGATTATTATATTTTACCACAAGTGTCACTTAGACCTAGATTTTAATTTCCTAGGATGGGCGACATTTTTATTAGGGAAATTGTTTTAAAATCTTACTTGACACATCATTCGTTCTAAGGCCATCTATTTTTATTCACTTACTAGTTAAAAATGCGACGTGCCCTTCAGGGCGCACTACGTGCTCCAAGGGTGCCACTCGTAACTTTTTGTTTTCCTTGCACGATTTTCCCTTGAGGATGCACTACATGCTCTAAGGGTTCCACTCGCCTCTTTTCATTTTCCTTGCACGACGTGCCCTTCAAGACGCACTACGTGCTCCAAGGGTGTCACTTGCCTCTTGACTAACTTGGTAGACATCAAGAACCCCTGGATTCAATACTCCTCGAGGTGATCATGTGGGAGACTAAGGGACTCTAAGGAATAAGGCCCCTGCCTTATTTCATTCCCCTCAGAATCATCGTGAGAGACTATCACAATCGGCACTCATGACATCGTGGGTCTTCTCGAACTAGGTAATTTTTAACCTACATTTTGAGCCACGGCGGGAGTGCTAGTAGGTTGTGGTAGGGTTGTTGTCCACACCTCTCTCTCAAAGTCTTTGTTTGTCATGTGTGACCCCTCTACTCCACATGCGAGTCTGGTCGGAAATTTATCGTCAGCCTGCATCATCAACAAATCATGTCATCAATAATAATAAATCATCATAACATCTAATCAGATGTACATATGTCATATCAAACAACAATCAAACCCCAATAGTCCACTCCCTGACTCCATCCAGAGTCTAAGAGGTTTCATCGATGCCTCTGCATACTCGAGGTCCAAGGTATTGCACACTCAGGAGAACCCAGTCAATACCACCTGTCTATTTAAATACACAAAATAACATATCATTGTATCCATAATGTCTCATAATCATAATCAAACGGCCAATAGTATAATAATCTGGATCACTTGCAAGCAAGTGTCCTCAAAGAATAAGTTTGATGAGTGCATGCAAGAGCGGGATGTTACAGATGGGGTGATGTCTAACATATCCTTAGCCCCCATAGGCCAAGCCTTGGTCCCGACATAGCCCCAATGAATCCATGGGTCAAAACATTTTTTTAATTTTTTTTAACTTAGTTGTTATAGTCACTGCTTTTTTTAATTTATTATAATGTAAAAGGCCTAATTTTTTTTTCATATAGGAAAAATGGCACAAAAGAGATTATATGTGAATGTATTTGGATCATGACCTACAATGATGGAATCTAAAATTTCAACTAGGACCTCCATGAATGCTAGGAAACAAATTGCTAGAACAACACCTAAGCAGTCAAGGGAAATGAAGAATGCTAGAGAATGGAAACCTGTGGAAGGTGAAAACAAACTGGAATATTCTTGGTTTGTTAAAGACAAGCAAGACAATAATGAAGAACATTTATATTTGTATTGTTCCAGTTTTGAACATGTGCAAGGAAATTAACAACCAGTTTTCTTGTTACGAGATATATGTTTGGTGCCAGACACATATATTGTTTATGCATTCGTCAAACAAGCCAATACGTATATAAAAATTAGATGTTGTTTGAAATTGATCAATTATAACAAGGATGAATGTTTTACAGAAATATGTGAATCCATCATTGAAGACATTGATAAAGGCAATGTATGTTTTTTTTATTTTTATTTTTGTATCCTTTATTATTTTTAGTATCATGTTAATTTTTTAATTTTATTTAACACATAAATGTTATGTTTTATTTTTACAATATTTTTTTGAATGAATTTCACATATGTTAGTGAGGATTTACAATACAGAGAAAAATATCATGGATTTCATCAATGCCTCTCATATTGAAAATACAAAAGAAGGAAGGAAAAAGAAACAAAAAGTAACAAAGGTTGAAGATACAAGAGAAGATAGAGAAGAACATGAAAGAAGAAAGAAAAGTCCTCATTCTAGAAATCCTAAAAAGGTTACATTTGAAAATGAGGAAACTCTGAATGAATATTTTGTTGATATTAGTCACAATGAGGTTATCACTCCTTCTCACAAAAAGAATAAACAAGAGAAACGCAAAAGAGTGATGGTCGAGGAAGATTCCATTCCTATTGATTATGAATAAATCATTGATTAAGATGAAACCCTTTTAAATCATAAGAGGAAGAAAGCAAATGTCTTTGATGATAAATAACCCATCATTAGCTTTGAATATTATAATGAAAGTCGTAAAGGTAGAAGAGAAATAATAACACCAGGTGATGATCTAGATGATGGTATTATGAAAACAACACAAAATTTCATTCGAAATAGATTGAGGATGGTGATATTAGTTGATGATGGCCATACATTTCAGTTGAATGTGAAGAAACTTTATAAACCCATAGAAGGGAAATAAAAATATTAAATTATAAAATTGCATCACTTTCAAATTCATAATTTGGAAGCATTGATTAGGTACAATCCATATGCACATGTGGTTGACTACCTAGCTCTTGTTGGCCCAATGGAAGTTCCTACGAGGGATGAATTTTCCAGATCAAAATGTTTTGACTACAAAAATTATGTGATCGGTGGAAATGATTTTGGAGAGGCTAGAAATGAATTGATGCAAAAATAGCCCAATAATCCTCTTTTGAGACAGTCAAATGCATTTGGATTAACATATTTAGAAGCAAATTTATTGGAATGGGATCATAACACAAATAATGAGTACAAAATGTCCTTGACTTTCATTCAAAGGGTAATATTTATCCATAATGATTTTTTTGAAATATATCATGGGGAGAGATCAAACCTTGATGCCAAGTTTTGGAAGCAATGTTGCATGGAAATAGGCTTCCCAATTGGTGATGAAAATGCAAAAGAAAAAAAATTGCAAAGGAAGTGATGTATTTATAGTTGTGGATAGCTATTTTCAATTGGAATTTAGAACTGGATAGGTATGGGATTTGCTATATGATATATTCAGCCTATGGGGAAATATTTGTATAAAAAATCATAGAGTTAAGAAGGATAAACCATTAATATGTAGCACAAGTAAGATCGGTCCTGGAATCAAAAACCTACCAGAAGATATGACTATAACACCTTGGAGAATGGTACAAGGAGTGAAGGATAAGAAACGTATCATAGCTATATTATTACGTGTAAGGTCATGTGAATTGTCAATGGAAGAAATGTGATGAATTTTAAAAGTAATTTTGTTGAGATATTTTTATTTATGTTAGGACAAGAAAAATAATTTCTTCAGTTTAAGATATCAATATTCTAAGTATGTTATTATATATATATATATATATATATATATATATATATATATATATATATATATATATATATATATANTATAGATATAGATATAGATATAGATATAGATATAGATATAGATATAGATATGCATCATTATAACGTCTGCCTCAGGAAACGTGTCACCTACCTTGGGAAACATGTCACATATTTAGGTGGTTTTTCAGCACATGGTTTTTGCCGATGGTTTTCTATTTCCGGTTAAGGAATTAGGGTTTTGGACTAATCCAGATCATTGGGTTAGGGTTTTGGATGTTGCTGGATCCAATATGTATATTGTATTGTAAGCAATGTATCACAGTGAATGAATATAGAATATGTTGGTTTTCCCGGTTTGGGTTTCCAGGGGAAAAATATCTGTGTAATGTTTGTATTTGTCATTGTATCTTTTATGTTCTTTTTTTGAATATTTGTTTGCAGTAGATATTGTACAAGGTTAGAATATGCACATTCCATATTGGATCAAGAGGAGGAGCAGGTCTCACCTTACATAGAGGACTTTGCACCAGATGCTCATGGAGATTTGGTAGAGGATAGAGTTTTGTAGAAGCGGTCTAGAAATATAAGATAGGGGCAGTGTGACCTTTGGTATATTGGGTTGAAAAGACAACTTCAAGGAAAAACAAAGTGGTATTATGGGAATAAGGTAGAGAAAAAATTTCTCACCTCATTTAGTAAAGATTTTGGAGACCAAAAACATCCATAAATGGGGAGGTATGATACTGATTGGATCATTATATTATTTTTCATCTATCTCGATGCTCTCTGGGTGGAAAAAATGAATGAATAAACTTGCAAATCCATTTTAGCGGTTGGTCCCAATTTGGAAATTTGGGTCCAAAAAACCTTCTAAATATTTTGGAGCCATTTTGAGACATCAAATGAAACCTTTTTATGATCCAAACATTACTATGAAGAAAGAGGCTATATTATACACACCAACACCCTTCCAAGAGTGCAAGAATCACCTAAATCGAATTTCGTATGAAAAAGTTATGCCTCCTACAAGTTGACCTACCGTATTGATCACCATCGTGTGAGTGGATTCCACGTTAATCCCCATTACTTAAATGTTTGGGGCTAGCTGAATAGTGGATTTTCTAGAACATTCTAGAATGTCCAAACCTGATCACTAATTGAGGGTAGAGGAAGTCAATACCCTAACCCTAGATGGCTATCGAGCTATGTTAAATATCAAACCACTAGGAGGAGAAGGGGTTCTATTCTTTTGCTAATGTATCTTGTTCCATAGCTAAGCAAAACATATGAGAGTGGTATTTTTTGAGCACGATAGAGGAGGAGAGATTCTATAACAACCACACAAGCCATAATGTCAAAGGAAACTCCAAATAAAGTCTCTTTCTTTGAACTTGCATTTGAAGAAAATAGAGTAGAGCAACCTCATCTTCTAGTTGGGTTTTCTCTCGTATTGGATTTCACAGGTCACATCTTGTGTTTATTTTTGGATGATGTGTTATTATTTATTTATAAATTAAAGAATTTGAGGTCTCAAGGAAATTAACCTTCACAGTAAATATTTCAATATTTTATTAAATCTATTGTGATAAACTGTCTAGTGAAATATCCATGACATTTTATAGATTAATTACATTAATTTATATTGTCATTTGTTTAAAAAGGAAACACCTTTAATTAATTTTATTTTTCATTTCACGACATATTGATAAACAATTAGAAAAACCAATTATTCATACAATTTATATTAAAATGCATTGAAATACAAAAACAAAACACATTCAATATTAAATCTCCCTGTTCATTAATTAATTTAATTTATCATTTCACGACATATTGATAAACACTTAGAAAACCCAATTATTCATACAATTTATATTAAAATGCATTGAAATAAAAGAACAAAACTCATTCAATATTAAATCTAACTGTTCATTAAACTTTTTGAGAGAGATATGGTCACTCTAATGAAACTTGTTATTTCAAAAATTTGATTTAATTTTTTTTACCAAAAATATATTTCACTGCAAATATTTATAAAAAATAAAATAAAATAAAACAATAAAATATTATAAGAAAATATTAAAAAAAACCACTACTACAAAAAGAAAATAAGAAAAATGTTAATTTCTTAGATTGTTTTTTTTTTTGCACTTATGTGAATGCTTGCCTTTCTCCATATAAGGAAACTTATATGGCATTAGAGTGATAGCTCAAACATGCTTCTCTCTATGAAGACACATCCATAGAAAAAAAAACGAAATCTCTATGCATATCCAATTTTTCATCTATCTTGTGGAAAGCCAATATGGTTGCACAAAAAACTCATGTACTATTAGCGATGATATAGAAAACAAATTATATTTTTTTAATACGGTGTTTAATATAATGCTACTTTGAGAAAGTTTACGAAACCGTTTTGTATACTAAGGTCTTCGAATTTCTAATTCGAAAAATTTAAATAGCTATTTATCTTGAGTGTAATTGGACTCCAACGGCTGTATAATGAAAATATTAATTCTATCATATAAATATTACCCCTATAAGCTATTGTGTGTACATATGCATTTGTGAATTTATTTATGTGGACCTTCTATGGAGTTAAAAATTAAGTTTTAGGTCTATGCAAGGCGGCAT